>NJDD01002016.1:389183-412813 GCA_002245505.1 Calephelis nemesis | reverse complement strand
ATTTAGTAGCCAGCGGCAGGCTTTTTTGGTAACTATTTCATGTCCATATACTTAGAGGTCAATGAGTTGTAGCAGCTCACAGCTGTCAATGAGTCAACGAACTATAATAGTTTGTTTGTGTATCGTGTATTTCCTCGCTGCCGCCAAATCTCATAGACGAGCTTATGTAATGAAACCACCGCTTTACTCAAGACCCAGACATGACTTTGTAAATAATTACTAAGGACTGAAATAAAGAATTAATATGGAAGACATGGTTGCATGGCCTAAAGGCCCATTAATTAACAACAACAACTACTAAACCAAGAGTTTTTTGGCGCCATCGTGAACGAAGATGGCCGTAATATTTTCACAATTATTGAATTTAGTGTAAATTATGAGTAAAATTAGTTAATTTAGGTGGAAATTAGTTTTATTTTGTTCAGAAACCACCGCTTTACTCAAGACCCAGACGTGACTTTGTAAGTATTGACTGATGACTGAAACAAAGAATGAATACGGAAGACATGAATTGAAAATGTATAACAGGAAAATGATTTATTATACGAAAGACGTGGCTGTATGGACTTAGATCCTTTACCTTTCCCCGACGGGATAAAATTAAAAATCAACAATCTTACAATGCTTGCAATAAAGTTTAAAATGGAGTGCAGATTGCAATAAAGTAGGTATGTTGATGTTCCAAAATGTCCACCCACTGATTCTAAACCCAGACATGACTTTGCAAATAGTGACTAAGGACTGAAATAAAGAATTAATACGGAAGACATGGTTGCATGGAATAAAGGCTTTTACCGGCCCCACAAAGGGGCAAATTAATTAACAACAACCAAAAGGAGTTTTGGCGCCATCGTGAATGAAGATGGTCGTATTTTTTCATAACTATTAATTTCGTGTTTATATTGAGTGAAATTAGTTAATTTAGGTGGGAATTAGTTTAGTTTTGTTCAATGAACGTACACAAATGAAATAATCATGAAGAAATTAGTGTATCGTGAATTTCCTCGCTGCGGCCAAATCTCCCAAAGTGAGCTTGTGTAAAGTTATCGCCGCTTTACTCAAGAGCCTGACGTGACTGTAAATAGTGACTAATGACTGTATAAGAATAATTAATACTGAAGACATGTGACTAATGAAAAAATAATTAATACGGAAAACGTGGCAGCATGGCCTAAAGGTCTTAGCCGGCCCCACAAAGGGGCAAATTAACTTAAAAAAAACAACAACCAAAAAAAAATTTAACAGAGTTTTGGCGCTGCGTAGTAGGTAATTATATTCTCTTTGTTTGGCGCCATTTGGCGCCATCGCCATGAATGAAGATGGTCGTATTTTTTTTCATAATTATTGATTTTCGTGTTTATATTGAGTGAAACTAGTTAATTTAGGTGGGAATTAGTTTAGTTTTGTTCAGTGAACGTGCACAAATGAAATAAGCATGAAGAAATTAATGTATCGTGAATTTCTTCGCTGTCGCCAAAACTCCCAAAGTGAGCTTGCGTAAAGTGACCGCCGCTTTACTCAAGAGCCTGACGTGATTTTGTAAATAGTGACTAATAACTGTATAAGAATAATTAACGGAAGACATGTGACTACTGACGAAATAATGAATACGGAAGACGTGGCAGCATGGTCTAAAGGTCTTAGCCGGCCCCAGAAAGGGGCAAATTAACTTTAAAAAGAAAAAATAAAGAAAAAACTGCGAAAAAGTAAAAACAACACAAGGTTGGCGGGAACGGTCGGAGGGGGAAGGCGCGCTTTTCGAGGATTCCCTCCAATCTCTAAGCTAAAAATGTGTAATATAATGTAAAAATGTATAATTTGTAAATTAATTAAAGTGTAAATATTACTTAGGTATGTGTAAATGTGATTTAGTAAATAAACTGTACTATTGAAAGACTATTGTAGTGTTTTATCACGACAGAAAAGGCAGAGGCCTGAACAAGAAAGAAAATTGCAGACGAAATGGGAAAAAGACATGAAATATTAAGATATGGGTTTATTATTACATAATATAATACTAGAATAAAGTATAGAGGTAAAAAAAAAAACTTTATGCACTGACGTAGAAGTTTTGGCGCCATCATGAAAGAAGATGATTTTGGTGTTCAGAATTTTGGATTTATAATTTGTGTGAATATAAATACTTAATCGTAATTTAAGGATGTGACGTACTATAAAACAAATTAACAAATATGTAAACTTCAAAAAATTAAAACTAAAGACGTATTGAAATACTCAAATTACCTTAGTCTTAGTGAAGGAAATGACTTTTAAAAAGGGGAAGACAATGGGCGTGTTCGGCCGAAGTAAGTACTTACAAAATTTTGTAAGTCACTTACTATGCTTACAAAATTTTCGGCCGGGACACAAAATAAGTGCTAACGCAGTAAGTATGGCTTAATATACGACGCCATTTTGCTTATTGTTTATGTACGGGATATGACATAAACCGGTGTTTTGTGTTATGTCAAGCCAGTAAGTCTGTCCTCGCCGAAAAGTGCTACAGTCAGCTTGTAAGACTTTAATTTTTTTATGCTTACTGGCTTACTAAGTTCAGTAAGTACTTAATTCGGCCGAACACGCCCAATATGTTAACAAACTGAATAAATGAATTTAAAATTTTAATTTGAAAAAGAATTTAATATTACGGAAGACGTGGCAGCATGGCCTAAAGGTCTTAGCCGGTCCCAGAAAGGGATAAATTAACTTAAAAAAAAAGAAAAAATATAACCAAAGACTACAATACATAACCTCCATCTCCAGCTGTCAGCTGAGCGTGTAGGTAGCAAAAAGGAATATAAATAAATACCAAAGAATATAAATACTCTTTATCAAGAGGGTTTAAGTTTTGAGTTATTTTGTAAAATGATGAAAGGTTGTAAATTGAATTATTAGAGAAAGCAAGGAAAAGTAACTGTTAACTTTAGTTAATAACTTAATGGGAATTAAAAGAATGCTGGAAAACACATTTCTAAAATAGATGTGCAACTTTTAAAAATGCCTTTTTTATGTAAAACTGGATGTGGAAAAAATGCTATGCTTAAGGTAATAGATATTAAATTTCCTTACAAAAATTATGCTTGTGATTTGGCCGCTCTTCCAAGACTAGATCTACAAAAGAGATGGAATTATTTAATTAGTGTCTGGGCAAAACAAAGAGAAATATTATTAATCAATACAACAATCAATTCCGCAGTTCCGCAGCGTTGATTGTGACAGGACAGCGATAGTTACAATGATAAGACTGAGATTGGAACATGTCCCTACACTTGACCATCTTGCCAGAATTAATGTTTCAGACTCCAACAACCAAAAAAATGTTGGTTACCTAAATCATATACTCTTTGCTTGTGAAGATTATGACCAAATATTTATCCAAAATCTTGTATCCATATAGACTTCTTTACCAACTTCTGTTCAAATTCTCCATGTTTTTAATTATCCCCAGGTGTATAAAATACTGTGCTTATTTATATTAGAAAAAAATACTAAAATCTGTAATTCATGTAAATATTTAAAAAATATGCATTTAAATTATTACATAAAGATTACATACTTATTGATAAATTGTAGTTCAAGTTTTCTTTATTAAATATTTTTATATTTTAATTACGCAAATTTATCGGTTATTTTCTTTTCTAAATTCCAATTTTTAAATTTCCGAAATATTCCTTCCTTGTCAATTTGCTTTGCAACCAAATGCAAGCAATCCAAAAATTAACAGTAGATAGTAGGACATAGTATGGCTAAATGGAAAATAGGTAAACCATTTACACACTGTTACATTAAAATAGTAATGTATTATATATTTTTATATTTCAGCGGCCCAAAACAGGAGACACTCTTTGCAAAGAATGTTTCTTTTGGGCATTTGAAACCGAGATACATTACACAATCACTAAAGCTCGATTGTTTAACAAGGGAGATTCAGTTGCAGTCGGAGCATCGGGTGGAAAGGACTCGACAGTTTTAGCGCATGTTTTAAAAACTTTAAATCAGCGGTATAATTATGGACTTAACCTCATTTTATTATCAATTGATGAAGGTATTTCAGGTTATAGAGATGATAGTTTAGAGACTGTTAAACAAAACAGAGATGATTATGAAATGCCACTTAAAATCTTGTCATACAAAGATCTATATGGTTGGACTATGGATGAAATAGTTGCACAAATAGGAAAGAAGAACAACTGCACATTTTGTGGAGTGTTCAGAAGGCAAGCACTGGATAGAGGTGCTGCAATGCTTAATGTGAAATGCATAGCAACTGGACATAATGCTGATGATATCGCAGAGACTGTACTTATGAATGTATTGAGAGGGGACATAGCTAGATTAAAACGATGTACAGCTATAGTCACTGTAAGTAATTAGTATTTTCTATCAATTCTGACTGTTATTCTTTGCAGAATAACTAGCAAGAGCTTTGTTAATATTTGATATGACAGATACAGGTCTATAATTTCCAATTTCATCCTTTGGACCTTTCTTGTGCAAAAGTGTTATATGTGATTCTAATGATTGGCTTTGAATAAATTACAACTTAATAACTAATAAACTCCTCCAAGACATGTCTCTGATGTGGCTACGAATTATTTTGATCATGTAAGCTTTCAAAGAACAATCTACATCTCATTTGGTTAGTTGGTTTAAGAGTTATGATGCTACAGACAAACACAGATACAATGCTAGAAACACTACTTACAGCAGCTTAAGGGTGATTTTCATTCATCTTCAAATTAAAATTCTATCTAAGCTTTAATATTGAGGAAATAAAGTTTACTCTTTTTTTAAAGACTAATGTGTTGCCAACCTCGTGGTTTTTACAACTTCTTTGGGCTTTAAAAGTTTACTGTTGGTTTTACATGTTTGTGGTGTTTTGTTCTTAATTTAAAAATGTTTCAGGGGAGTGAGGGTACCATTCCAAGAGTTAAACCTCTTAAATACACTTATGAGAAAGAGATTGTAATGTATGCACATTACAAGAAACTGCTATACTTTTCCACTGAATGTGTTTTTGCACCAAATGCGTATAGAGGACATGCGCGAGCCCTGTTAAAGGATATGGAAAAAGTTAGGCCTACCTGCATTATGGACATAATCTATTCAGGTAAGCTTCATTACTAAGTTTTCTTTTAATGGAACTTGTAGTTATCAGCCCTAAGACATACTTAACATTTTTGGTTAGAATCAGGACACAATTTTTTTTGGCAATGAGCAGATCTAAAGAATCCAAATAAAATCATTTAATTTGCAATTTTCCGCCAAAAAAAGTATACATAATATGACGTAATAAAACAGGCAAAATAGTGCGCTGGTAATGAATTGGACTTACTGGAAGCTAAAACTCCCAAATATATCCAGCTCCACACAACACACACCACTAAACTGTTTTATTAGCACCAACAATACATACACTACTAAAAACTCAACGTACATTTCGCTTCGTAACCGAAGCATCATCAGGAGAATTCGACTGCACTCCACGAAGGTCGCGCGCATGCGACACGCTCTATTTATAGGGTTTCGCGAGTTCGCGCGCGGGTGTGCTTTAGTGAGTACGCGTGGTGGGAGTAGCACCGTTGTTGTTAAACATGTGTAGCAGGGGTGAATTAGTCAAATTTGTTTGTTCGTTTAACAGTGTAATTGAGTCTTCGTTATTACATTTAATAATTTCTAGTTGTTCTAGTATATTAAATTTTAATCCTTTATTACAAGTATGGATTAATTCGAAAGTATGATCTGTTGCCAATTTATGCCCAGTGTCTAAAAGATGTTAAGCAAAATGCGATTTATCTATAGTATTCGTCACGAGAAGCTATAAATTATGTAAACAAACATCTTTTACCAAGTAATTATTTTTACTTCGAGACAATAATGAACTGACCATATTCAATCGAAATAAAAATATAGACGGGTTATATGAAAGTAACAACCTACTTAATTTAGTCGGATCATATCTAACGACTGACGTTTGAGTGTCTTGGTACGGGGACGCGCCGGTCGCCGGAAACGCAAACCTTTTTGAAATAAACGCGTCATTCGAGTTTTGAATTTTTCATTGCTTTGTTAAAATCGCGGATTTGGTTGTTATTGTTATTTTTTTATTTTTTCGTTATCACTTTGTTATTGTTGTTAGTTTTGTTAATTGTTGCCTTAATTTTATTTTTTTTATCCATTATTTGTTATTGTGTATTAACGTATAATGAAGCCAGTACCCAGTACATCTAAGGAAATCAATTTGCCACGAAAAAAATGTCAAAACATACGTAATTTATTATACATATTTAAATTATTAATTAATTGAATTTATAATTAAATATTTAAAAAAAAACTTTTATCTTTGAACCAAATGTTGTTAACTCCCGAACGTTTGTTTACATAATTTATAGCTTCTCGTGACGGGTACTATAGACGAAGTTTTTTGACAGCCGATATGTGTTCCTTGTAACGAGACTCAAAACTAAAGCACACCCGCGCGCGACTATTTTGCCTGTTTTATTACGCCATAATACGTATACATTTTTTTGGCGGAAAATTGCAAAATAAATAATTTTATTTGGATTTAAGTATGGATTCTAATCTAAAGAACTTCAGTATATAGAACAATATACAATAGGTAGATATTTAATAGTAATTTAAAATAGCCTACATCTTTAAAAAATATGTTAATTTACTGTTTATCTGCTTTATGAAACGGTTTGTACAAACAAGTCCATATGTAGCACACACACTTGAATTTCCAATAAATAATAATCAAAATCGGTTTGTTATTGACCAAGTTATCGTCGTTAAAAACATAAAGAAAAACATACAGTCCAATTGATAATTTCCTCTATTTGGAACCATTTAAAAAACAGTATGTTTGGTCATGTTATGTAATCAAATTGGTCAGACCAAGTTATAATTGGCCACTAAGGGCTACTACTAGAATGGTCAAGAATTAATAATGATTAATTAATATGAGCTCCCACTTGTTACAAATTAATGTTGGATCTATTGTTATTTATGTTGGAGAATGTAAAAGGTTATACTGACATTTATCTCAATTACTTGAGTCATTCTGCACATGATGCACATTCTGAAAAGAAATCAACACAATGACAGAAATAGTTATGGCTAAACAAACAATCCATGTTTGCCTCAATGACAATGCCTCAATTTCCGATTAATCACGTTGTACCTTAGTTATCGATCTTGTCATAGGTTTTATTTTAATTGTAACTATATCTGTTGTGTGTGTAATAGTGGTCTAATCAAATGCTAAGAATGTAGTTCCATCCTAAAATTTTATTTAAATATTTTTTAGGAGAAACAATGACTGTTAAAGAAGAAGTTTCTCTTCCAACACAAAGAATATGCACAAGGTGTAATTTTGTTTCATCCCAAGAAGTATGCAAAGCCTGTGTTCTATTGGAAGGCCTTAATAAAGGTTTACCAAAACTTGGTATCGGAAAAAGTTCTAAAGCTAAGAAAATGTTAGAAGAATACAATACTAAAAATAAGGAAAACATACAAAATGTCATAGATGATTTGAATGATGATTATAAAAAAAATAATTGTGTTTCAAAGGGAAAAGTTTGTAAGTCTCGCGTCAAAAATGAAGTTGCAAAGAACACTGAAAACAGCTGTTCCTCGAAAGAGAAATGTTGCAATAAAAACTGTGATAACTCACAACACACAGATGAAACACATTTAAAAGAATTTAAAGTTAATTCTATAATTAGTACGTATGATTTAAAAGATAAGCCTGACAGGGGTCAAGACATAGAAGTTAAATACAGTAATCAAAGCAGTGAATTCAATGACGTTGAAGAATCAGCAGATCAAATTTTAAATAATGAAGAAGAGACTTGCGCTGGCGCATGCGGCAAGATGGATTCTTTACATATAGCATTTTGATACCTATATATATACATATATATTTTTTGTTATTATGTGTTTATATTTATTAATATGTTTTATAATAAAGAATCGAGAATTATTTTATTTTTCTTTCTATGATAAAATTTGCTGACGAGAAATGAAAAATTCCAAAGACGATTTAAGTATAAGATAGGCAAGTCTGCGTTACTCTTCACGCAAGGGGCTGAGCGTGTAGATATGTATGTATGTTAATATATGGCGTGGAGCCTAGTTAGTGAACTTTATTTACCACACATGCCTAACTAGTGGCCAGTAATTAAAAGAAATAGTGTTTTATATAGAAGTACTGATTAAACTTTATTTTTTTCTAATAAACTACATGATAAACAATCACCCAAATTTTTTAACATTCCGTAGAAAGATTAATTCATGCTTGCCGATACGAGGAGCTACTTACATGTAGACCCTGTCTGTGTTAAATATGTTCTATACGGCAATGTCGCGTGTCACGCGCGAATATTGGGAAGGTTAAGTAGGAGAATGATAGGTACTATAACTTTGCTAAGAGGCTGGACGTTTGAAGCTAGGTAAATTAAATTTTTAATATAGGAATCACCATGACTTATATCTGCCAACACCAAATCCAATAAATACGCACGTAACACAAAAACAAGGAAAATAGCAATAACTAACACCAAGTTAAATTAAGAAGCCAATAGGTAGATACATGGAAAAATTGTCTTTATATAGAAAAAATCAAAATAACGAACATCTGTATGCAAAATAAAAATCTTATTACAGTGAACCCCCGATAATCTGGTCCCTGTCTAATCCGGCGCCCTCTGTAATCCGACATGACTTTGTAGAAAACATTTTATGTATTTGACAATCTTCGGTAATGTAGATCATGCAGGTTTGAACAGGTTACAACTTGTACACGTTCGTAAACAATTGATTAATATTTCCAAGCTTTATAATTTGATAAATTCATTCATTACATGATGTTGATTAATAATTCTTGATTATTTTGGTACATGTGTGCATTTTTGCTTAATTTTATAATAAAACGTAATCTCTCTATTGTAATTTAATTTACTAAATTCGACATACATGCATAAATTAAGTATGATTTGTACTTCAAAGTACACATAAAATATAGAATCTTATAATGATAAGATTCTATATTTTATCCAATGGGATATGTACGTAATTTGTCGGATTACAAGGTACTCTTTTGTAAAAAATTCCTGATTATAGGGGGTCTTAGGTAGTGCTCTATAATCCGACAAATTCGATTGTCCGAGACTGCCCTGCATAATGTTTGTCGGATTACCGGAGGCCCGCTGTATTCAATTACATAGGTACCTACTTATTCAGAAAAGGATAACTAAAATAAATTTTAAGCGTTTTTTTTTCGCAAAATTTTCTTTGTTCTTTGAAATTATGAATACAGTACATAACGTTAAGATTTGTCGATAAAAATCTCCTACATTTTTAAAATCGATATCAATTAAAGCCAGTTTTAAGGGCATGGTGGTTATTTACGTTAGTGAGCCGACGCCGTCGCCTCTGTGGTCTAGCGGTTATGGTGTTGGACTTGACTACATTAGGTCCCGGGTTCGAATCCCAGGTCGGGCAACAAAAAGAAAATTTGGTTTTTCCAATTTTCTAATAAAAAAAAATACTCTGGATTGAATATGTGCCCGGTTGGCGATAGGCTTGCCACCTATCACATTGTGGGACTTAATGTCTTCGGTTAGTCGTGGGTGCCCTGGTTATGCCTCTGCCTACTTTATACTTTACTTTTAGCCGACGCATGACGTCATATCATAAGATCGGGAGGGCTATGTCGGCGAACCTGTTTTTAACATGGGGCAGTTATTAGGTACTGTAAAAAAGACCTAAGGCAACCTCAAAAAAGTTAGTCGATCGAAACGGAACCTAAAAAATTCGTTGCAATCATTAAAAAATATACACTCGTCAAAATAAATTTTCTAATTACTAACAAAAGTCGTGCTAGGGTTTAGAATAATGTATTGGTTGAATCGTAATATTTTACGAGTATGTAAAAATTTGAACTGGCCTACCAATTCTATTCTTTCTTATGTAAATCACATACCTACTTAAAACGTTTATTGCGTAGGTTCCTCGTGTCATGTTTTCTTATCACTGCTAAGTTCCATACTGGTCGACCTATTATTTTAAGTTTTTTAAAGCATACATAACAGCTTTAACGCATTCGATGTCAACGGTTAGTAACCAACCTAAAATCCTAGCCTAGGATTTTATGGCCTGTTCACGACTTTCGGTCTAGAGCGGCGAGCTGGGAGCGGAAGCGTTGTACAGGCCACGTAACCTCAGTAGCATTCTCTTTGTCAGTATCTAGCGGTAAGCGGCTGCGGTAAAGGTGGACGTATTCAGAACATGGTCAATAATAATAATAAATAAAAAAATATCCCTAGACAAGTTACACAAATTGAATCTAACTAGATGTGAGTCGTTTCATAATTTTCGTGAAACGTAATGTAACCAGTGACACGAAATGCGTCACCGGTTTTGAAACAAGTGATTTTAGAAACCAGTTTCTTTTTTCATTTTCGTACAGTGATTTTGTTAATTATTAAATTTGATCCACTATACGGTTACTCTCAAAACGACAACACGTTATATCAGTTACTGTTTTGTAACATACTGCTATGAAGACGTAATAAAGTTTTATCAACACTGTAACACTAACATACTCAAATTCATTTCTATTTATGAGTTTTTTTAAACCGATGTTTACGAAAGTTAATTTCACTGTATATACAATAATTGAAATATTTACTGCGTACTTACATTTTTTCAATTTTTATATTATTTTTACAGTTTTCTTTCATTTTTTTAATACCATTGTTGTCACTTTCAACATTAAGTCCAAATAAAAATTAATCGCTAAATGTGTTGGTAACTGCATAACTTTCGAACGACTGGACCGATTTGGCTATTTTTTTTGTTTTAGTTATTATCAGGAGAAGGTTCTTATGGTGAGAAAAAAAAGAAAGTGTTGGTCCGGGCTTTTTTGTAGAATAGACCATCTGCCTTCCTTGCCAGGCAGCTCGTAAAAGGCGAGCATAGGCTCACCGTCACTAACACCGTGACATCTGACTACGTGGTGGAGTTTAGCAGCGACTCGCCCGGATTGGTACCACCGCCTTACCTATTTCTGCTGCCATAACGTCATGACGTGTTCCGGTTTGAAGGGTAAGGTAGCCGGTAAACTTACGTTTGCTCGTGGCCTAACATCTCGGCCTCAGGTTAGCAACGCACCATTACCACCTTTGGTGTCTCTAGGTGGCGTGAATTTCTTAACATTAGGAAATCCGTCTGCTTGTTTGCCTTCCGATATCATAAAAAAAAAAGAAAATAGGAAAATATTACTTTATCATTTCCCATGCTAAACGAGTGGAACAAAGTTCGTCGGGATAGCTAGTAGTGTATACAAATTACAGAACTCATGGACGAAGTGATTTAAAAAAAATAATTAGTTGTGTATGTAAAAGTTACAATCAAATGAATTTTGTCTTTGTAAGTATCGAATTACGTCTCAAAGTTTAATACGTATAGGATGACTCATACGCTGATTTGTTATTGTGATCACCTTACGACTCACGCACGCATCACGCATGCACAATATGCTCGGCTCGGTTGTTCATTACAAAAGAAACTGGTTACTAAAATCACTTCTTTTCATTTGACTAGAAACCGGCAAACCGGTGACACGATTGCTTGCCATGTAACTGGTTACTGAAACGAGTGAAATAGCTCTCACGTCTAAATCTAACCCCAAAGTAAGCAAATTATTTGCTTGTGTTATGGGTGTTAGTCAACGATACTGATACATAGCAATACTTAAATAGATACCAGAATATATTTAATAAACACCCAGACCCGGAAATGCAAACATCTCATGTTCATCACACAAATGCCTGCCCCCGTCGGGAGTCGAACCCGAGGCTCGCAGTTCGTCGATGCAGTTAGGCGAGTACGCTAGCCACTCGACCAACGAGGCGGTCAAATAGTATGTCGTTATCTAAAATATCCTATCTTTGTTTTGAAAACAGCACATTTTGACGTCATTGTTTTTTTTTTATTTATACAGCTGTTAATTGAATTCTGGAAAACATTGTTTTATTTCTTCCTACAACCTTTTCATATTTATGTCGGGGATGTTTCGACATCTATGTTGATGGTCGATTCATAACTTTTGCGATAAAAGCCTCCGTGTACATATTCGCTACAAAAATCGTCTAAAATATTTTATTCTACTGAAAAGCTCCCCACGCACCGCCGTCTGTGCCGCTCTGTCTCGTGGCGTCGCACTCAGTCACTTATACGTTTGTTCCCGCCGCTCCACAAACCGCGCGCCGTTATAGCGATCCGCCCGGACAAAACCGCGCGCGGTTCCGCTGTGAGCGGTATTTCATGGCGTGCTTCAAACATTTGTATGATTTTGATTTTACCGCACGCCGCTCCGCACTAAGCTGCCGCTCACAGCGGCAAGGTCGTGAACGGGCTCTTAATTAAGTCGAACCTCTAAACATAACACGATAACAATGTACACTGACGTTATAGCCGCGAGAAAGGGTACGGCGATGTATCTACCAAACCGTGTTTTTTCTCAGTTTTCTCAAAAATCACCTAATCAATGCGTAACCGCACTGCGCAACGCAGTTAAAAAAGTTTTCACTTCAAAAAACCGCATCAAAATACGTTGCGTAGTTTTAATGATTTAATTTTTATAAGCATACAAAGGGACAGAGGAAGCGACTTTGTTTTATACTATGTAGTGAAAACACAATACTTTTATATATATTTACACAATAACATTATTTTACACAGAATGATAATACAAGTCATAAATTAGTTCACTCGCTTTGCTCTTGAGCCCGAAAAATATATTATTTTTAAGGCATTTTACAAACAGAATAAGCGGCAATTAGTTTGTAACTCTTCTCTGTCCTGCTGTCACAGACTGTCCCAATATTTAATTAAAACTCAAAATATTATCTCCGTTTGGAGAGAAAGAAGATCTTTTTTCACTTTTTTTTTAAATTTATGAATCTTTTTCGTTATAGAAGATATAATAAATAGCACCATCTCCAGACGAACTTTCATAATGCAGAGTACACATTTTTCTCTTTGATTGGTCACCGACTGTTCTACCCTGCATAAATACACCAGTCAAATATCAACCACTGATCATACGTTTAAAAAGCTCTATTTTGAATATTTTAAAATTAAACTCTTAATTTAGTCAGATACACCTAGACGAAGCAAACTTAGTTTCAAATTACCCAACGAACACTCCCGTGTGTTTGAAGATATGCTCAATGATCTGAAAAGGAACTCTGAAACAATCCAATTCGAGAGCTATGGCTCGGTCGCCACTACACTAGAAGACGTTTTTATGTCGTAAGTACCTTGAAAATACTACTATTTAAAGTTTGTTGGGTAATTTCAATTACCTCCAATGCCGGCCGTAAGTTATCAAAGAATATGTTATTTTTTGTACGAAAGGTATACGCTTAGGTATAGGTACAGGTCGATTATCAAAAGCTAGCACGTATAACACGTTTACACATTGTGCTTGTGTAGGGTCTGTGAATAAGCGCCCGGCGTGACGTCGCATCAAGTCGCACCATGAAAAGCCTGCCCGTCTCTTTCTTGCGCGGTCAAGCTTATAAGTGTGAAAGAGACAGTTATTGTTTTGCTTTTGCTGGCCTAACTAAGATCAATTTCTAAACAAAGGCCTTGTCGTGTCGCACTTTGAATCAAAATATTTTCTTTTTAACATCCCGTATAGTGAAATTGCATAAGTGTGAGTGCTTTGAACGTGCCAGCTTTAGTTAACCGACCTGTATCTGGACGCAAAATAAATAAGATTTAAGCCACCTACTAACCGTTAATTTCGTTCGAGTCCCGATGCAGGCCGGTTCCGGTCTGTGTGATGAACATCTAAATATCTGTATTTCTGGGTTTGGGTGTTTATTGAATTTAAACTAGTATCTACTAAGTATTCCTATGTATTATATGTATCGTTGACACCTATAACACATACTAAAATTTACTTATTTTGGGGTTAGATTCAATAAGTGTACCTAATTGTCTAGGAATAGTTAAATAGATTTGACACAGACCTATCACATATTAAGGCATTACAAATGATTTAAGGTAGTACGTAAGCGGCATATTCTGATGAAATATTATTTCATCACTATCCCCTTTATGAATCTTACAAAAAAATATTCGTTCATTCATTACTTAAATGAGGATTGAAACGAGATAGTCGACGTTAAATTCACTATATTGGACCTCACTATGAAGCATTAAAGCAATATTATTTAAATTAAATGTGTCAGGGCAAAAATCAACATAATTACAATGCTTGAACAATTAATTCGTGTTTTGACGTAAACATTGACCAATCTTGAAATACTACTTTCAGATGTTACGGTTGCGGCGTATACATAGAGTACACAATAATACAATGTTCTGTACGGTTGCGGCGTATACATATAGTGCACAATAATACAATGTTCTGTACGGTTGCGGCGTATACATATAGTACACAATAATACAATGTTCTGTACGGTTGCGGCGTATACATATAGTACACAATCAGACAATGTTCTGTACGATTGAAGCGTCTATATAAAGTAAACAATAATACAATGTTCTATTAGTTAATATTAAAAAATACGTATTTTCAGACAAAAGTGGGGAGGTATTAAAACATGAGCTTGTTTATTTGCCGAAACCTAACAAAGTTCCTTATCTGGATATTTAAACAAATATGTTAGTAAGAGTTAAACTCTCATAATATAAGTAGACACGAGAACGTAACACAAAATTAAAACAGGCGCAAAATTTAAAGACACTGCGTTGAGACACTTAACGTTTCTCTAACCTACTCTCCAGTTTTCATAACATTCTACTTTCTGGTTTCTTCTAAAAGATCTTACAAATGTAATTTCGAGTGGATACAATTTATGTAATAAAAGCAGGCGCTCTCGATTCTATGTGTTCTCTGCAGATTGGACATTTTTCTTTGATGTTTTCTGAGCAGTCTTCGCAAAGGCAGACGTGTCCGCACGGTAGTAGGATTATCTGCAACAAGAGTGAGATATTAACATTGTTTAACCTGATAAATATAAATGGCGTCGACTAAATGGAGTTCCGCGTGTGATTGCCTGTCGAGCAAATATCATGTTTTTTAAATTTTATGTATTTTAACGTACGTCGAGTGCGATTAGGCGTTCTCTGTGGTAAGTTCTTCGACATAGTTGGCGAAAGTTTTTTGTTCAAAGTTATTCGTGTGCTGGTTGCGAAGGTGGGCGGTGGGAACGTTAGTTAAGCTTGTCATATTCTGTGTCATTTGGAGAATTATTTGCCACAACAGTTACACTGCTTACGAGGAATTAGCAAAGTAAAGGTTTCTTTTACATCTGTTATAATGGATTTCCACAAAGTAACGCCTGATTCAATAAAGTATCTCAAAGCAGTTACAAGTGTCCGGTTAGCGATGGGCTTAGTATTTTCCACCTATCTCATTGTAGGTACTAGGAATCTTCAGCTTGTCGTGGGTGCCCTGGTTATACCCCTGCCTACATATTCAGTGATGCAGGCGTGAAGATACTTTTATTTTAGTTAAGGAAATCTATAAAGTATCGACAGATGTAAAATAATTGTATATCCTGTGGGCATATTGATGCTGTTAGGAAGCCTAGACACTACATTTTGAATAGTTTGATTATGTATAGCTTCCTGTAGAAACCCAATTTTAGGCTCGGTATTGTCCGAATTCTAGGAAAGGGCATAAGAAGTGGACTATAGCCTATGATCTTTGTCTGTGTCTATATGACCGCAACGTAGGTCGAGAGGCTTGCGTACACGTCTAGTCCTGCCGACCAACCGCGAGAATCGGGTTCATTTATTTCATATTTCCAATATTTCATATTGAAAGATCATTTACATTATAATTATTGCTACTTCGAAACCCTTCGTGGGCGATTCCGATTCGCACTTGACCGCTTTTAAATTCAGGATTACTTTGAAAGAACCGGCCAAATTTTAATATAAGGGAGTAAAGGCTCAAATGGTAATGCATTTTAAATATTTAAATTATTGCGAAATTGTAATATTAACTTTTATCAACATTAATTTAAAACGGTCCGCAAAGACGCTTCACTTGTTGTCACGATGTGCATACCTATGGTCTGTTTATTTTAACAAACGAAAACTAAAATTTAAATTAATAGAAAATATTCAATAAGGGGGATATATTTAGTTCCATTTGATCATTTAATAATTATTGTGGTTTATTTTTTATTTTATTAATTTCTATAGCTTCTTAAACATTTAGCCTTCTACCTTTATCCCAATAATGAAGGACCGATAATTTTTTTTTGGACCAAATGTATGACCGTTCCTTAGATTTTTACCAAATGTAGACTCCCCTACCGGAACGCCAAGGTCTTATGTGTTCTTTAATTCTTACTGAAAATGACTTTTCAGTTTGTCCAACATACTCAGCCTTACATTCCTCGCATTCCAATGTATAGACACCAGTATGAGGGCCTACCTCCTTGGGGTTCTCGGTGCAGACGACACAGAGCTGCAGTTCGGAGAGGGCGTGGTCCCGGTGTCGGGCGCGGCGCTCGCGGCGGCCGTCGGCCAGCTGTCGCTTGAGCTGGGCCTCCGCCAACCGCCGCCGCCGCCGCTTCAGGTACTTGTACGCGATGCGCCCCGACGCTACTGCGCCTACCACGCCGAACACTACCACCAACACTCTGCATTCCAGTAAAATAATGTATAGACCAATGCCGCTGAAGTATACTAACCATTAACTTCCGTTTGGTGACCAAAAAAATGAAAGACAAAGAGTAGACTAATGCAAAAAACTGAAATTATGCTTCGTTTTCCAAAGTTTGCCAAAATCTACCTTTAAATAGTTATTTATATGACAATATTTAAAAAAAACTTTAGCACACTCACTTGATCATAAACATAACAAATATTATGAATTAAGTACCTAACTCCTCTCACAGCTATAGATTTTCCCGAACATTAATGGTTCAAATAATAAAGACATTGTTAGTTTTTTATGCACAAAAAAAATCAAGTTTCTCTTTATATAAAAAGTGGCAACACTGGTGGTCAATCAGATATCATTGCCTCAGGTGACCATCGCTCATTGAACAAGTAGATACTATCTTTGTTTCCCAGGGACCCAACAGTGTTCCAACAAAATTCAAATTGTTCATAATCCTTAGTGATAACATCTTACATAAGAACATGCAAGCTTTAAGGTCCAATTTCCTATTAGATCTAGTTCAGGTGTCCATATTAATAGCTACTCCTAGTGTGGGTGTGTGGGTTTGTCATATATCATTCAACACTATAGTGATGGT
This sequence comes from Calephelis nemesis, assembly GCA_002245505.1. NCBI lineage: Eukaryota > Metazoa > Arthropoda > Insecta > Lepidoptera > Riodinidae > Calephelis > Calephelis nemesis. The sequence goes on along the minus strand of NJDD01002016.1, from coordinate 395,495 downwards.
ATTATAATAATAATAATAATAATAAATATCCCTGGACAAATTACACAAATTGAATCTAACCCCAAAGTAAGCAAATTATATGCTTGTGTTATGGGTGTTAGTCAACGATACTATTACATAGAAATACTTAAATAGATACCAGAATAAATTTAATAAGCACCCAGACCCGGAAATGCAGACATCTAAATGTTCATCACACAAATGCCTGCCCCCGTTGGGAATCGAACCCAAGCCTCGCTGTTGATCGATGCAGTTAGGCGAGTACGCTAGCCACTCGACCAACGAGGCGGTTATTAAACAATATGTATGGATATTGTTAAACAATAGATATTATTAAACAAATAGAAACCTTAAAAAATCTTTTGAACTTGAAAGTCTCTTCAGTAAACTAGACTTGGTCGCAGTAGTAAGATATAATGGCAAATCATCTCTTGGCGGTTGAATTTTGAGTCCACCATTGTTACTACTTAGTTCTCCAATCGCAGTTATATATGAACCATCTCTAAGCATCTCTTCCATAGTTTGTAGACCTCTTTGCCTCACCCCAGAGAAAAACCCCCATACATGATCAATAACTCCTGGAGACATTGGCTCAAACTTATCTGATATTACATCAAGATCTGCAACATACAAACATGTTACATCAATAGATACTGAGTTCATATCAAAAATTCAAAAGTCAAAAAAGACAAAAGTCATTAGTCTGTTGCTTTAGGTATTACACTGATGACACATCTTCCAAGATCTCTAAAACCTGCTGCCAAATATTACTTAAACAATGTTAATTAGGTTTGTGACACAATATAGTATGTCCTTCAACAATAATTATTAATTAAATTAAATTAAACATTAGCACATAATTTGAAATATTAATGTGGACATTGTAAGTAAATATTTTTTTTTATACACACCTAATAACTCAGCTGCCAAAGCATCCACAACCTCAATACTGAACTTCCCATTGGTCAGTACAAATGGTGTGGAGTTGCACACCTCGTGTATCGTGCGAGTTTGGTCTGACCAAAAACCAGCTGATGTTCGAGCAATGACATGTTCTTTTATTGTTAACCTGAAATACATTAGAGTCAAATTAATTTTAAATATGTTATTTTTATAAATATAAAAAAATGTAAACTAAAAGTCACAATGAGTTCTCTAAACTTGGTACAATGAGAGGCATTGTGCGTTGAAGCAGTGATGTGAGCAGCATTGGCTGAAACAATATGTTCTGATCCATCTGTACTGTACTTAGATCATCTAAACCTATTACACTGGCCTACAGAAACAAATTTTTGGTTTGGTGCAGCTTTGTTTGCATCTGTAGTTGGTAAAGTAGGTAGTATGAATTACCTACATTGTTGCTACTAAATGTCAGCTGACAGCTATAGTTTACCTACAATTCTCTTTTTAACTTTTTACTGGTTTTATCCAAAATCAGTCCATATTACAATTACTATTATGACAATAATTGTATAAATTATCCAGGACAATATCACTCAAGGAAATCACTCATAAAAAGTTCCTTAATGTATAACTTCCAAATAAATTTATACTTTCACTAAAATATGTATTTCTTTTCGATTTTATTAACAAGAGTTGATGTGAAATAAGTGACTAGATTTCTCATATCAGCTCACCCAACTCAAGACCCAAAATCAGCTATAAAATCTTAGGCACCAAAATGAGTGTAGGCCTTTGTTATGTTTCTAACGTAATCATTGCATAATATAATCCATTTGTGTGGTAAAAATTGACAGTTTTTAAAACTACTGAGCATGTAAAGACATATCAATTGGCAGCACCATTGCCAAAAGAGTTACGCTGTATTAAATTACAGTTAAATGCAGCAGATTTTAGTATTAGAAGAATTTAAGAGAAACGCACCTTTGAATAACTCCTGTGACTGATTGGTTATAATTACTGTGAATAGGGTTACCCAAAGGCTTAACTAGTCCTCTCACAACAACATAAGGGATAATTTTATTAGGATATTTATTGATTTCTTTGTTCAATGATGCATCTATATCTAGAACTGGTGCAGACTGAAAGAAAAAAAACTGATTACACAACTTATAAGCTTATTATTGAGTGACCTTTAGGCCTTTCATATATCTAAGTAGCTAAGTATCATGGTAAACTTATTAAGAAAAATTAATCTCTATTTCCCTTAGTTATTGTAACACACATGTAGGGTGTTTTTGCTATTTCTTTTTTTGTTTTGCAGTTATGTTTATAGAAAGGATAGAATGGTCAAATCAGCTAGTTACAAATAAAATTAATGTTATTACCAACTACTAGCTACTAGATATGCTTATTTGTAAAAAATATACTTAAAAAGTGGTTGATGTCTCCGTTTTGTTTTAGTCCTTTGAATGTTTTAATTCAACTACTTTGTTTACAGAGGGTTACACTTCTTATGTCACCAGCCAGTCGCAAGGCTCATGTATGAATCCTGACAGGGGCAGACATTTGTGTGACGAATATTTTAAATGTCTGTATTCCAATATCTATTTAAGTATTTTTATGTTTTATTATTGTTTGATAAAATATTTAATGTTGTAATATGCTTAGTTTGGGGTTAAATAAATTTGTGTGACTTGTCCAGGGATTATTTATTTATTTATGTATAATTTTATTACAAGATTTTCATTTGGTATATTTGGCTGAATGGTTGTGAAAGAAACATAAAAACAAAACAGTGTTTACTCAACATTTTATAATTTGTTATAGGTACATGTTTGAACTATAGGGTGTAAGAATTATTTTATTGAATAATATTAACGTTTTAAGTACAGCTTCCTTTTTACCATTACAGAGTAACTTTTTTGTACTCATCGAAAACAATTTAGGGTAATAATTGTTGAAGTGCTATTATACTTACTCCCTATAAAATATGATGAGAGTAAACTTCTACCAAGGATGTACTAAATTTTATTCTTAAGAACTTCTAGGTATTTCATTTTGAAAACAGTTCAAAAATTTCATTAAAACTTCAAAAACAGTCACAAAATCCTTACTTACTTGTAGCGTATTTAAAATGTGTTTACATTTACTCAGCTGCCTCACACAAAATGCAAGAATTAGGGAATCAATCCCAAGTATAACAGTCTCGCCGATAACCTCTGATAGGAATTCCATATTTGAGTTCCCTTACATCTAGTAACATTAGTTAAAACTCTTAATTAATATTTAATATAACAGTTTCATAAAAGTTAAACGTTTTACAGTAATTTTTAAAAAAATAACCAATTTTACCCAAAATTATTGAATAATCAAAATAATAGACACTTGACAACAAAGAGAATACAATACTACGTAAGAAGAGACGGGACTTCATAGAGAAAAAAAAAACACCAAATGTCAAAATGGAGAGACCTTTCTCAGCCAACCTGAAAAGTACCTTACCAAAACTACCAACATTATGAAAAAATAATAGTGATGTGCATTCTATCGTCAGTCGCTATCGATATCGATAAAATCAAAATTATGCAGATAGGGTTCACATAAATATTATTTTTACTTTCATTGGTTTCGTTTGTGCATGCACACAAAACGAAACCAATGAAAATAATATTTAGGCGTAATGACAATAAAAACGTTTTACCAGCTTAAGATTTTATTGTTTTACATAAACATTAAGTAAAAAATATTGTCCAAAATAAGGAAGAATTTAAGAAGGGGTACAGTATTGGGTAAGGTAAAGTCGTTGCCCCACTCTCCAGACGGTTATTTGTGCGCCTACTGAAAAAGTTCCATCGAACTTAAAAATAAATCCCCATTTACTGGTGTTGTGAACATTATTTGTTTGCCCCTTGTACCAGTCCAGGAAAAAAATATTGGCTTCGTTCTTGGGTGTTTATGTAAATATTGTTATTGATCGAACGTCTTTCAAAAAGAGTTTATATTCCATGTTTCCCAATTTTATTTCACTTGTTGCTACCTTCAAAACTTTATTGTAAGACGCAGTACCTATGTATATATCTGAAATCAAAATAATTGAGAATTTAAATATAACTGATACTCCCTGATATTTTAAGGAGAGCCCTATTATAATGTGACATATCAAGACGGTCTCACTAAAGCCAAGTCTTACTAAGAATCTGTTTAATTAGACAAGCTGGCTAATAAACACAGCGTAATATCGTGGTAGGTAGCCTGAGAAAGTCATCAAATGAGAAAGTTGCAGTAGCTCTTCCTGTTTCTTTGTACTTGACTTCTTGAGGTCTTGAAGATATCCGGGTTGTGCTTCTGCCTATCTCTTTAAAGATATGGGTTTGAAAATACTGATTTACTTAAAAAAAGAAAAAACAGACATAGGTGAAAAAGCAATAGATATAAAAATACTGTGAATTTTGGAACAATGTGACTAACTGACTGATAATTTCTTAACTAAATTAGAGTAGAGTTGCTGAGTCTGATTAAAAGTAATTACTCTGTATATTAAACTTGATAGAGCACTTCTTTATTGCTTGAACACACCATTGACATTAGAAACTCACCTTCTAAGAGGAAATTTGAATATGCGTTGAGGAATCATTACCTCATTAAGAATAATAATTGATGATTCTTATGTTTAATATATCAAAGTAAATTCAGAGGTACATAATTTTTACAGTTATTTTGCTATGTATATGTTTTTGATAGGTACATTTTGTTGTCAAAGATTTGTTTATAAACAATTATTTATTTTTCCAATGTTTGTTAGTGTGAAACAAATTAAAAATATCAATAGTTTTAAACATGAAATAAAAAAAATATCTATGTAGCAAGGCTTACTACAGTATTAATGAGTACTTCTCTGACATTTTATAAATTGTGCAACAGGTATTAATAATATAACAATATAAAATAAAATTATCAATTAAATGTTTACCTGTAATTTTTACTTTATTTATATCTTAGATTGAATATTATATCTTATATTATAATTTTTTTTGAAGATTAAGACTATGAATTGTGATTTTATATAATATGACTGGTATGCATAATGAATATAAAATTATCAATTTAATGTTTGGCTGTAATAATGACTTTATTTATTTTTAGATCAAATGATGCAATTATTATTTTAAACTTTTTTGACATTTTATTTTAGATTAATACTATGAATTGTGAGTGTACATTAATTAATTTAGAACATAGGTAAAATTTAATATCATTTCAAGTAAGTGTAAATTTGTATGATTGTATTAAATAAATTTATTATTAATTTTGACTGTAAATTGGTTTATTCGTTTTGTATTAATTTCACAATTGTATGCCTTATAGGCGTAATATAGAGTTCAAATTAAATTTGTTAACAACTTGCTATGTACCTATAGTCAAACAATAAATTAATTATGAATTCTATATTTTTTTATTATTTTCTTATGATTTAAATATTTATATAATTATATTCCATTTGTGAACTCATTTCTGATTTGACATGTTTCTGCGCCCTCGCAATCATTTTCACTCTGATGTCTGACTGGCAGAGAATGCTGTATGACATTAAATTATCTTTTATGCAGTATTTCTGCATTAAAATAAAAATAAAAAATGTGCACTTTACAGCCAACACATCTTCAGTTCTACCTCGTACAAACCAAGCAAAACTATTTAACTATTCTTAGTCTTATAACAGTATGCGGTATAGAGAAAGCAACCCAGTAAGCTTCTTAAGCTTTTTGTCAAGCCCATTCAATTGGTCTTAGACAGGCCATCTTTGCTTATTTTTATTACACTTTACAATTTCAAGTAAAATCTAGTTAAGACTGCGATTAATATCGCATAGAGTAATACCTGTTTTGTGATAGATTTACTGAGTGGAATAGAAAATAATATTATGTACTGAGTTTAAACATAGAAAATGCTACAATGTTTATATAGCTTTTTATAGCTACAATGTAAAAACCAATTGACTTTGACTTTTTAAAATAAATATTTTTTTTATGGATATAGTCACTTATAGCAGTATATTTTTAAAATCCAATTCTAGTATATTACTTGGACAACTACTTTCTGATGGTATCTTTCCTGTCACATTTATTATACATACTTCACACCAAGTTCCTTGCGAGGCAGGCACATTGTGTTGACTGCTTTCAGAATGGCCTAACTACTTGAATATGGTTATTACTATTTTCATACAAAAACTACGATTTCGGAGACTAATAATAACATGCTTGTGTTATAGGTAATATAACTCTAAGAAAACCGCCAAGATCCAGAAACTAAGATTTTAACTTTTTTTAACATGTAAACACGTACGATTACTACGATTGGAAGCGTTAGCCGTGTATGTGCGCCTCACAAAGAGGTCATTTTCAATGA
>NJDD01002016.1:348572-374454 GCA_002245505.1 Calephelis nemesis | reverse complement strand
AAGTTCTAAAATTCGTGTGACGTAATTTATAGATGGCCCCTATAACAGTCCAAGAATGTGGTATTATTTTATCCTAGTGATGGAAAAAGAAAGTGAGGCAGATCATATTGTACAAATAGCCGATAAAAGCTGGCCTTAAGAAACGCAACAGAGAGATCAAGAAGAGGCAGACTGAGAGAAAAATATATAAATAATAATCTATAATATAAAAATGAATAGCTAAATGTGTTGGTAAGCGCATAACTTCCAAACGACGGGACCAATTTAGCTAATTCTTTATTTTTGGTATTTGTTATTACCAGGAGAAGGTTTTTATGAGAAGAAATACCGGGAAAGTTGCAGGGAAAATAAGAAAAATATTACTTCAATATTTTCCATACTGAAAGGGTGAAACGAAGTTCGCCGGAGCAGCTAGTATAGTAATAATAACAATTAATAATGTGTAATAATAAGTAGTAGTGAATGGTTTTAATACTAATTTAGAACTGAATACTGACCTTTCCAGGTTCTGGGTCATCATTCATTTCATTACCAGGGCTCCTTTTTCTTTTTTTATTGAAATCTCTCTCTTTATACCTGTCTCTGTCTTCTCTATCTCGAGATCTAGATTTAGATCGTCTTCCTCTTGAAACTGAACGACGATATTTATCCCTCGATCTAGACCGATGTCTTCTATCTTTAGATCTGGACCTGTGTCTATTTCTACTCCTGGACCTGCGCCTAATATCTCTATCCCTGCTTCGACTTCTTCTGTTTCTACTACGACTTCGTCTGTCTCTGCTTCTACTTCTTCTTTTTTTATATTTATCTCTACTCCGACTTCGCCTATTTTTTCTGTCATTTGAGTGTTCTCGTTTTAATCTACTGTCCTTTTGTTTCTTGGTATCACTTTTACTACTTTCATCTTTAGATGTGCCCGCATTTGATGGAGCTAATGCTTCTAAAGCAGCCATTGCATCATCAACTTCACTATTAGATATTTTTACTTTAGACTCACCTTTAAAAACGTCTTTACTAGTAACTCTATTATTTTTTTCATCTTTAACATCATCGCTTTCCTCATCAGATGAAAACACAGGTGGTTTTTCATTTGGTATGGCTAATCCTGGAAACTTGGACGCTAATGGGTTCAAGTTAAGCGAAGTTTTATCATTTTTAGAATCGACGGAAACGGGTTTCATATGTTGAATGATACGAAGTAAATTAGTCATAAAAGAATCAGCAAATTCAGCTCCATTGTCCAAAAGAGCCTTTTTGAAGTCGTCAAACTGTGGATTTTTGTCAGCTAAATCTATTATAAATTCAGCTGTAAAGAAAGCAAAACAAAATTACATTTTATTATTACCATAACAAAGAAATTTTCTGAATCAGATCCTCGTAGGAAGTAAAATCTTACCCAAATCTTTATCGTTTAGTCCCAAATGGTTGTCCAACTCGGTACATACTTTAGAAACGAGTGAAAGATGCTCTAATTTTTGAACTTCATCCATCTTTAAATGTTTCACTTTTACAAATAAACGTTTGTTTATTTTGATTTTAAACTACAGAAAATTAATCGAGTTGAAAATTAAAAACAATCTACACTTCCATTTTCATAACATTCTTCTTCTTTTCTTGTCTTGAGTCTTGACAGATGAGTGATGACAAATGACAATGCCAAGTGCCAACCAAAAAGCTTTTTTTGTTAAGCCGGCTGTACACATGGGGCCAAGGTATTGGGCCAACGTGTAGAGAGCTACTTGGCGGTATGTTGGCTTAGTTGGTCTAGTTGGCGCCAACATTGGCAGGCCATCCGAATAGTGTCGGTTTTTAGTGCACACATCAAAGGATCTTGGCGCGCTCCGCAAACAGCGTTCACACGTTGGTGTCTTGTTCAGTTCGTTGTTACTCGTCAGCGGAGACAGTATCGTTGTGCGTGAGTGAAATTTACGTTCCCATGTTCCGATAGCGATGGCGGCGCCGGTGTGGACAAGTAATGAGGTTTTACAATTCATAGATTTGTATCGACATGAAGGAATAATTTGGAATCCACGGCATGAACTACATAAAAATAAAACAAAAGTAAGTTTTTAAACACATTTTTTATTAAAAATAATCCATTAACAGTTAAGTACCTACTATTTGTTTGACATTGTATTGTGTACAATGTAATCTGCTTGTTGTGGTGTTTCCAAAAATGTTTTATACTTTTTCTATAATGTAGGTATACGTAAAAGTTGTGTGGTCTTAAAACTTGTCAATAGCGGCTAAATTATTTCTAAATGATTTTACTTATTGCGAACTGAAGGCTTATCCAGAGGATACAAATTATAAAGCCCGTTTTTTTTTGTAGGCAATTTCTTGAATTTGTATATCGACTTGCTTCTGGAAGGGCCCCAGGGGCAGGTCATTTAAACAATTTCTATTAGTCATAATGAACTATTTTATATTTCAGGTTAATGATGCATGGATTCGCATAGCGGATAAAATTAATATACCTGTCAATGAATTGAAAAAGAAAAAAGAGTCATTAATGACAACATTCAGAATGCATCACAGAAAGAAAACTCAATCAATAAAATCAGGAATGGGTGAAGATGAACGATATGATCCTATTTGGCCGTATTACGAGCCTCTCGAAGCTTTTTTAAAGGATGTCTGTGTATGCTCCAGTGTGATTAACACTGAGGAAAAGATTATACAGGTAAGTAAAAAGTATTTTAATTTCACAAAATATTAGTGGTCTCTATTTCTAAAAAAGTAATTCATAAAATCCAATCGTTTTTGTGTCGCAGTATGCGACGGTCTACGCGGTACACTTAATAATGGAAAAAACGAACTATCTCCATTATTTCTCCATTAACCTGGCCGCACTAGATCTTCATTTTGATAAATATCGAATGAACCAGGAGGTGAATAAATATTCTGTGAAGAAGTACTTTTTCTCAAAAAATTATGTAGATATAGACATGTCATTGTAACAATAGAAGCTTTGGTAGGTTCCAAGGGTATATTTTTTTTAAAGATCCTGAACCTGGCGGTTAGTATTCCGAAAGTATTTTCTACTTTTACTTGAGAACGGGATAATTCTTGATTGAATACTCTTTCTGGGGACCCTAGTGCGTGATGACCGGGAAACGGTTTCATTAAATGGGTACTGAGAGCAAATGCACCATCGCCTAAAAATACGTAAGGCATGACTATGTCACTATTAGGAAGTGGATTAGGACGGGATAAATTCATACTGCTAGACGATAGTTTTTGATATAAGATACTTTGATTGAAAACTCCTCCATCACTAAACCGCCCTTGAGAACCTTCATCGGCAAACAAAAAACAATAATTACTATCTACTAGTGCTAGTAAATCAATGCTAAAGTGGCCTTTATAGTTAAAGTATTCAGTTCCCGAGTGTAAAGGTGATTGTATATTGATATCCTCCCCATCTATAGCGCCCAAACAATGCGGGAAGCTGAATCCTTCTGAAACGGACATCCATTCGCTCGCAGATTCAGGCATCTGAAATAAATAAAAAATAAACTGATATCACTTTTTTACTACAGGATTCGTCATCGACACGTGACTACGAAACAGAGGCAGAAACTGACTTCAATCGTCCCGTTATTGAAAGTGACACATTTCAACATGGGAATACGAGTGCTAAATCAAAAGTTACTGCTCTTCCAACTCAAAAGCGCCGTTCGAAAAATCCACCAGAGTTATCAGAGACCAGCAAGGAGGTGGCAAATGCTTTTGGCACATTAAACAGAGTGCTTGATAATAAAACTGCAAGACATGATGATGATTGTGATCTATATGCTAAACTTCTTGTCACGAAATTAAGAAAATTTCCAGAATATGAAAGAGAAGAAATTATGTCAGAGATTGATAGCATGTTGATAAAAAGACGTCGAGGTATCCAAAATACTATTACTGATTCTACTAATATGAATCGTTCATCCTCCTCACAAAGTTCTTATCGCACAAACTGGTCTCGCTCATCTCCTTCACCACACTACCGACCCAACTCAGCACAGTCCATCCTTCCAACTTACGTTACTATTCCCAATCAATCTCCGCATAACCCATCCCATTCACCCCAGTACGTTTTTAATGAACCCCAAACTCAACGTATTCGGATATTGTCTAATGATAAAATATATTCACAATCACAACTAATGCAGCCTTCATCTGCTCAAAGACTACAAACAGCATCTCCAGAACTACCTGTTGAACTTCATTTACCAGAATTATCTGATAGAACGTACAACCAGTCTCAGTCTTTAGAGACTCAAAATATAATATACCAGGCATATGAAGACGCATAAAACACACAAATGAAAAGTTCATGTGATGCTAAACATTGTTTCATGATGATGCAAGTAATTGATCTCTACATGGTAAAATAAAGACTGTTGTATTTTGAAACTCAAGAACTATTTTGTAACTCTTTTTTATAAACATTAATAAATAATACATTCATAACATGAAGTTTTATTAACTTTAATCATATCTTGCAAAACATCATTGAGTGCCAAACAGACTTCGATTATTATGCGTGAGATAAGTGAACTTGAAATTTTAAATAGGTAGTGTAAGCTTCTGTAGTCATCTCCAGATGCTAAAAATCTCAATGTCAATGCAAGTCGTATTTTTGTTGGTACAGTTCCCTCCAAGTAGTATCTTGCTTAGAAATCATCGGAGAATTTTTTTGTAACAGGTATTCAAAATCAGTGCATGACATTCAAACGAAATTGTCGAACTCCCCAGATGGTTCTGCAAGAAGCTCGGCAAGCTGTTGATTCATAGTCTCTCTAAAAACAAAGAAATATTAATAAAGTTATTATGGACATAGTATTAATTAGTTGCTTATAATTACCCCATATCAAAATTTAGGAAGTCAGTCGGTGTCTCATTCATAACAAGTTTCTTTATGGATTCAATGTCGAAATCTCAAAAAAATATTATTTTTTCCATACAAATCCAATCAGCTGATCGAGTCTATTTTTACCCACGACGGTAAAAATCTCATCGAAAAAGAATAAAATAACTCAAAACCCCCGACTTAACTTAGATGTAGCGATAACAATTTTACTATAAGTAAAACATAACCGAGATTTTATTCTTTTTCGATGACATTTAACTGTCGCGGGTTTTTTTTTAATGTGACACTGACCTTCTAACTTTTTGCAAAATTATTACCAGCCTGTATATCAATAATAACTAATAACACATATATGTACCTCGTTCTATTCCGATGAATAGTCACCATCCACCACCTTTTTTTGCGCCATTTCTTTTTAGTCACTGCTACTACAGTGCTACTTTGGTGCACATGTACGTAATAATTAAACGCACTGTTTAAATAAATTGCCGCGGCTGCAAGAACTTCTACGTCCATCTTTGAAGCGCCAATGCTGAATGAGCAGTAAGCCAATGTGTGAACAGGAATCTTGGTTTCCATCATTTTTGCCCAACACCTTGGCCCCATGTGTACAGCCGGCTTTATGGGTTGATATTTTGGGTGGATTGATATTATGGGTTCAAAAAGTGCTTTTCAAAGGAACTTGTGATTTTTTTAGTGTCAACTTTTAAAACTAGGAAATTTTTAAACATCTTATCGTCTAATATGATCTATGAATTAGTGAATTCTTTTTTTGCGAGGTGGTATCCCTGTTCTGTCAGTGTTAAATAACGTAGTGATTATATTCCATTATATTCTCTTTGGTGTTAAAGTGGTAATTGGTAAATCGTAGAGATATATATATTCTTTTACTACTCTGACGGCATTAATTCGTCAATTTTATTATCTTTATTAATTATTGTACTACTTAGCAATTACTGGTAAAATGAAAACAAAAAAATAAAACTAGGCAAGTGATTTTTATCTTAATTAAACGAATTGTTACCATGGAAAACAATACTGAACATACCGATCAAAATAATTTTACCCCGCTAACAGTTCAAGAAGTAGATGTAGATTTTTTACCGATAGTGTACGAAATAATAAGAAGGTATACATAATTTGAAGTTTATTTTTAGATTATCTTTAGACTTTTAGTATATGCGTAGGTAGTATTTTTATTTCCATATTTTTTATTCAGTGTGGAACGCGACTTTCACGATAACTCTGCGAAGGCTCGGGAGTCCCAGGATTGTAGCTTAAAGGTGTTAGAACTGCAGAAAAAACTTGACTTCGCAAGATCACAGGTCTGTCTAAAATTTGTTTAAATCAAAGACTTCTAGATGTGATATAACTAATTAGTGATATCTCCTTGTTATTGTGAATACCATTGTTACATTTTTGACCCACGTCCAAGAGATTCAAATGAATAAAGTTGAGACATCATCGTTTGTAATTGTATCCATGATAAACATTTTTATAAATAAATATCTAAGACTGAAGATTTTATTAAGCGTTTTTGGGCTCAAGTACAAGTGTATTTAATGTCTATTATTATCATGCCCGTATCCGCTAAGGAACCAGGGAACCCATGATTAGCTGAATTGGTGAACCTATTCTCAACTGGACATTTACGTGCAAGAAATGAAAATGAATATATTTCAGATTTTTTCTTGTTAAATGCTATAATATTTTTCCTCTTGCTTTACTATTGCCTGTATCTTGTTCCAAAGTTTCTCCCCTTGAGTTCCTGAAATAAAAAGTAACCATTGTCTATCTTCTATTCTTGTTGGTGTGTACTGAATTTTGTCACTAACAGTTGATACAATGTTGAGGGAAGAATTGCAGACAAATAAATTAAGACATTAATAATGTTATTGTGGATTATGAAAATGAACAGCTTCAAATGAGCATTATATGATTTGCTGTACTAACATGTGGTAGCAGTGTAGAGATTTCCATGCTAGTCAAATCTAAAAATATAATTTTAATTTAGAACAATGAAGCTACTGCGGATATAATTCATGCAACAATCTTGCTTTTTCAGATAAGAAGGTTGCCTGGCATAGAATATAACAAACAGGATCAGTTAAAACAGTTTGAAATTCTTAGCACACAGTTGAGATTGAAAAGGGAACTTTTGCAAAAGTATCGTAACATGTGCTCATTTGAAACTCCTTTCAAATAACAGATACAATGCCACTACGCACCTTACTCAAATATTTAGCCAACAATGAGAGACTGGTCCAGAGGATTGCTGATTCATATCCCGTAAGGAGAGCTGCACAACTTGCAATATCCATATTTTATAAAGGAAAGGACAAACTATCTGACATGGATCCAGTAAAAGTAAACAGACTAATGTCATTTGTTAGAAAATTTAGTCAAAATGTTAAAGAAGGAATAGAAGATGCCAAGAAACAAATAAAAAAATGAAATAAATATTTTTATTAGTAGCCAAATTAGAATTTGTAAGTACTATGTATAAAATAAAAATAACAAAAGCTTCCAGCTAGTTTTATTTCACAAAATCAATAAAATATTCTCTCACTTAAACTAGAAAAATCACATTCTTATTGTATCAAGACTAAATACTGAAGTAAACAAGTTATTGAGCGAAAAATAGAAACTCTTAGTACTCAAGATTATAACTATTGCCAAGAATTAAAGTATTTTAATGTGCTATTTTTATTGTAGATTTAATTAGTTATCTTTAACTAAATGTCTTTGAGTAGTCATAAAATCCTATCTTATAAATCACACCATACTTTACTTATTTCATATAAATAAAGTACATAAACTCCAAAAAAATTCACACAAAAATATTTTTTGATATGCTTCAAAATTTTTATATGAAAGTTTTTGAACTACTATAAATCATACTAGCTAGCATATCTAAATAAACTAGTAGCCTTTACTACTATAGAATAAAATATACATGGTAAAATGTGTTCACAGTTTCATATTATATTTTAAGCCATAACATTAATTATTGAATTAACCTTACACATTGTATAGTTTGTTTTAATTCCTGTGTATCAAGACAACAATAATCAACAAAACACACACAAAGGTCTATATGAATTGTAAAGATTGGCAATTTACACTGCCTACTACACAATACACTTGGGCGTGAAGATACATATGTATATAACTGTTTTAAAATTCCAAATTTCACTTTTTATTATATGACAAGATTGCAAACTAGCGTACGGCTCTTCTGATGGTGAGAAATAACCTTGACCTATAGACACTACTGACAGGGCTGACCTGTCCTGACCTGACCTACAGACAGGGCTATTGTGGCAACAGTTGACCCTTTGGAAACCATAGCGTGGTGACTATACATACTCTGTAGCTAATTTTTTTATTGAAAAAATTAAAAACTGCAAAAAAATAGTTTTGCTTTCCTTTTGAAATTACAAAAACATTACTACAAGTTATTGGTGTTAGCAACTACTTCTTTAAATTCAACCTACTTTAAATTAGGCGTAAAGAAAGCCTATGTTTCACTAGGCTTAATAATTTAACTTCAAAAAAAGTTGTTGCATTTGTATTTTTGTTATATTTTCTACATAAGCTACACAGTGTGTATAGTCACCATGCTGTGGCTTCCTCAGGCTCTACTGTGCGACCCTGTATATGTTATAGGTGTGTCCATCACTGTCTTGTGGCAGTGTTATATCAACTGAGCAAGTCTAACGGTTACCCAACCCTCGGAACCAGAACCTGACACGAGTCAATAGGTATGCTGCTGCAACAAGGCAGTTGATATATTCTACAAAGAGACCCTGAACAACACATTCTCGTAATATTATAACAATTATATTCTATTTTAAATAGATATTATTGTAAATGAAATAGTTATGAATGTGGAGGAAGTCACAATATATTATTCTATGGTCACAATCCTTGTATACCTGGATTGTGAAATTTGGCAATCAAGAATCCATGCCTGCTCTGCGAGGAAGTTGGCGTGAAGATATAGGCAGACAGATTAATTTACTTTATTAATATTACATAGACTGTAAATTAATCCGTGTGTTATTTCCTATTGACGGAAGCAACAAACTTAGTTAAGGACTTATGTATAAACTATTATTAGACCTAAACAAAATTGTTTAGGTTTATATATTGAAATTATTGATTTAAATAAGAAAGAAAGACTTGGCAATAAAATTAAAGCACTGGAAAATATAATATATAAAATATTCTTATTAACATAAAATATGTCGTCATTTTTAAGTAACAATGAATAAAATACCGTAATGATCATTATTTTTAAAATTAAAACTTCTTTACACACAGGAATTTAAAAAAATACTAATACATTTCAATAGAAAAAATTTCTCAACAAAAAAGATAGGTTTTCATAAATTGCAATTCAACAAGATTGAAAGAAAAAACACTTTATGATGGGTTTGTTGCTACGTTCTGTTTTTGTGTGTAAAATATTAACTACTCAAATAATTATAAATGAGACGCTTAATGTTTCAAATCCAACCCACTTCCATCATTATTTGTGAATTTAATTTATCATATATTTTTTTTAAAATCTAACTATTAAAAACAAGCTGTCCCCGCGAAGTTCGTACCACTCGCACATTGCAACTATATTTTTTCAAATGTTTTATAGTTATTCTGATATACCAGCCTAAAACGAATCCATAAAACCAAATATCTTGACAATTGCTTCTCGATTTATACATTAACAAAATTACATATTATTATACAAAAAAATGTGTATATTATGTAATGAAAAATAAATATAACATGTCATTTTTAAATCACATAACATGCTAGCAACAATGTTGAAGGAATAGCTTGAAGGTTATCAAACCAGCAACAAATGGTAGGTACTAAAAGCTTTCAGTACTAATTACTGAGGCATACTTTTTTATTAAACAGAATGTTTCTAATTTTTCTTAACTTGTACATTACAAGTATATTGCACTAATATATAAAAAATAAATATTGTCTATTTTCGCCAGAAAGTTAATATCAGTGACATTGAAGTATATCCCTAGACCTCAGGCTTCTGATTGGTCGAGTGTGGTCTGGCTTTGACTATTATGGAGGGTTAGTCATTATATAAAAAGTAATGTGTGTACTTTAGTACTTCCTTGTACTAATTAAACACTTGCCTACAATATTGGCAAATAAGATTGTCTGTGGGAGATGTTAGAACATGAATATCATAAGGAAACAGTCATATCTATTTTCTAGATTTTAAGAAATTCCTGTAGTTGTACCTGAAGTTAATTGCACTACATATTATTAGTAACATGGTAACATATTATTAGTAAGTTTTGTGGTAGGACCATTTGATATAACTTTACTTTAAAATATTTTGATTTTTGCGCCCATTAATACCACGTGTATCTATTTATTGTTATTTATAATCTGGTTGTTTGTCTTTGTGGCCTGCGATATAACGCTTAATGCGTGTAGCCTCCGCTACAACCAGTAGTTCTTCAACACTCTTGAATCACGATACATGCAATATTGGAAATTGAAATTGGTTATATTATTGGTACTCTTAAACATAATACTAGTGAATAATTAACATTTATTTGACATTTTCCATCGTCGTCACTTGGTAAAACTTCCAAATATTCATATTTTTAAAGAAAGAAACACTTGTACTGTTTTACTTATCACTTATAATTTATTACTTTATAATTAATAGCTAACCGGTTTCGCTTATACAGCATCATCAGGGCTAAAACTTAAACTACTAAACAATATTTTTATATTATATATTTATATTAACACATCAAAAATATTGTTTAGTAGTTAAGTTTTAGCCCTGATGATGCTGTATAAGCGAAACCGGTAGGCTATTAATTACAAAGTAATAAATTATAAGTGATAAGTAAAACAGTACAAGTGTTTCTTTCTTTAAAAATATGAATTCACATTTAGTTACCAGTAAACAATGAATTATTTTATAAAATTCGTTGAATTCTTTTGAAAGTAAATGTTAATAAGCTGCTAGAACTATGTTCGAGAGTACTTTAAATAACGTATCCAAATCCAATTTCCAATTTGCATGAAATCGAGATTTAAGAGTACTACAGGTTGAGTATCACTGAGTACATTGTACATTAACAAATAAATTTTTTTTTTAAATAATCTTTAATTATTTATGATGAGTATTCGTTGGTTGGACATATCATTAACAATACAATAATTATAATATAGCTTGATAAAATGAGATATGAAAGATATTTTAGTCACTGATACATAACAACCTTTTGTTTTAAAATATGACTAACTTAATCGGATTTTGCTTAAGATTTAAGAGCTGTAATTTCATAGTTTTCGGTCAAATTGATAGTGCATAAAAAAACATCTTATTATTATATTTATAAGCTGTATTTTAGGACGTCTCTTGTACTCAAATTATTATTTAAGCGCAGTAATTTTGCCTGAAAATAATGAAATGAATTCTCTATTATGATAGCTAAAAGTATATATTGTTGAAGATTTGAGTTACTATATATGTGTATTGGATAGAGGCAATGATTGTTCTAAAAGAAACGCTACAGTAAGTAATTTCCTAATCATTGTAGGACGACTTTAACAAGTGAAATAGGTAAATATCTAGACTACGATAAAAAACACGTAAGAATGTGATGTACCACAACGTTAAAATTCTTTTAATTTTACTATAGTAGACAAGAGTGAAAAACTTTACGACACATAAATATTTAAATTGTGATAATGATATTTTTATCTCTTTCCTTAAGATCATAGTACGAGACAACCGTTTAAGTTTTTGCCTTGATCGTTGATACGTAACAGGAGAGTAATACTTCGCCTGAACGAGTATAACGTTTTGTCGATCGACTTTACGACATTAGAGTTCTGTACTTTAGAATGAAGTTTTCGTGTGGTTCATTGATAGCGTATGATTAAAGAAGTGAGGTGTGTGTGTGTGTCCGTTCAGTTGGCGGCGAGGTGATTGGGCGAAGGCTTGTCGTGTCGGTGCCGGCGGCGCGGCGCGCGCTTGTCCCCCCCCTCCGCCGCGCCCTCCGCCCCCCCGTCCCCCTGCTGCTGCAACAACGGAACTTTATAGCATCACGTGTGTATGTGTGTGTGCGAACGTGTGTGTGTGCCTGTGTGTAGGTACCTGGTGTCGGGTGTCGGGGCGCGCGTGTCTCGGCGGGGGGCGCGCGGCGGGCAGGGGGCGGAGCACGTTCCCCACGGCCTTCGTGCGGCCCTCGCGGAACACCTGCACATCCTCACATACATTAGAACTTGTCCTAAATATATGCTGCCTGTGTAGGATAGACATGTGATATGTGTTGTCCTGCCCTAGCCTATTAGTCACTAACAAATTGTTTTTTTTTTTCAGTAATGAGATGTACGTGAAAATGTTTGTAGGTTACTTTTACCTGATTGTATATGTGTCTGTTATATACATTTTTAATTGAATAAGACGTATTTAAAAAATAGTAAAAATCTGATCATGACAAATTGCATCAAAATCAGTTTAACCGTTTTAAGCGCTATAGAGAATATTTGTACAGAAGCATAGGTGTGTACCAACATAGTTCTCTAACGATTTCATAATGCGTATGAACTCACCATCCTCTGACCGTGGCGAAGGTACTCCGGCTGCTTGATGAACCGGAACCGCACCAGCGCCTTGTCCCCGGTCCGGAGACACTCGCGCGACATCGACAGGATGGACGCCGTTTGCCGGATACTGCCGCAGTGCACTGACGGACAACACAACCTTTATTATTAAAGCACTTCTCTCGTGCTTGCGATAATCTTCGGAATGTTTAAGAAAAAAATTTTAGACACCAAAGATGTAAGAAGATACCAATCTTGATTCTGTAATATGAAGACTCAAAGTTCACCGAGTATCCTAACTGCTAATCCGAGACACAGGATAAGTCACCGACATTATGGTGACTTGTAGCCTGAACTGTGCTATCGACTGTTTGTTCGGTTTAATTCCAGCCACTGATTTCCACCTTCGGACTTCGTGACAGAGTTTAAAGTATCATGCCTATCATCTTGATGCGTGGCGATCTACAACTGTGCGAAAACATTATTTACCACGCACAACACCTTGTGGAATCAGTTACCGAGGGCGATATTCCCAAACAATTATGACTTAGGGACTTTCAAGAAAAAGCGTACTCATTTTTAAAGGTCGGCAACGCATTTGAGATACTCCTGATGTTTCGGATGTCCGTGGGCGGCGGCACTTTTCATCAGGTGACCCAATTGCTCGTTTGCCTCCTCTAAAAAAAAACGACTTGCACTAGAGCTATTTACAGCAGCGGGCGATGAGGTCGTCACATCCGTATGGCAGGATAGGATAGTAATTACCCATGGCCTGGTATCGTGAAGAGATGGTGGTGGGGTGGTGGAGCACGAGGATCTCGCCCTCGAACTGCCAGCAGGCCTGCGGGTTGAGCGCCGGGGACGCCATCACCATGCCCTTGCGTACCTGCGTCTTTTTTATCTACAAACAACACTCATAACATTAATAAACATTATACAGAGAGATATGACAGCTGTTTGAAAAATAAACTATGATTAAAACCACAGATACGCGTCATAATGAGTTTAAATCAGACACAAATTTCAGTAGGTTGTTAAATTATTGGAACGAAGTTCCTTATCGCGCGTTGTGAAAGGGGGCTAGACGGAAAAATTCTCACGAAAAGTTGTAACGACACTTGCCGCGATACTAAGCTGTGCAGCGTGTGCATGTTTCTATGAGAGAGAGAGAGAGAGAGAGAGAACTTCGTTCCATCCGGGTTACTCTAAAACGAGAAAGTTATCAACTCGAGTGTATGTTTCTTCTTATTTTTTATCTATGTTTGCTACGCAATAACTAGACTGCTTTTGATACTACCTTATTTGATATTATCTCGGAAGCATTAGCTACCTTTCAAAAAATAATGATCAAATCTCCATACGATAATGACATAATTGAAGTCTGTTTTTGAAGTTTAACTAAGCTTAAATTGTTAAATAATACCGCTATAGAGATTGTAGATTTACTAATTTCCTAGAAATCAAAAATTAAGTAATGATTTAATATGACTAAAGAAGGCGCTTTTATATCAAACTTAACTAAACAGTAGAGTTAATTTTCTGTAACTTCCAATAAAAAAATAGTAATTAAGAAAAAAAAACATTTTCTTGTATAAAGAGTAGAGTGCTTGATAAGATAATTTATAATATGTTCGAAACATCTGTAATAAAGTACTTTAAACTATTAAAAATTAAATCGTAGATTTTAAATGAATTATATTACTCAAAAATAAAAGGAATGAACAATAATGCTAACATTACTGGACAGCGGTAACTCAATATCAATCTCTTATCTGCCCAGATATAGAAAAATATCTAATCCAAAAGCTACACTGATGACAGTAAGAAGTGTGAGTGAGGAAATCAGAAGATATATTAAAGTTTTAATAAAAATAATTACATTAAAAAACCGACTTCAAAACTAAAAGGTAAAAATAAAAGATTTAATATTAATTATGTACTACCTATTATTCATAATATCTACTATTCAGTAATAGGTTTGAAGTCGGTGCCAAGCCTTAAACTTATAATTATATTATAAGTATTACATTGGCTTGACACCGACTTCAAACCTATTAGTAAATAGCACATATAAATAATAGGTAGTATATAAGTATCTTCGCGCCCATATCCCCGAAGTGGTAGACTGAGGTACAACCAGGAGTCAGGACACCCACGACTAGCCGAAGACACTAAGTCCCACAATGTGATAAGCTTATCGCCAACTGGACACATATCTAATCCCGAGCAACATTTTTTTATTAGAAAATTGGAAAACCCCAATTTTATTTTTGTTGGCCGACCCGGGATTCGAACCCGGGACGAATCTTTATTTTTACTTTTTAGTTTTGAAGTCGGCTTTTTTAGCGTACTTATTTTTATAATATCTTTATAGCATGTTGCTGAATGTGGCCGATGTGTCTGTAATCTTGTCACTAAGTCAACTAAGTGGATCAAATTTATTTACGAGATTTGATATTACTTAATAAAAAAAGACATTGGAATAGGTGAAAGTAGTTAAAAAATGCTCATAATTGAATCCAACCCCACAGTAAGCTAATTATGTGTTTGTGTTATGGGTGTTAGTCAATTATCTATTCCTGTCGCCATAACGCCATGACGTGTTCCAGTTCGGAGGGTAAGGTAACCGGTTAACTTATAATCCTCCAAAAGGTTCCCTGTGTCCTGATATTTCGTTACCAAGCCATATGTGCTCGTAGCGCAATAGTTAAAGGGGTTGGCTACAGAATGGTGAGTGAGAGTTCAAATCCCAAGAAAGTCGGGTGCAACAGAAGCTTTCTTTTTTATTTAAATATATATTTTTTTACAAAAAAAAAATAAACGCCGAGAGTTTTCTCGACTTTTATTCCTATTATTAAATTAGCTATTTATAGTTTTAAGAAAATTGTTATAAAATGGTTAGTTTATATTTTAAATTAGTAAGAGTTTTGATTGATACAAATTAAATATTTGTTAAAACTTTATTAAATACTAGCAGTTTTACACAGCATCGACTGCGTAACTTGGTTTTTACTGTTCCGATTTTGATGAAACAAAGCCTATGTCACTCAGGGATAATGAAGCATTGTACGGGTGAAATAATTTTTGAAATCGGTCCAGTAGTTTCGGAGCCTATGTAAAAAATATATATTTTTTACTTTGATCGTTTTCCGCTTCCGTTCGCCCAAAAATAGCTAGCACATGGAAACCGCCACAGAAACGTACTAAAATTAAAAATAACAGAAGCTCATAGATAAAAAATCTAATTTACTTTATTAAGTAGGTATATATATTTATACATATTTGTGTGTATCTTCACGCCTGAACCCTCCAAAAGGTAGGCAAGTAGTACACCCCACGATCAGCCCAAATTATAGACACCAAATGTAGTACCTAATAATGAAACGGTTTTTTTTTTATTGTGTACCTAACCTTCCCCTCATGAATATCCTTATCGTGACGTTAGTAACGGTATTAGTGCGTGCGTGTGTGTGTGTGTGTGCGTGTCCCCCCCCGTACCTTCTTAAGTGCGAGGCTGGCGGTCTGTCCCCCGCGCACGGCAGCGACGGGCATCCGCTTGCGGTGTATGGACTTGACGGTGGCGGGCAGGAACTGTCCGAGCGGGTCGGGCCCCAGCAGCAGCGTGTCGTTGGTGCGGACCACTCCCGCCAGCGTCGTGCCAGACACCACCGTGCCCACGCCCTGACACATTATTGCTGTTCATAACCGGCCGACCAAATCTGCCGATTCTTTTTTATTATGTACTAGCTGCGCCCCGAGGTTTCACCCGCGTAAGTACCAATCCCGCGGGAACTCCGGGATAAAAAGTAGCCTATATGTTATTCTGGGTCTTCAGCTACCTACATACTAAATTTCATCGTAATCGGCTTTGTAGTTTTTGCGTGAAAGAGTAACAAACATCAATACATCCATACATACAAACTTTCGCATTTATAATATTAATAATAGGATGTAACTACTGACCCTAAACATTTACACTATTAATTAAACTAGTGGTCGCCCATAAATTTGTTTCCAAACTTTTTAGTGCGCCATCTGTGATCTTTTATCGTTATCATCAATAATATATTTGTTTGTGTGTAACAAATGCATGGTAGTACAGATAATGTTTTATTTATTGATTTAATGTATTTATAAGCATCATTATTGAAAAATATTATCGTTCTGCACTTCTCCTACCGTGTGCCAAATTTTATGGTCCTGCGTCCGCGCAATTTTCGTAAAAAGGGGTCCAAAGTTTTAGCATCACGTGTTAATAAGTAGATAATAGACGAATTGTACTGCTGCACGGTGGTATAGGAGCGGCACCGAGTCACCTTTAAATACGAACTAGTGGCCCACCCCGGCTTCGTATGGATATAAAACATACATATAAACTTTCCTCTTAAATCACTTTATGTATCAAAAAACCGTTGTGTAGTTTGAAAGACTTAAAGCATACAAAGGGACATAGGGAAAGAGATAGCGAATTTATTTCATACTATGTACTGAATAATAATTAATTATTGAAGTGAAACTTCTTTATCGGGGTTGGAAAATAGTGTAACAATTTTTCGTTACGCGTCACATTTTTCCGTTACGCGCCATCTTTTTCTTATCCCTACCACGCGTGATTCGAAGTATACTTTCTCCAGCGGAGTAGGGATTGGCAATAAACTTTATTTAACCAATTTCTGTAGAGTTGCATATAGTAAATTATTTTTTGAAAAATAACGTCATAAAGAAGTTTCACTTTCACTTCTTACGAGTGTACGCTAGTACACGCACACACTTTTTTTTTATTTAATGTTTCCCACCACTCATATTACTATCCCTCTATTCCCTAACAATGAGCAGCTTTACCTGTAGACTCCAACAATATCACGTCCTATATAAATAAGGCATGAAAATAATAATTTTGCGAGTAAAACTATGTAGTCTATAATTAATAATTGGTTCAAAAAATTTAACCTTCTAGTAATTACCAGAAATTGTAAAAAAAAAATACAACTTATAACAATTCTGATACCATTTAAGACAGACATCGAAATAGAACAAGTTAGGTAAAATCTAAAGTTAATTTAAAACAAAAATCATATGCATCTCACCCCTTCAAACGACACACACGCAAAAATACAAATAGAACGTCCTCTGGCACAAACGAAAAATCAGAACAACCTACACAACATTTTTTTTACGAGACACAACAGAGTTAGGTATTTTCGTTATATTAATAAAAATATTAGTAACCAAACATTGACTTCACAATTAAAACCCCATTAATAAACGTGGTATAACCTTAGAAAAAATACCAATGACTGCATAAAACTAAAAAAAAGTAAGAAGTTTTGTATATGTTATTAACTACAAAGATTTTTTTTTCAAAATGATACAATGATGTCAAGTTATGAAAAATATGCAAACAAAAACCATGGAAATGCAGGAAAGTTAGGAAAAACTATCATTTGTTTTTCCTGTGTCAGCTGTTATTAGCTGTAACTACCAAGCTATATCAAGTTCGTCGGGTTGGCTAGTTAAATATAAGATAAATCCTTTTTTCTATTATTTTTAATTTTATCTAAGACAATATAAAGTGCTCACTTCTTACGTATTGTAAGATAACTATTATTCTATTAGACATTTTCCATCGTCGGCACTTAGTAAAACTTCCAAATATTCATATTTTTAAATAAAGAAACACTGACTACTTACAAAATAATAAATCATAAGTGATACGTAAAACAGTACAAGTGTTTCTTTATTTAAAAATATGAATAACTATTATTCTACCCTTTTTAAAAATTAATGGAAGCATTGATTTTCAAAAAGAATATTTGTCAAAATATACTAAGCTTATTCAGTCATTGAACCTTGTAGCAGCATGGATTAACTTTCATTTAGAAAGTAAATTCGGATTACTTAACTCCAGCTCTTTACTTTACGTTAATTAAAACTGAATTGTGTAGTTGTCAACTTAAACCTCGGACTTACTTTAGCCTACGCTTATTAATAACGCGTACTGTGTATTAAAACGAACTAGCACTACTCCAGTGGTTACGCAGGGTTCGACCCAAAAGTGGGCAAGCTTTATTGTAAGGGCCATACTTACGGGCACAGTATAGAAGTCATCTATTTGGAACTCTGCAGGCTGGTCCTCGTGGGAAGGCAGTCGTGTCTTCAGCAGGTTGAGGAACATCGTCACCAGTTCCAAGTTCTCGCCCGTCACGTTCGACACTTGGAAGATGGGACACAGCCTACATTTATACCAAAAGATTTAATTAGTGACTAACACCTCTGTGGTCTAGCGGTCCAGGTGTTGGAATTGACTTCATGAGGTCCTGGGTTCGATTCCCGGGTGGAGCTATAAAAGAAAATGTGGTTTTTCACATTTTCTAAATAAAAAATGTTGCCCGGGACTGGATATGTGCCCGATGGCGATAGACTTGCCACCTATCACATTGTGGGACTTAGTGTCTTCGGCTAGTCGGGAGTGCCCTTGTTGTGCCTCTGCCTACTCCTTCGGGGATATGTGCGTGAAGATACTTTTAATTTTTCAAATGCAGGTACACCCTTACTATATCACAAGTAATGACCAACCACAAACCCAATTACAGTGATCCGAATCAGCATCCAAACTGATACCTCAACTTGATCTATTCCTGCCATCATCATGACAGTGCTACCCAAGTCCTTCTAAACCGGAATATAATGCTAGCGCCGTTGTATTCAGGTTTGGAGAGTTGAATCGTCGTTAACCTATCTAGAAGCATAGCATATTAACTTCGGGTTGGCAAAGTGAGTTTTGTCTAGGTGTCTATAAAGTACATCTAACTTTCAGTATCATGAAATTTGATTGTTTGACTTCTCACCTTTCGGCCACATATAAAGTTCCGAGGGTTAAATACATGTCTTTGTCCCTTGCGGTGTATATAACGAAACAAATTGCATATAAATAATTATATAAAAATAATTAATTCGTAAATATATATACTATTAGCTGACCCGACAGTCGTTGTTCTGTTATGAAAACATTGGGGTGAGTTACCCTTATCACTAAGGGGTATGAAAAAGATTCACCCTCATTACTTAGGGTTATAAAAAATAGATATTGGCCGATTCTTAGACCTACTCAATATGCCCACAAAATTTCATGAAAATCAGTCAAGCTGTTTAAGAGGAGTATGGGAACGAACATTATGACACGAGAATTTTATACATAAGACAATATACCTTAACCTCCGACGGAAAAATAGATACGTTTAACTTAATACATGTAGGTTTTGTAGGGGATTATAGATTTTTTTTAGTGTTATTTTGCCTTGTTAAAAAATTGTGGACAGAAGATTATAAAACATAAGTATTTTAACCTCTGCGAAACAAAATTAGTGGCGCTAACGATGACATCATCCTTGGTCTTCACCATCACCGGTACCTTCCTGCAGCCGGACGACTTTAGGATACGGATCAAGAGCTTCAGATTGTCCTGGAATGTACATTATTCCAGTGATTAATACTATCAGATAACTTATTACATTATTACTGAATTTTTTTTCAGAGATTAGCATTATTTAAATAAAATAAAAATAAATTAAACATATGTTTAAAATAACATATATATTATATACAGGAGCGTCGCCAGGCCATGGCCTAGAGGGGGGCAAGTTAATACAGAGATAGAGAAAAATATGAACGACAGGTTACGCCAGGACCCTCATACCCTCGACTTTTTGACTTGCTTTTCATTTCCCGCTTAAGTAGGAGTAAAGTAGTAGTAAAAGTACAAGAATAATCGATCAAGCGACTCAAGTTAAATACATAAGACTGTTTGTTTTATATCTGTCAACTATTTTAGAATCTCTAGGGGAGGGCAGCTGCCCCTCTTGCCCCCCCCCCTTGGCGACGCCCTTGATTATATATACGTTATAGGCAAATATTTATAATAAATAAAACTATTTTTTTAACATTTTCCCAAACCTTCTTCTTCTTCTTACCCGCACCATTTCCCACCGCTTCCAATTATTCCAATTATTAATTCCAATGAATTATGAATTTATGTTGGTTATTTGCAGATTTAAATATAATTGCTGAGTGAACTTCGCAAACGTTTAGATCTTCATGCGGTCTAGGTAGGGGTAGTCGCTTATAATGATAAGACCAACATTCAAACATTTTTGTTGAGAATTTTTAAGTCGTTGTGCATTAGAACTTATAAAGTATTAAGTCAACAACTAGCCGAAATGAATTTAGCCGACATTCGCTAGTAAAAATATTCAACATGTTATGTTGAATCGAAAAAAGAAAACCGTAAAAAAAGGAAACCCTATTTTAATGAAATGAACTAGATACGGCTGTAAGTATACATTTTTTCTTTTTAACTTACCACTCAAAATTTACACTAAAAAAAATTTAAAATTATTTTTAGAAAATCGAAAAAAAAGGTAGACACAGACAATAAATATGACATGTTGAATATTTTTCGAATTTCGGCTAGCTTCACACTAGTCGAATTTTGCGACTTCGGTATGCCAAAATCGTGCATATGTTTATGGCCTAAACCTAAAGTATAAAGTGCTATGTCACCTGCAGCACGTTGGGCGGACACATGTCTATCTTGGTGACCACCACAAAGACCGGGACGGCCAGGGCCAGCGCCAGTCCCAGGTGCTCTTTCGTCATACCCACAATGCCCGCGTTCGCACCAATCTGAAAACAAGGATCAAGTTATTAAAGTTAAAAAACTCAAAACATATTTTGTATGTGTTAAGTCTGCGGACAAACACACGGGTCTCCTGATGATAAGAACAAATAAATCGTCTTTATTTCACATAAACCTACAAGAGGCACTTGTGACGGGTCTATATAATAATAAATCTACCACCGGATCGGAACGCGGCCGCACACTGAGAAGATCCGGCAACAAACTCAGTGGGCTTGTCTTTTTTTTTTACTTTAAAATATATTTACAATAACTTATTAATGATACACCATATTATATTATAAGAGATTAAAATATTAATTTGAATTTAAAATTAAGAATTGAAAGAGACAATCTTGGCCTAAAGACACTATTGATATGATATGACATGGTCTGAAGACATGTTTTTTAAACTACAGTTCTTAAACTTACCATAAGCATGCTGAAGTCTGGCGCGTGTCCCGTCATGCCGAATACAGTAGTTTTGAGGTATCGTTCGTGACCGGCCAGATCGATAAACGTGATCACTTTGGAAGACTTCTGACATATCTTGACCCAGTCCAAGGTGCCGTGGTCTGGCTTATTCACCACATTACCTGAAGCATAATATATGTAATCTATTATATAAAAATGAATTGCTAAATGTGTTGGTAAGCGCATAACTTCCGAACGTAGTTATAGTCTGAAGAAAGTCCTTATGAAGAGTAAAATCGGGGAGTAAAATGGGAAAAAACAATATTTTATTTTTCCCCATACAAACCAATCGGGTGGAACGAAGTTCGCCGGGACAGCTAGTATAAAATATATTTCGTGACACTTTCGAAATTTTATTTAAATGTGTTGGAGACTGTGTGCCCGACAAAAACTCCTTATCATGGTTTAGGCTGAGCGCATACATACCGTAGTCTCGACAGTCTTAACTCTTAAGACAGACTATACAAAACATGCGGAGATGCGCACACTTCGAACAAAATTTTTCATAGACAATTATCTAATACCCACAAAAACTGCACCAACAAATCTGTCTAACGATTGTTGGCTTCCCTTTGTATTTACGAAGGGGTGCAAATCAACTGCGCCCCGTCATAAATACATAAATGCCCTGTCAGCATTCAAACCCCAATCAGTTGGTCGGTTGAGTTTGGCGTGTACGACAATTCCTCGGCCAACATACCTGTGCTGTCGAAGCCGAGGATGTCATTCCCGACGGAGCTGGTGCGGCCGGTCTCGGCCTCGTGCTTGTGGCGGAAGAGGCGCTTGCGGGCGTGCCCTCGCCCGTTGTCCAGTTCCCCGTGAGTCAATACTCCTAGCAGCGTCGACTTGCCGGCGTCCACATTACCCACCACCGCCACTCTGTCGAGTTACATGAGCTTTTTTATTTACGTCCATGGACATGGTAAAGATAAATCAGTAACCTACACGCATGAATAATTAATAGTTAACCAAATAAATGTCTTACTTAATTTTTTTTTCTTTCTTCAAAAAAATATATATATTTATATAATTGTGAAATAAACAAACAGGACATAACTACTCACATAAACGGGTAAGAAAGGATATAATAGATAAAAGAAGGTTAGGAGAGGAAGAAATTGTCGCCACGAGACTTGAATCCTCAGTAGCTCAAATGGTTAGAGCATTCGTCGGCTTGAGACCAAAGATTACAAGTTCAAATCCTGTCTCGGAAGAATTGTTTTCTTTCTTTAAAAATTTATAAAAAAATAACGTCTAAAAATTATAAGTATATTATACGATGAAGGTCTGATACATAATATACAACCGAAACGATATTTGTTTTATTGGAATAAACAAAAACTAAATTTGCAGTAGACTTCATTTTATTTTAAGGGCCAAAACTCATAACTGCTTTGCGGCGCCGCGCCGCTAGTTTCGGCAGTAGCGTCACTACAATCGGCTACAATTTATTTAATACGGCTTATTTATTTAATTATTTAAAAGCGTAAAAAGTAATATCTTATTAATAACAAATAAGCAATAAGTTTTATATGATAGCCTATGACAGAGACACGTCTATGATGCCGCGCACCACAACGCAAACCGACGATTTTGACTTTCGTTTAATTAATTTTTGTCTTTTATTCATTTGTTAATACAAATTATCAAACTTTTCCTCACAACACAGTTTGATGGTATGCGTGCCATAAAGTAGCTTGGTAGCTATTTAAGCTATGTGTTGACTTTGACAAAGACATAGTGGTTGAATTGCCTCGAATATTGTTTATGAATAAGTTTGACTGTCCCTATGAATTCGTGGGCACTATGTTGTTTTCGTATACGGGTGTATGACTATTAAGTAGACACTTGTATATTTAATAGATGCCAAAAAGTAAGAAACAAACAAATATAAATAATGAGAACAAGGAACAATTTCAAAATCTGTAATTCCTAAATGTGGTTCTCGTAAACTTCACAATAAGTTACATTTAACTTATATATCAACTCCTTGGACTATATTTTGTGCTTACCAAAATTGATATAAAGAAAAACAATAGCATTTTAAAACCCAACATCACCTTATTTCCATAAAGTCGTCATGTTCCAGTTCAGTACGCAGTAGGTATTGCCCGATAAGACCTGTGCCACAATCCCATCTTCGGAGCTCAACACATGATACCCTCTCACCACTAACCAGAGACTGAAGAGTAGCTACAGATGTATTATACTCCTCTTCTGTGAGACCACGACCATCTGTCAATAAATCAATCACAAACTTTTTATTTGTTTAAAATAAGAATTATTTAATTTCACCATAATTCTATACTACATATAAGACCACATTAATGAAAAACTATAGAAACTAATACATATTTGACAGCTAACTCTTATGTTGTAAA
Organism: Calephelis nemesis; assembly: GCA_002245505.1. Classification (NCBI taxonomy): domain Eukaryota; kingdom Metazoa; phylum Arthropoda; class Insecta; order Lepidoptera; family Riodinidae; genus Calephelis; species Calephelis nemesis. The sequence continues at coordinate 350,459 of NJDD01002016.1, read as the reverse complement.
AATTGGTATTGGCCTCTATTTATGGTCTGGTAGCCCATCTGCTAGTATACCACCTCACCATATATTATCCATATATAATAATTAATCCTTCACATGCTATTTTACTAATGCATTTTGAAATTATTGTTATGATATTAATAAGCCTATCTAAAGGCATTTTTATTAGTTCACTGTATTTCAAAGAAAGTGTTGTTGTTAAACAATTTTATCTTTTAAATTTTTCACAATCTAATCAGAAATGTGACTAAGTATTGACATTGAGTTATTTAATATCAAAAATAGTTTATTTACTCGTATAAAGTTTATTATTAATTATAAAGTCAATTTCAATCAGTTATTTTTTAATAAAATGACTCCAGTAACAAAATATTAGGGTTTAATATTTAAACAATAACTACAAAACATAAACAAGGTTTATGTGTAAGGTCACAATGGACTAAAACTACAGATTACCATTACACTGTTGGAAAATACTTATATATTGGATGTAACCATGCAAGATGGTTTAAAAAAGTAAACTTACCTTCTCCAACACCAATATCGTATATTATTTCTCCTTTCCCTGTATCTAGCCTTTCTAATAGTTGCTTGTGCAAAAGATCATATTCTTCCGTTGTCGGACTAACCAAAATCATCTGGAATATTTTACAGAGAGTAATCAGAATACACTTATGAGTAATCAGAATACACTTATGGAAAAACAAGTCATCAATATGGTGGATTATCAGTAAATTTTAATGAAAACCTGACATGTTGGACTTAGCTACAATTCATTTTAATAAAACATTGGTGGTAATTTTGTTGCGCACCCACTAAACTAATTTTAAGTTATCGCAGTCTTCTTCAACGAAAGTAATAGAAAGAGACAAAACACTTTTAGTGCTGTCAGTTTAGCCTGTATACAATGTTTCTACAGATGTTTAATCTGTCACTCGGAAAATGTTGATTGTACATCACAATTAGACATGTCCGCACCAATCTGACATTTCTAAACTGTTCCATCTCTTTTGTTTTTGTTTCATTTGAAAAAGATAGCATGCATCTAAAATAAGTTTAGTTTGTGAACAGCAGAATCACCACCATTGACCAAAAAACTTTATATATCTAGAATATAAAGAGCTGTTACTCTGGATAATGCTCTTTTTAATCCCGGCAAAACCCGACCGGGTTTTTAGTTAGGTATATGCAAGTGGGGATGGTGCAGAGTGGGATTTTCTAGTGTAGGTAGGTAGGTATTTTATTTTGTTTGGTTTTGAAATTTTTATTTTGATATCTTTTGAATAAATTGTTCAATTTCAATAATCATTTCAAGAATTCAAAAAGTAATCAAGAGGTATTAAAACATTCTTCAATGTGAAATTATTTATTTGGATAAGAATTAATATGAAGATATGGACAAGATGATCTGAATAAGGTCTGCATTTCTGTCAACTTTTAAAATGTAAAAAGTAGTTCTATTGCCTTGAATATAGTAGATGTAGCATAAAAATTTTTGCATAACTCATGATGAAAGATGTTTTATAGATAACATTTTTGAAATTTATGTTACATTATTTAGTAGGGATCCCTAATTTTTTCAAGTACTAACTATAGCCTATGTTCATTAGGGACAATGTAGGCTTATAATAGTGAAAGAATTTTTCAAATCAGTAGTAGTTTTGGAGCCTAGTCAGTACAAAAAAAAAACAATCAAATCTTTCTTCATACCAAACAATCAAACAATAAAATTTAAATATTACAATGTTGCAATTGTGTTCAGATACATATACTTACAAATTTCACAATATCATCATCATCATCATCATTTCAGCCATAGGACGTCCACTGCTGAACATAGGCCTCCCCCATTGACTTCCACTTCGACCGGATGGAAGCGGCCTGCATCCA
>NJDD01002016.1:329814-346836 GCA_002245505.1 Calephelis nemesis | reverse complement strand
CAGGTCTCGATCGAATCAAAGGCTTTCTCATAGTCCACAAACGCCAAGCATAAGGGCAAATTATATTCCTCTGTCTTCTGTATAATTTGCCGCAGCGTATGTATGTGATCTATGGTACTGTAGCCTTTTCGGAATCCGGCCTGTTCGGGTGGCTGGAAGTCATCAAACCTGTGCTCGAGACAATTCGTAATGACCCTCGAAAACAGCTTATAAACATGGCTCAGAAGCGAGATAGGCCTGTAATTCTTCAGAAGGGTCTTATCGCCCTTTTTAAAGAAAAGTACCACCACAATTTATATCACACACAATTTATTTCACAATATATATCATTGTAACTGTAAACTATTACAGTATATGATGCAATAAAATTAGCTCAAAATTAAGTAATCCTATCACCCTTATCACAGTTATTTACAAAATATTTTATAACTTACAAAATATACAGTTTTGGAACAATCAGTCAATCATTAACATTATTTTCAAAGTTAGTGTATGATGCAATGCAGCCATAATGGATTTTGTTAGACCCTATGATGAATATGATGCATTGCAAGAAACTTGAATTTTATTGCATCATATTAATAGTAACATTTAATTAACTACATCATTGGGGATATATTAAATAAAAATATTTTTATACAATGTTGATTTTGAAATGATATTCATAATTCTAATGTAGTTTGTTTTTCAATTCTTTAAGTACAGAACAAAATATGTTGAAATCAAAATATTTTATTACTATTTTGTTTTAATTAGTACTAAAATTTGATTATAATGTAAGTAGCCACATTATAAGTTTATAACTTTATAACATTATATATTTTTTTTTGAACATTGATCACAAATTTACATACATTTACATTATTTTTATGGATACAAGTATGTGTGCGCACTAAATTAACCTAATATTAAATTGATTATTTACTCACTACCCACAGATACATGTAAACAATTAATACTTCATTATAAAAATCTTGATTTTTGTGGGAATAATACAATACAGATATCTTTCTGTAAAATGTCATAAACTTGTTAAACCTGAAGATTCCAGGTTTGGGATGATGAAAAAAGTATATAAAGCAGTTTACTCTTTTAGGGTATATAACATTACTGTGACTAAAGGATTATTATTTTAATAGCCACACACAAAAAATATAACGTACACAATATAATGTACACATCAAAGGCATTGCCAATGCATTGCTATTCTTAGAGTAAAGAGTTACGAAATAATGCGCGCGAAAATTATAAACTTAATAACTAATGCAGAAATAGTAGCCTACCTTTCCTCTAATGCTAGAGTAATCAGTTTCACTGATAATAGTCACTTCTGCCTCTGGTATAGGGCTGATTGCTGGAGGAGATTCCATGGTTACTACAATGACAATGTCTTCGTATGTTAACACTTAAACCATTATGACACAGTACTATATTTCAATATAACGTAATGTTATAGAAATCCGCAATTGCAAGTGTTAAATAAGTATTACATTGTATTCACTGACACTGTACTGCAAATACAATCTCTTATAATGTTAATCATGCAAAGTTATATTATATATTTTTACTGAAAGTACATTTTTATTACTATACACATGTATTTATAGACCGTATAATTTACATTTTGTAATAGATTTTATCAAAACAGATGGTTCATAATCTCGAGCCAAAAATAATGATTACAATTTACAAATTACAATTTACGTTCTGTTTGACAGCAGACAGATGTGTCAACTGCCAACCTTTGACAACTCATCTGACAGCTTGACAGTTTTTCAAAATCTTCAGTGAGTATTGCAGGCAGTGTAGCCAACGCATTTTTAGCTCTTGTTAAAGAGTATTTATATTCTTTGATTTTTAGTGAACGACTTCAAACGGTAAAAAGTTTACAACAAATTTTCAAGTTTAAATATCAATAAATTTTTCTCAGCTACGGTCGTAGTTTGTTAATGGGTGAGCAATTTGGTTTCCAGGCATTCCATTCATGTACAAATAAAGTGCACCGCCTCACGAAGCACGTACTAGACGGCCTGGGGGCTGATTATGTAACTCAGTTGCTCACTCAAAATGGAAAAGTGTACATCAAATAGCTATCATTTGACGTGTTTTATAATTGCTACCTCCAGTGACCAACAGAAATATAGTAGAGATAGCAAATACAAATTCAGTTTTTTGATGTTCAATTTTGCAGTTTGAGTTGACATCTGAGATACATAATCACCCCCCTGAATAGACGTCTCCCCCTATATACAGAAGCACTATTCTTCGACGTGGCCAAGGCGTTCGATAAGGTCTGGCACAACGGCCTCATCTATAAGCTCTAATAAATAGGCGTGCCGGACAGACTAGTACTCATCAAACTTCAAACTTATTTATTTTTTAAAAATAGGGTGGCATACGGTGTTACAAAAAATACATGCACTAACCTATTTTGCCAATTTACTGGCGTACATCATACGAGACTACTTGATGAATCGCACATTCTGATTTCGTATAGAAAGGACTCTCTCTAGTAGTAGGTCCCTAGAGGCGGGAGTGCTGAAGGATTCAGTACTCTCACCTTAACTGTACACCATGTGCATGAACGACGTACCCCGACCACCGCGCATCCAAGTAGCCCTCTTTGCGGACGACACGGCTCTATTGTATCACACGGTAGCGGGGAACAAATAGGCAATATTCTCAGTAACGCGGCCACTTTCCTGGGCGACTGGTTCAGGAAGTGGCATATACAAGTGAACCCCTATAAAAGTGCAGCGGTGCTCTTTAATCGAGTTGTCACACCAGCGAACGGATGAGACCCAGTAGTAACCCGGGTACCATCAGAATGTTCGGCAGAGTAAGGTACTAGAAAAAATTAACAAAATACCTAGGGGTCAGTCGAGACAAAAATATGTCGTAAGAACCTTTATATTTCGCGTGGCACAAACAAGACAAAGTTCGTACTTAGTCGTCTCTAGACTATTGTAGTCTTTGGTCTCTATTACCCAATTAATAAAAATAGTAAAATGTCACTACATAACAAAGTGACACTTTACAAAACATATTGTGTTAGACCTATATTAGCTTACGGTAGTGTAGCCTTTGCACGTACCTTGCCGTCCCATCTTAAAAATTTACAAGTAGTTCAGAATAGGTTCATGCGTAATGAACCTATTCTGAACTACTTGCAACTTTTTAAGATGCAACCGGTAGCCCGTGGTATATACTTAACGAGGATCTACACCGCTACCTAGATTTACCCACAATGGCACCGAATTTCAAACAGCTATCAGAATATATTTTGAAATAACGGCTGCCGACATAATTACTTACTTTGTACTATTATATGCTTGTGTTATGGGTGTTAGCCAACGATACTAATACATAGAAATACTTAAGTAGATACCAGAATAAATTTAATAAGCACTCAGACCCGAAAATGCAGACATTTAAATGTTTATCACACAAATGCCTGCCCCCGTCGGGAGTCGAACCCGAGCCTCGCGGTTAGTCGGTGTAGTTAGGCGTGTACGCTAACCACTCGACCAACGATGCGTTTTAATTAATTTGTCCAACTATTCATTTGGAATCCAATGACCAAGACAAATGACATTTTTTATTTATTGTAATGAGGCAAGTATTTACATATTTAACAAAATTGTAAACTTTATTACATGATTAAATGTATTATTTATGTTAGTATATTATTATTAGTGAAAATTATTAATAAATTAATTATTATTTTCTCAGTCCAGACTTTAAGACTTCTTTCTTATTTTCTACTGTAAAATTCTGAAGTAGCCTCAAGGTAATTTAGGTGAGAATTAGTTTAATTTTGTTCAGTGAAAGTGCACAAATGGAATAATTATGAAGAAATTAGTGTACCGTGAATTTCCTCGCTGCCGCCAAATCTTCCAAAGTGAGCTTGTGTAAAGTGACCACCACTTTACTCAAGACCCTGACGTGACTTTGTAAATAGTTACTAATGACTGTATAAGAATTAATTGATACGGAAGACATGTGACTAATAACTAGAAGAATCAATTAATATGGAAGACGTGGCAGCATGGCCTAATGGTCTTAGCCGGCCCCAGAAAGGGGCAAATTAACCTAAAAAATAAAAAAAATAAAGCAAATGGTCGATTATTTGTGTAAATCAAAGTGTAAATTGTTATTTTAGATATCTACAAAATGATGATTAATTTGTGTGTTTAAATTAACTTGTTTTCATTAACTGAGAGTCAAACTATGATTTTATGGATTTTGTTATCGGTAAACAATCAATATGGGTGATCTAAGTGCTTCTGACTGTTCTTGGAAGAAAATGGTTATAGCGAAAACAAACAACAAATGGAAGTCGACAATAAAAAATAAAGACAAAGAATTAAAAAATACACTGGATACCAGAAATTTGCCTATTGAAATACGAAAACCTCTAAAGCAAGAAATCGACGAAGTAAATGATGTTGATTCACTGTTTGAACAAAATGTTGAGCCGGAGGAAATAGTGCAAGTACTTGACCCGCTCCTAATAGAAACACCTGTAAAGCGAAAACGAACTAGAAAACCATCAAACAAGGAAGAAACACCTGAAGAAAGAAATGCACGACTTGCTAAGATGTCAGCGTATGCATCACGTAGACTTGCTAATGAAACACCAGAGCAACGCGCTAACAGATTAAAACGTATGTCGGAATATGCCGCCAGAAGATTGGCAACAGAAACTAGTGAACAAAGATCCAGGCGTTTGTCTAGAATGTCGGCTTATGCTGCTCAAAGACTTGCTAACGAAAGCCCGCAGCAAAGACAGGCGAGACTTGCTAGAATGTCAGCTTATGCAGCTCGAAGACAAGCTGAGAAAAAAACTGCTAATAATCTTATCACTCCAGAAGTATTACTTTTGAACATGACACACAACATACCAAACCAAAGTTAAGATTTGTGTCTTATATTTATATTCATTATTGCAATTATATTCAAAGTATCATTTTTATAAAATGTGTACAGAGAAATTGTAAATAATTATTTTTACATACAAAGCTTTATCTTTTTTGCTAAAGAATGATGTTTAGTGTGATTTTATTTACTTTGTATTAATTATTTTAAGTAAGATTTAAAGCCTATTGGAAGTATTATGATTTTTTCAATGCTTTATAATATATCTCAAACTATTTTACTATAACTATGTGAAACTGAATGTTAGTTGTAGTTTTAACCAATTGTTTTTTTTTTTTTTGATGTAATAGGTGTTTTATCTAATAATCTAGATATATAACAAAATAAATAGTCTGATAATTTTTAAATCTGTATTTTCCTGAAGCCTTTTGTTTTTATTCTTGTAAAAGGTAAATATCAGAAATATTTATTTTTATATAAGAGGCACATAAGCATGTGGGTCACCTGAAGGGAAGTGATCACTGCAACCCACAGACGTCTGCAACACAAGAGGATCACAGATGAATTGCTAACCTTTAAGAAATGAATACACTTGTTTCTTGAAGGTTTATATGTCATACTGGTTTGGAAATAACACCCTTGATAACTGGTAATGATAGATATTTGAAAGAAATAAGAACTAGCACCTTTCTAAAGAGCTTGTTCATGTATTCCCATGATGTTCCATTGAAGTTGTTCCATGATGGGATTTTTTTCCACAGAGGTTCAGTGATATTTTTAACTACGTTGTGCAACCAGATATGTTTAGATTTTATTTTTTGTTTAAGTACTTCAAAATGTTAAAAATATTTGTAGACTTAACCCTTAACACCATTCGTGGCAAGTACTTAAGTGGCAGGTGGGACAAAAAGTTTTAATGCTCAGCCGAGCATGTGACCTGCTGAGTAGAGGGTTTTACCAATGTATGTAATTACTTGTATATTGCTTCTAGAATGCTTTTATACAATAATTTAGGACTAGTGTTATTTTACTACACACGAAATTGATGAAATATATTTTCATTTTTAAGTTAGGACAGGTGGGGGAAGAGTATAAGACATTATTCTTTATTGTCAAAATGAATTTAGTAAGTGTCAGTACTACAACTATTTATATACTTACCTTAAAAACTTGAAAATAGTAGTGATTTTTTTAGTAGTGGCATGAACTGCTTCATATAGAGTGAATAATTTGGCTAGTTTAACTGCCCTACTGCCAGGGACGGATTTGATACGTTGGCTGCCCTAGGCCTACGAAAGATTACATTCTGATCCACCAGCCTAACGTCTTGGTGAGATTTTTTTTTATGATATTGGAAAGGTAAACAAGCAGACGGATTTCCTGATGGTAAGAAATTCTCGCCGCCTAGACACCTAAGGTGGTAATGGTAAGTGCTGTTAGTGTCCCCACCGATAGTCTTAAAAAAAACTAATTTTGGGAACTCACCAAGTTTATTCGTTATACTTTTAAAGATTGACTACTTAGATCACACGACTCGTGAGTATTTATCGAGGTCTAATTGTGGCGCTGTAATTACTCTCTCTCAAGTTCACTCCTGTCCAGACCGGCAGGCAGAAACTAAGTCCGTAACATAATCATATAATTTTGCTCACTTTGGGGTTAGATCAATCTGAGCAATTTATATATATTTTTATTTATTTACGTAAAATATCTGCAGAAATTTTCTTATAACTTTCAGAAACGTATTGTACTGTACATACAACAAAAGTGCTCTGTATAGTATTGTCAAAAATATGGTACGCTCTGGCATCATTTTTTTCAAACCAATTACACTCTTACTTTTTTTTTACTCTACAAGCCGATTTACCCTTTGAAGCCTTCAACATAAAATCAAAGCGATTCATGGTATTGCCGCGTAAGCAATGCCGCAAACAAATAACTCTCAAGGCTTATCCCAAAAAAGTTCTTACCGATCCACAGCCCTTATCATCCGAAACTTAACTATTTGTTCATTCATAGATTCAACGATAATAAATATTAAATAATAATAAATCAATATACCAGGACAGGTTACACGAATTGAATGTAACCCCAAAGTAAGCAAATTATATGCTTGTGTTATGGGTGTTAGTCAACGATTGTAATACATAGAAATCTTTAGATATATAAATCTCGTGTCACAATGTTTGTCCTCAATGGACTCCTAAACCACTTAACAGATTATAATAAAATTCGCACACCATGTGCAGTTCGATCCAACTTGAGAGATAGGATAGCTTATATCTCAATTTATGGTAAAAAAAATTACCATCCGAGCGAAGCCAGAATGGGCAGCTAGTACTTATATAGATACCAGAATAAATTTAATAAACACCCAGAGTCGGAAATGCAGACATTTAAATGTTCATCACACAAATGCCTGCCCCCGTCGGGAATCGAACCTGAGCCTCGCGGTTGATCAGTGTAGTTAGGCGTATACGCTAGCCACTCGACCAACGAGGCGGTAATTGTTGACGAAACGATGTTTCTATCCTTTGTGTTTCCTTAAGAAGAAAAAAATTGTGTGTGTACTTATGTACACGCGTTAGAAGTTATACTTCTTCGGCGTAATAAGATAAAAATCTTTTTAAAAATTTCATCTTTTGCCTTATTTTACATTTGTAGACAAAATGACACTAACCATAGAAATAAAAAAATATTGTGAATACAGTTGTCAGTTCTCACGCAAACATACGTAGATGTCCTTACTTTTACTTTGTTGGTACCTTTTTTTGAAAAACTAAAATGTTATCTATAGCTAACTTCATCATGTCGGTTTTTCGTGACGGTGTGCGAGCGCATCGTAAAAATTTACCCTCATAATTTTTTCCTAACGCGCCAAAAGAAGTATAACTTCAAAAATTGAAGGAAGTTTTGAAAATCACAGGACTCTTCTTTTAAGTAAACACTTTATTACTTTAATAATTAAAGAGCATTTGATAGTACAATATTTACAAAGAATACATTTATGTTTTTGAGATTCTACAACAATGTCCAAGGAATGTTAATTCAGTCTATTTGTAATTTACATATACGTTTCTATATCAACCATGCGTTACATAATATGCAAAACATATAACGTTACAAACACCGATATAACGCTTTAACTACTTACATAACTATATTTTCTTAACATATTATAGCAACAATATAAAATATATTTCAAAGTGATTATTATCTTTAAAACATCCAATAATTTAAATAAATATTTGCCCAATATTACTAAATGATATCAATAACTCTAATAATACACATAAATGTACTAAAGTCCATAACTAACGAAATAAATAAAAACTATTACATATGATTTTTAGACATTTTTGTATTTGAAAAAAAATACATAGGTTAAAAACACGAGACAAGCAAGTTGTTCCAAGGTTTTGCACACATTTTTAATGTTTAACCATTTAATCTAGTACTGGATCTGTTTTCATTATATGTTAATTTTATTATTTGATTTCAAATATTTTTCAGTCGCGATGGGACGAACCCATCTCCTGCCAATGCTAATCAAGTAAAGTAGCTAAATGGATTATTTCTCCCTTGCAGTTAGTTAGTTATAACAAGCTGACAGGAGCGAAATATGGTGTGCAGCAGTAGGTACCACGGCCTTCTATATTCCTGCAGTTAAGGCAAGGCATGTCTGTGTTATCGAGTAGTGTAGCCGGTAGAATTGCACAATAATTAGTATAATATCTCAGCTATTAGTATTTATAGTATCTATAGGCGACGGAAGTTTCTCAATATCACAAAAGGCGCCTTCTTGTGAAAAAGTAATACTAAAAATTAGGTAATCTTTTTACCGCAAAATATTAAAATTCAATTAGTATGCCTGCCTTATACATTCGGAATTTTGAAACAGAATATAAAGAAATATTGCTCATAGCAAATTTACACAAATTCCGAACGAATAATTACTGAGTGTGTAACAGTGAACTTAGGTGAATTTGCTGTGTTGGATTTTTTTAGAAACGGAATTTCGCAACGAAATACTGTTACTAAAATGCAGTACTAACATTGTTTATAAACTAAGTAATCCTGTTTTAGTAATAGAAGCAGAATCATTAAGGCTTAGGTATATCATGTGGAATTGTATAAATGTAAGTTGAAAATAAAATTTACTATAACACATAATACTTTTAAACCAATAACTTGTGCAAGCCTAAAGAAATAAAAATACTATGTAGGTAATACAAGTGCAATTAATTAATTACCCAACACCTTTTAAAGATTTTATAGAAGCGTAAATTTTCAATATTTCGAATAATAATGAAATTGACTTCAAAAATTATTTCGAAACTGAAAAAATGTATACTGTTAGAAATGTTAGTGACATAGACACAAGGAGTACATTTTATTTCCGTATTGAGAAATCTCAATAGATAAAAGATTTAAAACATAGAATTTATAATAGAAAAAACCTTCACAACAAACTAATATGCTAAAGAAGTGAGACACAATTTCAATGGTAATTGAGATATGAAACAAAAGATATTATATAGCTAAAATACAAAGTTTGAAAGTCGTAGTTGCCTTGAAGTGTAGTTGCTACCAACTGATGAAATAGATACGGCAGTCAATTTTTGAAATGTCAAACTCGTCCCTGTGCGAGATTTGTCACAGTTCTGGCAGCACCGGTGACGCTCGCGTCAGGTGTGCGGGCGCGGGCTAGCAGGGTGTGTGCGCGGCGAGCGGCTGGGGCGCGGCGGTGAGCAGGTGGCGGGTGGAGGACGTGGAGCTGTACGAGTCGCCCGACGACCGCACCGACGACGCGGACAGCGGCGTACCTGCGGGGGACCGTCACCTACACTTGAGTTTATCTGTTGTGGCTGGTTTACATCTCCTTAGTTGATAACTAGACAAATTAATTTTAACTAAAAATTAAATAAATGATTGCGTGTGAACACATTTTAATAACAAGTTATAAGTTAAAATTTAGTTATCAGCTAAAGCAGAACTTAAAAATAAATTAATTTTTTTTTCGGGTAATTAGGAAGCTTCTGAAAAGGTAGGCGACAGATCTGGTGATCAGGGTTCGTAATTACTTTGAAGCAGAGTATCAAAATGGTGGCACGCTATTACCACTATCGAAATTGCGAGAGCGTGTTGCGACTTGCGGCCGCATTAGGAATTACTGGACCTACTGTCTTAAAAAATACTACCGAAGCTTACCGAAGCGGCATGAAAGAAAGTAAGCTTCGTACCCTGATGAAAAAACGCCAACCACGTCGAGTAACTCCGGTTGACAACTTCGACATTGATGTTATTCCGTCTTTTGTATGAATATTACTTACGCAAAGAAATTTAAACACTCGCAAACTGGTTGTTTCTTTACGTGAATGTAGTTTGTTTTATGGCCAAAAATCTTCATTAAGCTTTTAAAAATATATAATCGGACATACGTAAAATATTAATGCAGTGTCACAATGTTGCTATGGCGAATTTTCGAACGAAGCCAAAATTATATCAGATTAGTCAAATGTTATTTATACTGACGAGACTTGTTTAAATGCAAACCACACACTATATAAGAACTGGACTGACGACACCGCTTCCACTAGTTCAGTACCAATGGAAAAAGGTGAACGCTTTATCATATGCCATGCAGTGTTCACATGTGGATTCGAGTCAGATGCTTTGATTACCTTTAAATCTAAGAAAACAGTGGACTACCACAAACAAAATTAACGCAGAAATTTACGAAGGATGGCTTAAAGAAATCATACAATCCCTGAAAGAACCGCCCATAATTATTATGGGCAACGTTACATATCACTCCAGACGAATTGACACGCCGCCTGAAACAATACCCATCCTCCTTTTACGGCAAACAAGATGTTAGATTTATTAAAAAAATCTTGTGCGGAAGTAGCTGCCGAAAACTGGGGAAAAGTTGTGAAATGAACCCAAAACATTATAGCGTCGGACTGCCAATCCCAATTCATGTGGCATTCTATAATATACAAGAACAGGAACTTTTAATAAACTCATCGAGTGACAGTTACGAGTACTCAAATTTTGATTAAAACAAATATATAAAGATTACCTGTCGTTATAATTATTTTGTTTCATTGTCCTACCTATAACTACTTATTTTACAACGGCTCCGAAAATTTTAAACAAGTAGGCATTATAAATCAAGAATCATTTATACGTGTAACATCTTACTTACTGGAACATCTTGTGATGAAGTATAATATTATAAATTTTGTTTTTGTTTTTCTCCTTACCGTTATAATTAATATTTTAACATTGTGTTATAGTTTTTTTGTATGTTTAATCTCTTTACCTACTGAACCTTTGTTCATATAATCTTCTTAGACAAAAAGGTTGTCTGGTAGAGATCGCTTTGTTTGGCGATAAGACCGCGTTTTGTGTACTATAAACTATAATAATATGCTCTTGTTAATACTTAATTGTACTATTTTGTAATAATTTTAATTGTGCACAATAAAAAGTTCATTCATTCATTCATTCCAATAAGTATAATACCTATATTATTTTTATATTTAATTAAATTGTACATAAGTATCTGGCAGTAGTTTAATTTGAAGCAGAGTATCAAAACTGTAATTAGAATTAAAATCTGAACATAATTTTGTTTGTTCGAATTTTTAGGGAGGAAAATTGGGTTTTCAAAAAAAAACCATTTCTTCATTCCAGGTTAGAGGATAAACCAATTCAAATTAATTTTAGCATAGAATATATAGAAGTATCTTACCAGGCAGTGAAGTTACATGATGAGGCAGCGCCCACCGTTGTGGAGTACATTCACCGGGAACGTCGTTGGCCAACTCCTGAAACAAACCTCCAGCCATCACACCCTCCTAACACAACGTACACAAACCTTACCACAATGTCCAAAGATAACTAAAACTCGGATATGTAAAATTGTATTCCTAAATCTTACTTTAGGTATTTGAATTAAAATTAAAACACCTTTAGACATTATCTCTTTAAATTAACAAATCACAATTTTTCAAATATGTGGGTAGTCTAAGATAAAGGATCTAATTCTGAATACGTAAAAACAACAAGATAACTCAGAATGAGACAGTGCTTTTTAAGCCCTGACAAAAAAAGTGGAGTCATAAGCAGTCATAAGCTTGATGTCTCTCACTCTCTCTCTGTGTCTGAGACATCGGAATTCCTAAACGAATGCACCGATTTCGATGCTGATTTTTTTGTTTAAAAACTGACACGATCGAGGTGGTTATTCTTATTTTTCGTTACCTTAATTTAGTTAGCCTTAGTTTAGCTGACAACCAAAGTGAGAATACATCAACACATTACTATCTGATTTGACTATTGGGTCGTCATATTCCTATGTCATGAACTCTTAAATTAATTCCGGTATTTTGGATATATTAATTTTGGACATTATGATACACACCCACAGCACAAGCATATTACAAACAAATGATATGTCAGGTTAAATAAATGATACCAAATCATAACAGAATGCACACAACCACTACAAAAATGAGACCGATGACGTCACACCTACATGAAATAATGCTGACTCTATCACAATGGACATGTATAAGCACGAACATTTTGCCATAAATCCAGATGCAAACATATGGACGATTCAACAAAATAATGCACGCATTCTAATGTCATGATTGCCTTGCTAGTTAGTATAGTTCATTCGCGTTAAGCGAATAGAGACATCTTCATCTTGGTAACAATACCGAACAAATGAATAGAGAATTAGGAATGAGACCATTTAAATCGGTCGGGGCCTTTCCTAAATTAATGATGATACTATCTCTTAGTCTGTATAATATTTAGTTTGTAATTTTTGTGTTTTTTTTTTCAAACATAAGTTACACTTAGTTTTGAATAAAGACAAACCCACTGTTTCTTTCGCCAGATCTTCTAATTGTGTGGCTGCGATTCCGATCCGATGGTAGTTTGTAAAAAGGTGACGCGCACAAGTACCACTTGATTAAACTTTTTTCTGATTCTGATTCTTTTATGCAATTGTTTTTATCACATAGTTCACTGACTTCATTTTTCGCTTACAGTAAATGTGCTTTTGAATATTGTGTAAATTTTTATACGAGGTTCGATTTTGGACATTAAACATACTATCGTGATTTAATCATTATTACTTACTTTTAAAGGTGCATCACTATGTTTAAATTGCGATCGCTCTAATTATATATTTGCACTAACAATACTACTTAATACATAGAATCTATCATTAAATCACAATTTTGTATGGAAAATGTCGACTTAATGTCTGACTTCAAAATAACTGACTTTTTTCGAGTGTGGCCGTTAGTTTAATTTTCCTAACTGTACCGCCTGCGACTCATCTCACAGAAACATTTTATATAGCTTAGATCACTTATCAGTATAGTGTTCTCTTTGCACTTGTTTTAATCATTCAGAAAACTATTAAATCGTACCTATTTATTTATACAAATTAAAAACAAAAGAGGTCATTAACACTCCAATTATTTCGAACTTCAAGTAAATCGAAAT
Source organism: Calephelis nemesis (assembly GCA_002245505.1). Lineage (NCBI taxonomy): Eukaryota > Metazoa > Arthropoda > Insecta > Lepidoptera > Riodinidae > Calephelis > Calephelis nemesis. The sequence continues at coordinate 333,426 of NJDD01002016.1, read as the reverse complement.
AATAACGACAAATTAATTTGTATCTTACGCTTAGTAATATGAAGTGTTTTTTTTATCTTTACGTTGTTTTGAATCATTCAACGTTATCAGGCCCATGATCACAGGGGAACGATTGTGAAGGAGTTAAACGACTGCATTCTAAATATTTAACGTGATAAAATTGTAAGAAATGCGTCTGTAAACGTTAAAATATAGTAGGTAAGCAGTATATGTCTTATTCAAGTTAAGTCGCATATGTTTAACGGCTATATGTTAAAGCGCTATTTATTATTATCTCTATTACATTATTTTTGACTTTAGAATATTTTTCTGAAATTATATTTCAAAATGTTTGAAATAACATTTGGCAGATAAAACTGTACACATTTTACATTTTCGTTAAATACATTCCTCTATTACCTACAATGCTTATTTGACAATCCAACAAATACTCTTTTGAATTATCAACATATTTGAATGCCTGCATTTACAGAAATAATCATACTTTCCAATTTTATTACTCCGGACTGTCAGTATTGACATTATTTGAATATAAGATAAGGTAATAGAGTCAGCACTGATTTTACACAAAACTTACAGATTTGGGGTTGTTAGGCACGGTCAGTATGGTGGTGTTGGTGTCTTCCGGGGTGAAATAGTCAGAGTCCTCGGCGACGGCGGGCGACTCCGCGTCCGTACATGATATACTTCCATCCGCTGCGTGCGTACATCAATAAACCATACAACGAATACTCTGTTAATTACTTTGCCTGACCCTACACATTTATTACATTTCAGATGAGTTTTTTTTAGAAACTAAAGGTATCTTTGGAACATTTACAACAATATCTGACGGATTTTAGTAAAACAAAACTTTTAGGACTTTCCGTTGATTTGATTTATATTTATAAACAAGAACATACTGTATAATATAATTTAATTAGTATTTTAGTTGGTTTGCTTTCGTAGTTATTTGTTACCTATATCTTGAAACAAATTCAAGACTAAAGCATTAAACCTACCTGTACAATTACATATATAAGATTTTTAGATATAAATTTTATAGTTTCTTTTACTGAACACATCATTACTGTTTGATGACATTTTTACACATTTGTTTTGAAAAAATAAATACTTGATGTCATTTTTTTAAGAAACCAAACTATTATTTTACTTTACCATTAGTCATCAGGATTGACCTAAAATCCAAACGTGTCACTGAACATTCACAAGGCTCAGGTTTGATTGCTGACAGAAGGCAGATTTGTATTTTTGAGATTGTGTGTGATATTTATGAAATATATATCTGTATCTGTATATTCTGTATGACTATTACAGACACACTATCCATAACACAAGAATTTAATTTGCTTACAATGTAAGAGTTAGGATCAATTCATGTAATTGGTCCAGAGGTATAATTTTTTGGGTCGAAATTCGACCATAATAAATTTCAATAACTTGTTGATAAGAACGTCATTTTCATTTCTTAAGGCTAACTACTTTGTTTCCAAACTTTTTAGTCTGTTATCTTTTATCGTTACCATTAATATATTTGTTTGTGTGTGTCAAATGCATGGTAGTGTGAGTAATGTTTTTTATTGATTTAATGTACTTTATAAGGATAATTATTGAAAAACATTAGCGTTCTGCACTTCTCCTACACATAAACTATAAGTGTGCCAAATGTTATGCTCCTGCGTCTGCGCAATTTTCGTAAACAGGGGTCCAAAGCTTTGGCATCACGTATTAATATATAGATTACTTAAAAAAAACCTTGTATGCGTCCGTTACTACAATCCGTTTTATCTATCTAGTATCTTTGTTTTGTATGTATAATATTAATCTGTCCAACGTAAGACAATTAGATGTTTATTTACAAAAAGAAAACAATAACTTTCCCGTGTGTAATATACATATTTGATAGTTTATGTTTTGCTTAGCTCACACACAAAATATAAATAAGCTGCTGAAGCAATACGAGCTCTATGATAACCTCTTAGAAAGCAGAGATGAAATTCTATTACAAGGAACACAGTTCTTTATGTGAAATGAAACAATACTTCAAAAATGAACATGCTCTATTTATATTGTTTATACTTGCATGGTCTAAGAAATAAAACAAATAGTTTTATAGAATATAGGAGTTCATACGGCTCTTTAAAAATATTTTTGTATTAACTGTCAAATAGTTTTAATGTCAATAAAATTAGCTGTATAAGAGTTTTTAAAAATTTAAACAACTCATAATTTTATTTTTAACTCAAATCAGCGCTATTTTTTAAAATTGTTTTAGTTTCACTGCATATGAAACTATGAAAAATATGAAGATAAAAACTTGAATGAACATTTTATTTTTAAAACACATTACAAAAAAATATTGTTAACTTGAAAGCTATATATCAAACAGACTGACTGTTACGACGAGGAAAATAAAACTTAAGGGACACATTTTGACCACACAAAAGTAACCATACAAGTGTAGAACACATTAAATTTTATTGTATTTATTATTTGCACAAATCTTATTCAGTTTTCAATTATCTTATATAGTTGTCAATAAAATTTAATCAAAAAATAAATGAACTTCAATTTTTTTACTAGACATTGTGTTTTTTTTTGTTTATGACCTAACTAGTCTTTTTTTATACTTTACTGTGCTTACTACTTTTCGGGTACATAGAGTAAATGTAACTTACACAGTGGCGGACCATCAGTCCGTTCCGGTTCTTCGGTGTCGGTGTCATCGATATGCGCGAGGGTGGGTCCTTCTTCGATACTCGCTTTACGGACACTCTGGAAAATCAATACACATATTATAAAACAAAGGCCCCGCCGCGTGTGTATGTCTGTTCGCGATTTACTCGAAAATACTAAACGGATTTTCATTCGGTTTTCAACAATAGATAGAACAATTCTTGAGGAAGATTTTGGTGTATAGTAAGTTTATGTTTTGTACAAAACAACGATATTACAACGATATTAGTTCAATACGTCTGCAAAAAAATAAGCCAATCGGGAGCTTTCCTCGGAAACGCTGCCAAAACCTTTTGAGTTTTAACAAAACAATGTATGGTGGGATTTTTCCTCTTTGATAGATCTCAAAAAAAGTAAGCGGTGGTATATGTTTATCTTTAAAGAATAACCTACAATTACCGTTTTTTGCGTTTACTTAAAATAGTAAAATGAAGGGTTACTTTAGAACATATTATGCGTGTAATTTAGATCAAAATTGACTTTCACACTATCAGAAAAAAATAACAACTAATGAGTTACCAAATAGTTCAAATCTCCGGACGCAAAATTAAATATCGTTCAAGTGTAGCGAAGACATGCGGGCTTACTGCATTCCCACCTTAATTTAACTTGAATAACCGAAGTGAAGCGAAGGCGGGCAGCTAGTAGAATATAATATAATAGTAGTATATGCATGCTTGCTATGTTAGTATGTATGTATGTCTGTATATGTATGTATGTATGTGTGTGTGTGTGTGTATGTATGTATATATTATGTATGTGTGTATGTACGTGTGTGCGTGTTACCCCGTTCCGCAGTTGCGTGAGCAGCGGCGAGCGGCGCTCAGCGTCGCTGTCGGGCTCGGCGGGGGGCTCCCCCTTGGCCCCCTCACTGTC
>NJDD01002016.1:287369-329807 GCA_002245505.1 Calephelis nemesis | reverse complement strand
CCCCCTCCCCCTCCTCCTCGCAGTCCTCCTCACCCCCCACCGGGACACCCTCCGCCATGCCCAAAGAGTTCAACGAGCTCTGGGAAATTGTTTTCACTGTACAGCGTTTGAAATCCACTAAAATCTTTATATATAAACCAATCCTTATTTCCCTTGGTCATCACATCACTCGTAAACGGATGGATTAATAATAATTATTAATTATTTATTTGTTGTTCTAATTATTGCCAGGAGAAACTTCTACGAAGTAAAAATAAGTTTAATTAAGTATTCGTAAATCACAACTAAGACAGGACAGCGTCTGCCTGGTTAGCTAGTACGTTATAACTTCACCGATGCAGCGATATATGCTCTATACCCAAGGCTATTCGTCTTATTTTTGTAAGACAATATGTTTAACTGAGGTTCACCATTCAAAGACCCAGAAGTTTCTGTTCGCTCAGAAAATCAGTTTACGAGTATATCAGTTACATATTATGTCTGTATTAAATTCTGTTTTGACGTTTCTTCTCCTGGCTGAATAGGTTTGGAAACTGTGGTAGTTTCTGGTGGATAAGGTTAAACTTAATCTTAATAAAGCAATTATAAAATTTTATAAATTATTACATGTTTGTATTCCTATAGTTTCAAATTTACTTAAATTGAAAGATTTTGCGTAATATTTTTTTTTTGTAATTTATAGAATGAGAAAGGAATATAAGATATATCCAATAATCAATATATGTGTTGTTTATTATATATTGGGTATGAGATATGATGGTACCGTCAAAGACCTCTCGTTGATGACATGCCAATATCCATAGTCGGATATAATTGACAGTATATATTATGAAAGTCACATATAATCCATTTATGCAAACGTAAGTCACAAATATGTTTGATTTTTTTTGAAGTTCATAGTATGTTTCTTTTAAAGAAATTGACGACTTTCGGTGTATAAATGGGTGTTATTAGAAAAACAGCATTGGAAAGTATTTATGTATTCAAATGAATTTTATTCTTGTCAATTTAATAATTGTAAATAAGTTGAGGCAAGCTAGATTGAAAATGATGTGTGAAAGCAGGGTCAGATTTTTTTTTCTTCTGGGGTTTTTGGTCTAATCAAGTTTTAGGGATTAAATTTCCCTGAAACTAAACCTACGGTGAGGTTCTTCTTTCAACATCAATTTTGTATTAATTTGTTCTCCCCCATAGGTAAGGTTAGAAGAAATTATTTCTATCTGATAGAAATAATTTCTTTAAAGAAGGCGCGGGCATATGTAGAGGTTGCATTACAATGCAAACTCTGCTAGCTGTTTAAAAAGTATTTTTGAATTTTAAAAAAGATTAAGAACTCAGAATGAAAAAAGAATTACAGTAAAATTGATGATTGAGAACGTATCAAATAACATGTAAAAGGAAGTAAAAATAATATATTTAAAATATTCTTTTAATAATTAAATAACACGTCCCCGTGTTACAGTATACAGCATTTTAATACAATTTACTATTTTGTAACAATTTTTTGACACCTATTCTGTAAAGAAATAATTTGCATTTCATTTCGACAAATAAATATGTCACTTACGGCCACACTCAAAGATGTCAAATGTGTTTTTAATCAAGTCGTTAAATTAACATTTTCCACACAAGATGGCGACAATGATAACTTAAATGTTAATTGACGATTTTGAATTAATGAATTACAGATCGACTGTACAGCTACACTTAGCAACTTCAGAGCGGACTAGCGATGAAACGATACGATTAATCCAAGTAGGTACTCGATACTTTTCTCAGATAACAAATACATTTTAGTATCAATTCTTTGAAATGAAGTATCGAGTAGGTATCAATTAAAAGAACTCATATCAGTTAATTTTATAGTTTACGGAAATTAAAATAATGAATTTTTATCTTTTAACATTGATAAAAAAAAGGTTTATAGTAAATTAAAGTTTCTGAACGCATCCTAGGCTTAGTTTTGTGTACTTTGTAACACCGGGATGTGTTATTTATTTTCTTAATATAAATAAAGACTTTCATATATAAAAACACCGTATATTTTATTTATTTATTTAACACTTTATTGCACACAAAAAACTACAACACACAAAATACACGAAAAGTTAAAAAATGCACAAAAGGTGAGCTTATCTCTAACTAAAGAAATTTCTTCCAGTCAACCCAAAAAAATGAAGCTGTGAAAATGAAATGGAAGGCATCGTGTACAAAAACAATTAACTATAGCTATACCTAGAACAAATAAATAAAAATATAATAATCAAGTGTGTAAAAAATAAAACAGGTACAATTATAATTATTAAAATATCTTAGTAGGATAATATTATATAAGTATGTTATTGTGTCAACAATAAGTAATGTTCCTTCAATCTTTTCTTCAAAGTGGGTAAAGAAGGGCTGTCACGAATCACCACAGGAAGGGAATTCCACAATTTGATTGATTGAAGAGTAAAAGATTTAGAGTAACAATTAGAGTGCGAAGCGGGAAAACTAAGTACAGAGCTACGGTTGGAGCGACATGGGGAATCAGTAGAGTGCAGGTATGAGGGAGCTAACGGGTTGTACAGAATATTATATAAGAGTGATAGAATATGTAAATTTCTGCGGAGTCGTATAGGAAGCCATTTGAGTTGAGCTCTAAACATGGAGACGTGGTCAAACTTACAGAGATTATATAAATCGGATGCACGAATTTTGGAGCTTCTCCAATTTATATAGGAGAGATTCTGTAGCAAGGAAACATACATCACCATAATCAAGAATTGGGAGTATAAGAGACTGTACAAGGGATTTTTTTGTTTTCGGAGGAAGAAATTTTTTATAGAATGTAACATATGAAAGGTATAATAGACTCTTTTATTCAAGTTAGTAATATTATCCTCCCAAGAAAGTTCCGAGCTAAAAATAACGCCTAGGTTAGTGACGCTGGTCGAAAGAGAGATCGGAGTACCGTTGTAAACTATAGGTGGCAGACTGGAAAAATCAATAACCCCAAGCTAATACCTCTAAAAGACTGTAGGATTCAGCCCACAAGCTAATTGCACGAAGATCGTCATTTAAAAAATCAGGGCGCTAGTTTTATCCGAAGTACTAAAATGACGGTAAATCTGCAAATCATCTGCATATAAATAAAAATTAAAAGCAATTACCGCAGTGATTGTATTAATAAAAAATTGAAAACACTAAGGGAGACAAAATGCACCCCTGAGGGACACCCGCAACTATTTCACACCAGTTGGACTGCATTTCATTTAAAGATACATATTGTGAGCGACCGCGCAGATAAGAGTCAAACTAATTTAAAGCAGATGATGATTTGTTATTACAGTTTTCTTTACATCGTTTTAAATATCTTCTCTATCATTATTTGATTTATATTCGTTTTTATATTTTTTCGTTCTTAATATTTTTAAAATTTAAATATACTTTTTAAACAGCCAGTAGAGTTTGCATCGTAATGCAACCTCTGCATATGCCCGCAGCCTTGGCAGTTAACAAGCTTGTTTGTCTATGCTCGAAAAAATTTTAACGGGAAGACATTTACTATGTTGATTTTATTAAGCAGCTCCTCGAAAACGGGATTTTTTTCATAAATTACTTTAAAGGTGACGAGTTGTACTAGCTCTTACCAGCGACACTCATGGCCGGGAGTAACTCAAAAATCATTATTTTTTGCTAGAATATGATTAGTACTTTTCAATAAATAATACCAATACTTGTTACGGTTTTCCCTCAAAATTTTCCAAAAAGTATAATAAGATACTTTGTGATCGATACTGAATAAGTATCGACAATTAAAGGGCTCAATGGTATCGTTCCATCCCTAGAGCGGACTAGAAGTTTGGTGTTTTCCATACCTTAGAAACTCTGTCGATTCCGCCGTTGCCGTTGTGGTTGTACAGTAGTGGGCTAGCAGCTTTCTCCTCCATTCTTTTGGACTCTTCTTCTCGCGCCAACAACACAGACATGCGAAACTGTAAACATTAATAGAGGACATTAAACTTAAACATTATAATACATGCCAATACTCAGCTCCCCCATTATTTTCATGTTACATAAAGTGTCGTTAAATAAATGTTTTTCGTTTACAAAGCGTATCAATCCACACGTGACAGGATAAAAATTTTGTTCAAATAAGCTTCGATAGGAGAATGTTTTTGTTTTTTATGATATTTGAAGGAAAAAAACACGCGGATTTCCTGGTGGTATGAAATTCTCGCCACCTAGAGAGACCAAAGCTGCTTTGCCAAGCTTAGGCCAGGATATTAGGCCTCGAGCAAAAGTAAGTTTACCGGCTACCTTACACACCAAACCGGAACACGTTAACGACAAGTACTGACGTTATGGCGGCAGGAATAGGTAAGGCGGTGGTGCCAATCCGGGCGAGTCGCAGCGAAACTCTACCATCCAATAAATAAATTGTGTTATGGATAAATTGAGATGTGGGCTATCAAACTGCATAAGGCGTGAAAATTTAATCAAAATCGGTAAACCAGTTTAAGAGTCCACCGCCTACGAACAACCTGATGCGTAATTTATATACATTGGAATTTCCAGGTAAAGCGCTTGAATTGATACGCACAGTTAACAGTAAGCCTTTTCACTAAAAGTATCACGAATATGGTAATCACTACATAGTATAAAACAAAGTCCCTTCCTCTGTGCCTATGTCCGTTTGTATGCTTAAATCTTTAATACTATCCAACGGATTTTGATGCGATTTTTTTAACAGATAAAGTGATTAAAGAGGAAGGTTCATATGTATATTTTACACTCGTGCGAAGCAGGGACGGGCCGCTAGTTAATTAATAATGTAACGTTTATTAGTAACATTTCAGCTAACAAGTTTATAAAATTTGTCCGTTCCGTATACTGTTAATAAGATAATAACTCGAATTTAGTTAGATAGTCGCGACTGGATAAACTTTTCTAAAGGGACTACGACGTAACTTTGTGCATTATTAACTACTTAGTAAACGAGGCCTACATGCCAGCAGGCAGTCGACTCCTTCGTCCCTTATAATAGTTACGGAACCGTGATTGCGCTCAATGAGCATACATCACAATTAATGTGCGAGTGGATCATTTCTTTGTCAGGAGTTCTTTTAAAACTATGACACCGCCTTACATATTCATTAAGATGAAAATATTGTTCAAAATGTAACATTTGTGATGAATAATGTGTGTATTTGAAAAACGATTGGCTGCTATAGTGGTTTACCCTTAAATAATAGCCGTATGTTATATGCTATAGCTAACATTTTTTATTAAAATTTCAAAAGTGAACAGTTTTTTTATACGTGACTTTTGCGTAACTTGCACCGTTTGCGCAGCGCAAGCGACGGAAGTTCCAAGAAAAGAATATTCTGGGTTTGGCACCAGATCGTACAGTTTCTGATAATTAATTTGTCTTGAAAGATGTGTCTTTGTCACTCTAATTTTACTTGAAAGAAGTTTTGTATGTTGTATCACCAATTGTTGTATATTATTATATTGTTTCAAAGTCCCGTTGAAGGGCATGTGCGAATGTAAATAGGTTGTGTTTTTAATACTTGTGCATACAGTTGGTGAAGGTAGGTATGGCTGTATAAAAATTACCTCTGGTGTGAGAGGGTGTGTGTGTGGGTGTGTGTGTGTGTGGGCCCGCTTGGTGTCGGAGCCGGCCCGCTTGCGGCTGCCCGCGCTGCCGAGGCTCGTGGACGAGCTGCGCTCCAGGTTGCAGCGGTTTAACACCTCCGCAGCCTGAGAACCACACAACGCCCACTATACACTTTACGTAAACATATATTTCTCGAAACATAATTCGTCCAAGTAAATAATATCTTTGTAGATTTTAAAAGTTTTTTTAATAGTGATTTGCTGACGCGGTTATCTTTATTCCGTCTAATTGCTCTAGCAGTTTGAATGAGAAACATCAAAGTTTAAATGTTCCTATGTATCTGAATATTGCACAAAAGGGGAAAGCCTTATCCCGGCCACAGAACAGCGACGTACCTGTAACGTCTTCATAATATAATGTCTATAGGCCATGGTTATGTCTTACCATCAGGAGAGCCGTTTGCTTGTTCGCTGATCTCTCACATAAAAGATCCTATTCAAACCAAACGTAAATAATAATTGATTACTCATACAAACTCATAACTCCCATCGAGTTTTAGAGCTAAACTTATTTTATTATTAGTATGGTTGGGTTTATAATATCCAAAAGAAAACTTAAGACGATCTAGGCAAGTCTGTCAGAATTGTGACACTTTTGACTTTTCTCAGCAAGGAATCTCGCTTAAAGATGAGAACGTGTGTAAATAACCTACAAATATTAAATATTAAAGTAAGTTGCCTCATTTATACTGAGGTATTCATATCAACAGCTTCCAAACTGCAAAACTCATGATCTAAAAATATTTACAGAACAATCTATACATTGTTAAAAAAAAAGAGTAGATAAATGAATTCAAACTGTATGTTTTGTTGTCAAATTCACTTTTTCTCTTTCCCACGAGACAAAAATGGCCTATTACTTTCCTCGGAACATAAAGTAGGCACCAGTCAAATGTGGTCTTGATGGGTACCTGCGAGGCGGTGTCGGTGTCGGGGCTGGCGATGGCGGGGGCGGGNNGGCGCCGGCCCGTTGAGCGCCTCCAGCAGGGACACCGCCTCGTACCCCGCCGGGATCGTCTCCATGCTGCCCTGCACCGATACCACACAATAACTGCTACTACTACGTACAGAACACGCACTGAATACACTAGCTAATTAAAAAATTGTAGGCGAAAAATAAAGTGTAACAAATCTAAGTTAGTGCTATATTTTTTAAAATCCCTCTACACAATCGTTGAGCGACTCAACTTATTTTAAAACTCACGCATGACAATTAAAATTTAAGCTTAAGATGTTGACTGAAGGCAAATATAACGCTGTTCGTAGCTCAAATAATTATGACAATGTGATCTGATATGGTTTGTACTTTGTACTACTTGGTTTGACATAAAACTCTTCAATAGTTACGTCGCGAGAATGTACGTCCGCCACGGAGTGAAATCATATTGCAGATATTACACATTTATATTCATAAATTTAAAAATAAATTTCTATAATTTGTATAAGTTGAGCAAGCATATTTTATAGTGGTCAAAAATACACATGGTAAAATGACATTAATGATGGTCGTAGCGTTGAGACTAGGATGTTAAATATTCTGCATAAGTGAATTTACCTAGCCTCTCAAACCAAAAGAGCAGACTGACGATATAAAGGAAGTGATGGGTAATTTGGTATTATTGACTATTTGCCAACTTACTTCAGGTGGTGCCGGTTGAGGGACTGACGTTTGTGTAATTCTCTGCAGAGCACGAATTTGAAGTAAAGCTCGGAAAGGAGCTCTGCAGATGGGGCAGTTGTTAGCCTGGTATCGTAGTGAATCTGCACATGAGTTGCAGAGGCAGAGGTGGCGGCAGGGCAGGATGAGTGTGTCTCTTACGTCGCACATGCAGATTACACATTCTGAGCCCCCTTCTTCTGTTTCCTCATCAGAACTAGGCTGAAATTAAAATAACATAATATTACCACTGGATTTCTTTTTTGTGGCTGCAATTTTTAAAAATTCTTCCTTAGTAATTGAGATGTTTATATCATCTGTAAGTGTAGTATATACTTGCATTGAACATTGAAGATATTTAAGGCACAAGTCAACAAAGTTAGCGTGATCGGGTAGTTATTGTAAAAAAATTAGAAGACTCTTTCATATCTAGCTGAATAAAACAAAAGTTTTTTTTTATAAGTTCAAAGAAAAACACTGAGTGAATAAGGAAAAACATTTCATCATAAAAGAGCCAGGTGTATTTTTTTCTAATAATAAGTTGACTGTTCTCAATATCTATTAATAAAGTACTTACAACAATTGAACCTAGCATCCCACATTTTTTTAAGATAAAATATGTTTTTCTTAATCATTGACTTTTTATTTGAACTTACAGTTCAGATAGAAATACAACGTCTTTTTTTAGTTATTTAAATTATTATTTGTTTTTGCTCTTATACGACTATTCAGGCAAAAATCACGAAGTATTGTGAATTCTCCCCAACCACTCCCTCCCCTTTCGGGTCTCATGTAAATTAGTGGATATTCCCCTTAAATCACAAATATGTGAGTGGTTCATTCTTTTCTTACCTAAATTTTGTTAAAAAAATAATGAACCACTTATTAATATAATAGCAGTATAATAATTTTTTTTTACTAACAACTTTATTTTAATTAATTGAAATAATGAATATGAAATATTGAAATAAATGATGTCAGGGGCAATTTTGTTTAAATTTTGATAACTAAATACTGGTGGTAATTTTGTTGTGCACTCACTAAACTAATCTTAAGTTATCGCTGTCTTCTTTCAACTATAGTGCTGTCAAATTAGACCGTACAAGTCATTTCCACAGATGTTTAATATATTACTCGAAAAATGTTGCTTAAAAACATCACAACTTGACATGTTCGGACTAACCTGACATGTCTAAAATGTTCCATCTTTTTTGTTTCATTTGAAAGAGATAGCATGCATCTAAAATAAGTTAAGTTTGTGAACAGGAGAATTACTATCACTAACTTGTTAAATAACGCGTTTATTTGAGTATGGATTATAATCATGTAAAAACACTTTAGCAAATATAGCGTTATTTAAAAAAGCTACAATAATAATAATAATAAATGTTACTGGACTAGTTACACAAATTCAAGCTAACCCAAAAGTAAGCAAACTAAATGCTTGTGTTTTAGGTTTTAGTTAACGATTCTAACACATAGAAATACTTAAATAAATACCAGTATATATACATTAATTAAAAACATCATCACACTAATGTCTGCCCCTGTCGGGAATCAAGCCCCGGTCTCGTGGTTAGTTGGTGGAATTAGGCGTGTATGCTAGCCTCTCGACCAACGAGGCGGTCATATTAGGCTATTAATTACCTTAAAAATGGTTATGGTATGTCAACATAATTTTTTCCTATCCTCTCTCGCCTCTGTGGTCTAGCGGTCCGGGTGTTGGACTTGACTGCATGAGGTCTCAGGTTAGAATCCCGGGTCGGCCAACAAAAAAAAAAAAATTGGATTTTTCCAATTTTCTAATGAAAAAAATGTTAGTCGGGATTGGAAATGTGCCCGGTTGGCGATAGGCTTGCCACCTATCACATTATGGGACTAAGTGTCTTCGGCGAGTCGTGGGTGCCCGTGTTGTGCCTCTGCCTACCCCTCCGGGGATATGGGCGTGAAGATACTTGTTTTTTTTTAACATAATTTTTTTTAACTACTAGCCGATCGAGCGAATCTCGTATCTCTTGATAATAACAGCTACTAACAGTTTGTATGAATTAAACTCACTACATAATTAAAGCATTGTTTTTCACATTTTCCCGGTTTTTCTTTTCATAAGAACATTCTCCTGACAATAACTAAAGCAATGAAAGTAATTTGGCAAAATTAGTCCATCCATTACCAGGTGTGATGATGGCCATGCAAAATGGAGTACATTTTTATATAAATAACACTATTAAAGGTGAATGATTTGACCAAACAAAATTTTTGCATAACCTTAACCATGTACGAAATTCAGATTAGAAAACTCTAAATGGGAATATTATAGTTTTAGTGCCACATCCTGCAGATTCACATCACAATATTCTTTTTTTTTTATATTTTATTGTCGTCAGTCTTTGATAAGCGTGTGAAGTGACAAGCATTACTAAAGTGGGTAAATACGTACTCTAAGGTTTCATTACATAGACACCGACGAAGTTAGTAAGTGTCAATTAATGTGTATGTGTGCTCAATTACGACAAGCAATCTGTATAATAGGTTTGGATAAGAGATGTGTTGGTTTGAACAGTATTTAAGATTACAGTTTCGAAATTTTCCAAATTAGGATTTAATCTTAAAAATATAAAAAACATGGAGATGAAACTGGTGAAATTACTATACCATAATGTTATACTAACCTTTGTATCAATGTTTTTGTTTTCAATACCATATATTTCTTGTAATAAATAGCAGAGCCCGTCAACAAATAATTTTTGTTTTAGTGCCTTTAAGACATAAGTTCCATCAGAATGTTTTTCAATAACAGCTATAGTGGTGTGAGACTGACGAATTTCTAAAAAAATTTTGGAGATATAACAAGAAAAATGACATTGCTATATTAGTTCATTGAAACAATTTCTTACCATCTTGTCCTTCATCAACAACACAATATATTGCAATAGGTATAATTTCCCGGTCAATATTATAAACAAGATCTTCTTCTGGATATTTGGAGGGATCAAATACATGAGATATCTGACAGAACTGCTGATTAGCACCTTTCTTGTAGTGGTAGGTCTGAGATGTCATTGCTGGGTCTCTAGGATAATACCTAAAAATTTACAGATTTAAATATAGAATGTTATTATTATTTATTATTCATAATATATAGGAAATTAATAATTGTCAATTTCTATAAAAAATTTAAAACAAAGGATCCAATCACTATGCAATTTTTTTAATATCTTTCTTTACCACCTACGCATGTAGTTATGTTCTAGAGATAAGAGATTCAATCATTGAGAGAAACAAAAGTTATGGCCATCATAAATGTGAATTCCATCTATAACGATGAAATCATTTAGTAGGTATTCAGAACTATGTATCTAAACAGTAAAAGAAATGTATTTGAATCCTCAGTAGCACAAATGGTTAGGTGATTAACACACTGCACCTCACACCGCTGCAGTAGGCATTGAAGCAGATCTTTAGTTGCATTGGCCTCTTCTATATCTGATACCTAACATACAGCTCTGCCCAATCGCGTTGTCTAGCGGTGCTCTTTTCGCAACCGCTTCACCACACTATGGCCCGTAAGGAAAGTCGGCGCATAACTCCAGGGGCTTTGTATAACCGCACAGATTGTGGTAGGTGTAATATTTTATAGAAGTTCCATTTGGAGTTATAGAAGTGGATTGACCCAATAACTTCTTATTTTTTTTTCCACACCATAAAAGTCAGATTGCTGTCACCACTTAAGTGTCCATTTTTACAAGTTACAGTAATTAAAGTGGTCAAAACCGCGTTCTAACTGATTTACCGTGTAAAGCACGAAATATGCTTTTTAGCTTTTGTCTGACGCGGCAGTGTCGTGTTATAATCGCCTTAGACTATTAGTTGGTTTGAGACTAAAGAGTACAGGTTAAAATAGTATCTGGGGCGAAATTTTTATTTCTAAGCACATGGCAAGTGCTAAAATGAAAATACCTTGAAATAATTCAATTTTGCTTTTAACACAAAATTTAAACATTTGTTAAATTAGTTCATTGTATTTTTATTTAACTATATTTTATTAAGGAAAACAATACAACAAGTTTTAAGTCTTGTTAAACTAAACTGTAACATTAAAGAGTTTTAGTCTAATGTAAATGGTTAGTCAAATGTATAGTAAATAAATAACATACATATCTTCACATCAAAGAATATTAAATGCCTCATGTCACAATCCTTAGACTTGTCTTGCTTTCTCCACATCCATAACTCTTAATCGTTATATCGAAACACAATCATTTTGAAGACACCACCACCCTCAGATAAAACACAAGTGATTAATAATAATGAGCATAATGTCGCTACTTGAATATGATAGATAGTGCAAGCATCATATTCAAATAGTACTAAATGTATTTAAGTGTCACTTTACAAAGATTTGTACCATCATATCATAATACCAATTCCTACTACCATATTATAAATGTTTGTTAATGTCATAATAATATGTCAGTTTATATGCTAAAGTAGCCTGTAAACTTGCTGCTGGTAAAGATTTAACATTCCATCATTAGTCTAGACTCTAGAAATAACAATATATTGCTTACAATCAGGTAATTCCTCTGCTTATTTGCCTTGATTGGGAAGGCTATAAAAAATTAATACATACACAACACCTGTGGGTGTTACTTCTTCTGTACAAAAGTAAAATATCGTAATGGCACATCTCACATCACAATCAAAGGTAAATTCTATATTGTAATATGTTCCCTTTCCATGGCAATCTGCAGTCTTCATGATACCATCTCCTATCTTATTGTCATTTATTTTTCCAACAGGTTCCGGGCAACGGACGAACCTTAAGGACTCCTTACGTATGTTGACTAGACTTTTCAGTGTTTTTGTTGGTTCATTTGACTGAGGTGGTGGATAGGGAAACTGGAAAATGAAATGATAAATAATTGAAATTTGTTTAATTATTATTGTTAAACTTTTCTTAAACTATTTCACTCTCAACAGCATCATCAGGACATCAACAAAAATATAATAATGTATACATTTTTTCTTCTTAACATTTAGTTGATAAATACAATATTTACACTAATATGAAAACAAATTAGATCAATACTATTTTGGCTTAACTCTGTATGATAAGACAATTTAGAAAAAAAAAGTAAAATAAACAAAGTTATATGAATCCTTGAACATGAATGTTAAGTTTGTTTTAAGGAAATAAAAAATTCTACACATTACTTACAGGTGTAGGTCTGCTACCCAGAAAGTTTAAATCAGCATTTTCTCCAAATAAGTAAGCTTCTGGTTGGGGTGTGTCAAACCTTTCCCCACCCATAATAAAATGACTTCCAAAGTAATTACCTAGTGTCAAATAACAAGTAAGTAAAAAAATTGAGTTTAATGTAAATTTGGAAACAAGTAGATAATAAATTGGCATTGTATACATTAATCAATGTTTTTTTGCGTAACTGTTCTGTCTTTCATTTGCTAAGGTATTAGTTTAATAGGAATGGTTGGGTGATAATAATCACCAGTTCTACAAAATTGTCTTCGGAAAGTGACAGAACAAACTTAATTAAATACAATGCAGTGCTTTGAACATAAATAAACCAGAATTTAATAAAATTAGGCTAAAATGTCTTGGACATAGTAACTTTATAATGTAAAACTTACATAAAAATCAGAAAATTATAACGCTAAGGAAAATTTTAAAATGGAAATGCAAAGGTCACAACATAACTAGACTAACCTGATCTTGGAGGATACTTATACGCATGATTCGAAACTACATCTGCTTCTTCTACACCAGCATGTTGCCTACTAGCTAACGCACCCATTTTTTAGTATGTATCAAAGGATTCACAAGACATTTATTATTTTGTTTAATGCAGAAAACAGCAGTGTTGGTTTCGCAAAATCTATTGTTTTTAATTTGTCAATTGTCAAGTGATTGTCAAAGTCATTCAAATGTAGTCAATTGCATTGGGGGTGTTCGGCCGAAGTAAGTACTTACTAAATTTAGTAAGTCATTTACTATGCTTACAAAATTTTCGGCCGGGACACAAAATAAGTGATAACGCAGTAAGTATGGCTTAATATACGACGCCATTTTGCTTATTGTTTATGTACGGGATATGACATAAACCGGTGTTTTGTGTTATGTCAAGCCAGTAAGTCTGTCCTCGCCGAAAAGCGCTACAGTCAGCTTGTAAGACTTTAATTTTTTTATGCTTACTGGCTTACTAAGTTTAGTAAGTACTTAATTCGGCCGAACACGCCCATTGTCAATCGTGAGTCCAAAGAGTAGAGACATGACCAGCGGAGTTTTGGCGCCATCGTGAATAAAAGTAATTTTTGAAGTGAAAACTTCTTTAGGCACGTTAAGCGTTTTGGTAGAGGGTAAAATCCTCGGTTCGCGTCACCGACATGCTAATGATAATAGTATATCTATAGCTATGGAGAGCCAGACTAGCCCACGCACAGTAGCCTGTGTACACGTATACACTAATACATCGACTATTTCTGACTGACAAGATAATTGTATATTAATTATTTTTCAACCACTTTTGTATTAATATTTTGTTCATGATTTGTTTAACACATCATATGTAACTAATAAATAAAACATAAAAAATTTCATATAGTTTTTGCATATAGTTTTAATAACTCTCAACTTAATAGTTCCGTTTTCACTTCTATCGGCAGTCCCACGTCTGCTACAGTTTTTTTTCAATATTATTGAATTTCGTGTTTATATTGAGTGAAAAAGATTAATTTTGGTGGGAATCAGATTAATTTTGTTCAGTGAAAGTGCACAAACGAAATAATTATAAAGTAGTTAGTGTATCATCTATTTCTTCGCTGCTGTCAAATCTCCTAGATGAGCTTGAGTAACGAAGCCGCCGCTTTACTCAAGACCCTGACCTGACATGGCCAAATATTAACCTGAAGAAGAAATAGAAATAGAAAAGGGAGGAGTTTTGGCACCATCGTGAATGAAGATGGTCGTAATTTTTTCACAATTGTTGAATTTAGTTCAAAATTATGAGTAAAATTGGTTTATTTAGGAGAGAATTAGTTTAATTTTGTTCAGTGAAAGTGCACAAATGAAGTAATCATGAAGAAATTAGTGTATCGTGAATTTCCTTGCTGCCGCCAAATCTCCCAAAGTGAGCTTGTATAAAGTGACCACCGCTTTACTCAAGATCCTAACGTGACTTTGTAAATAGTGACTAATAACTAATGACTGAATTAATAAATACGAAAGACTTGGCAGCATGGCCTAAAGGTCTTGGCCGGCCATGAAAAAGGCGTGTGCCACTGTAAAAAGGTTAGGTGGTAGAGTTCATATCGGCTCTACGAATACCGACCTAAATTAATTAATTTCACTCGACATAAACACAAAATTCAATAATTATGAAAAAATACAATCATCTTCATTCACCGCCTCTATCGCTCTATCGCCTCTGTGGTCTAGCGGTTCAGTTGTCGGGCTTGACTGCATGAGGTCCTGGGTTCGAATCCCGGGTCGGGCAACGAAAAGAAAATTGGGTTTTTCCAATTTTCTAATAAAAAAAATGTTGCTTGGGATTGGAAATGTGCCCGGTTGGCGATAGGCTTGCCACCTATCACATTGTGGGAAATAGCGTTTTCGGCTAGTCGTGGGTACCCTGGTTGTGCCTCTGCCTACTTCTCCAGGGATATGGGCGTGAAGATACTTTTTTTATCTTCATTCACGTTGACACCAAAACCAACAACATTTTTCTTTTGCCACTGATTCGTCATCTGCATGTCATCTGTTAGATTCAAAGTTAGATTGTCATTTGTCATTGTCAAAATTGACTTTTCTTTTCAATATTGAGGTGCCACTTTGTGAAGGTGCAGAATTATATTAATTTTATAAATCTCTAAAAATCACATTAATTTTTGGTTATTTTAGTGAAATAGTTGTGAGTCAAGTTATTTCAGACCTTTTTTAAATTAAATTGTTATTTATTTCAGATCACAATGGGGCGCCGTCCGGCTCGATGGTAAATTTTTATGTGACATTCCAATTAAATACCTATTTGATGCCTTTATGGTAAGTGTTACTAATATTTTTCATTTTATTGTAGCTACCGGTATTGTAAAAACAAACCATATCCAAAATCCCGGTTCTGTCGTGGTGTGCCAGACCCGAAAATCCGTATTTTCGACTTGGGAAAGAAGAAGGCTGCGGTTGACGACTTTCCACTATGTGTCCACTTGGTGTCAGATGAATATGAACAGCTTAGTTCTGAAGCCCTGGAAGCAGGCCGTATTTGCTGCAACAAATACTTGGTGAAGAATTGCGGTAAAGACCAGTTCCACATCCGTATGAGACTTCACCCGTTCCACGTTATCCGCATCAACAAAATGTTGTCGTGTGCTGGAGCTGATAGGTATGTCTTTTTTCTATAACCTGAATACTAAGTAACATCTAAGAAGTTCTTGAGGTTCTTTTGTCCTACGTTCCCGAATTTATAACCTGAACAATATTATTATCTACTGACTGGAAGATTTAAGGCTTTGTGTGTGTCATTAGACTGAAATATCTGATTTAGGATAAATAGTAAATGAGATAGGCATAATATAATGTAAATTCAAATTGTGACATGTAATACTTGTATCTTAGAGTAACTGTTGTTACTTTGCTCTTACACTTTCTATACGAAAATGTGAACTTGAGTTCCATTATTTCATGTAAAAATGTTATACTGAAGATATGAATATTGGTAACTTTAATTTTTCTATTTTCTTCTGCCTTTTTTAAATTTCTGTTGTAAAATTATACTATTTGGGATATTTAAAAGATTTTAAAATGTTGTGCAATAACAACTTAACATATAAATAAAGCAAATGAGTCAAAAAATTTCAGAGATAAAAATTTTGCATGTCATCTAGATAATTCTCATATTATTATCATCTATCAATAGCAAAACTCATTATTTTCCTCATATATTTTCTATCTATTTAAAGAAGTACATTACTACTATTATTAAAAGGCTATTGAAATCATTTTGCAAATTGTTATACGATGCCAAAGCTCCAATTTAGAAGAATACATGAAATCATTATTACAGAAATAATAACAAAAATCTACATTTCATGTTTGTAATATAACATGAAATGTAGATTTTTATTATTTGCATATATTAAAACATTAGACACTGGTTTTACGAAAATTTAATTTCTAGGCTCCAGACTGGGATGCGTGGTGCTTTTGGTAAACCCCAAGGCACAGTAGCGAGAGTGCGTATTGGCCAGCCCATCATGTCAGTGCGCTCCAGTGACCGTTGGAAGGCACAGGTCATTGAAGCACTCCGTCGTGCTAAGTTCAAGTTCCCTGGTCGTCAAAAGGTAAATAATTTACTAACCTATTATTTTTAGTGTATCAAAACAAGCACACGGTTCTCCTGATGGCAAGAGATGACTGGCATATAGACACTATAGATTTGTCGCTGTGTTGTGGCCAAAGTGTTAGCCAATTGTGAAAGTCATTCTGGCTAGCCTATCCTCTGGACTGGAGCATGATACTGTAATTATGATGGCAGAAATAGGTAAGGCAGTACATCCCTACCTCGATGAGTTGCATTGCACCAGTAATAGCAATGAGGACTTTAAGAATACTGTTATGATTTTAAGACAGTCAATCTGCCAGTAGTGGCTTAAGAAAAATATTTTTCCTCCATTTTAGGTACAGAACATTTTAATTTTATCTACTCCTTAAATTCTACATCTATTTCGTAATGTGAGATCTGAGAAAGAGTGGAATTAAAAGAAAGTGGAGGTGTTAAAATGTGAAAGGGTATGCTGTGCTTGTCTGGTCATGTGGAAATAATGATAGATGAAAGATTGACTACGCAGATATACAATGCAAATGTGGATGGATGTAGGTACCTGGGGAGACCAACGTTGTCATTCCATGATCAGATTACTCAAATATTATCTGAGGGTGGTGTCAAAAGTCTACGAAACTGGTGTATTTGTATGAAAGAGTAATGAACATAAAGGAAGCCAGACAGGTTTGTTAAGATCGTGAGGTTTGGCATGCGATACTCTCTGCCTACTCCATAAGGGACTTGGCGTGACGATTTGTATATATGTATTTCTTACATGTGATGTGGAATTGCTTCAAATGTTATTGTTTCTGGAACTAGACTAGTTGGATAGAATTATAATGTTTTTCTGATAAAAATATGTAGCCTATACAATATCCTGAAGATGCCAATGCTTGTACTTCTGATCTAAAGTGTCTATTTATTCTCTTCTGCTAATGTTTGTTTACTGGCAGCCATGTAATTCAAATTATTTCTTCTTTTTAAGTTTGACTGGTAGTTCTTAAGATAATTCCATTCAAACCAACAAAAAAAATCAACTTTGAAATTGATTGAAACAGTGTGTTTGTTTCTACAGTGCTTTTGTAAAATGCAAGCGTACAAATAATTTTTGTTTGTAACAAAAATACATACACAATAAATTTGCATGGCAAATCTCATGTTTGTTTTGTTACATGTAGATTAGTGGAACCAGAAATCAATGAAGTTATAAATTGATTAACTGTTTTTGATGGTATCATATTAATATTTTCAGATCTATGTGTCCAAGAAATGGGGCTTCACTAAGTACGAGCGTGAGGAGTTCGAGAGGCTGCGTGATGAAGGGCGTTTGGCCAACGACGGTTGCAATGTTCGCTATCGTCCTGAACATGGCCCTCTTGACGCTTGGAGGAAAGTCCAGATTGAGTTGCACAATGTTTAAATTGTGTTTGTACATCAATAAATTGTGATCAATTTGCTAAAATTGCCTTTTCCTTTAAAATCATATTCCACTTCAAGCCTTACTTCTGTTTGAAAGTCCTACCTTTGGACATGTGTAGCTGTAGGAAGTATGCACTCATAGTAATTCTTACTTTTTTATTTTTTCTCAGAATTGAAAGAGAAATAAGTAAATAGATTTATGTATTCTTTTCATCGTCATAAAAATAGTGTTTTGCCAACATAAAGCTTCGATGTTAAAGTTGCTTGCATAAGTTTCTTCTTAATGTTTCATAAGCCTTATAAGTAATCAAGTAATAAAATACCACGTCTGGCTTGTTTTGACTGCCAGTTGTAACAAAGTAGCAGACTAATTCTGCAACAGGAGAGCGATACACCTATATCTACAGACGACGTTTATTTAATTTCTTACCATCAGGAGAGCCGTGTGCTTGTCGTTAAATATTCCCATAAAAATAGGGTAAAACTAAACATTAATTTTCTTTTTTGGAATAGAAGATTACGTCAGGATTTTGCTACTTAATGAAACATAAATAAATAACGTTACTTGCTTTGTACTTTAATAACGCCAAATCATTTGTACTTTGTACGTCTTGTGTACGTTGGGTGCAATGTTATATTGCCTATTTTAATATCTGTAGTGTCATTGAACTTTTTCCCTCCAATTTCTACTGTACCCATCCTAACTATAGTAGGCCTTTGCTGAAAAAAATAATGCGTTTGTCAGAAGCGTAATTAGTTGGCGTAGAGCCGTTTCTATGAGTTTACGACTTGTCAAGTTTACTGTACTCGCCAAAGAGAATATAATCACTACGTTGTACTCGCTACCGTCTCTGTAAATTATTTGTATGAAAATTTTGAACAGCGCCTCTATTGGAAATTAAAAAGGCGAGAATAGGTTAATTAAGTCATTATCAACAAGAGCCCATTACATAGAGTGGTAGAGTGCTCTGCGGCAACCAGATAGGAAGACCGACATATCTTGAAAAAATGTCGGGATTTTGAGATCATAGTACCACAGACATATTACTACAAAAATTAAGTACCTACCTTTTAATCGACAAGAAAGGAGAAGATTACCACCTTTGGTGTCTAGGCGGCGGGGAATTTCTTACCATCAGGGAAATCCGTCCGCTTGTTGGCCTTTCAATATCATAGAAAAAATGTATTTCACTGTATGTTTTTCTTGATTAGAATCTTGGTTATCTGTCGCCAAACCCAGAGTATTACATTTTAGAGCTTCCGTTAGGGAGTACTGCGTAAACGGTTCAAGTTACCTACTCAAAAATAATGTACCTATCACAAAATTGGCCATCTTTAAAGTTTTTTTTTTGCCGTAGCGGCACGTTAGAAATGTAGCGAACGTCACCTAAAATCTTAATGGTTAAAGTCGAAAATACACTATTAACATCTATGGGGTATTTCTTACAATCAGAAAATCTGTCTACTTGTGTACAATACTAGTAGAAGACGCGAACTACTAGACCAGTTTCAAAGCTTTTTTTTGGGTTTGTCTTAGCCCTGAATAACAGAATAATTAGTTTGAAAAATTAAAATAAAAAGTGTGTGTGTGTCAGCTACGACGCACGATTAGAGTTTACTCCTTATGAAATGTATCTTGCAGCACACATGTCTCCTACAGCAGATTTAGTTATGTTAGTTCTTCTTAAATTAGTATCATCGCAGACATTAGAAGTGTGATCCAAATAGTCAGTATTTTGATAGATAGCAATTCTTCCTGCACGGAGACTACGAAGTATCGCGCAAGAGGAGAACCCGAGAATGAGATACGCCGTGTAATGTATTCCATCTCATTCTTGTACACGTTCAATCCACAACATATATATGTTTGTCTCTTTCTACGTAACGCCTCAACGCCTCGTGTTACACTTGATTTTACTCCTCAGAAAATTTCCGTACCGTCCCTTATAACTTAAATCTTTTCTTAAGGAGTAAACTCCAAAAAAAAAAAAAACACGTGGCAGAGGGTAGGCAGTACAACTTGCGCCGGGACAATTAGAAGCTAAGAATAATAATAGTATTTATAAGGAAACGTTTATTGCATATCAATTTGAAGTTTCAACTGTATTTTTATATAGTACTGTTTAGTTACATTTTAAATATTGTCATTGTTTAATACATAATATACGAAATTAAACTAAGAAAGCACATCCCATATCCTCTTCATACCAAATCTGAGACAATATTACTACCTAAAAAATAAGTCGATGGGTTTACATGAAACTTTCGTATTTCTTAATGGCGATGTAGATTCCCTTTTTCTTTTAATACAACTTACATTAGCTGTCTTATTGTTAATTTCTCTGCTTAGTTTTTGAGCTTCATGAAAATCTAAATGCTCCATAAACTTTTCTTCTGGGACTTTTTTACCACATTCTTTGCAAGATTTACAAGGTACTGAACTGTCTAATTTTGTCAAAAAACTTGTAATAGAGAACGAGTTTCTAATGCAAACTTCTTCTATCTTTTTCTTCTTATCCTTTTTAACATCTTTGCTGACAAATCTCTCTTTGATTTCTCTACGAGCTTGCGTTCTTTCTTCATCCCTAAGTTTAAGGGCTAAATGATAATCAGCATGCTCATCAATCATAGTCATAGATATGGTTTTACTACATTCAGAACATATAATGTCATCATTTATTTGCTCTATAATATTGGGCTTTGGGGATTCAACTACGGGTTTTATTAATTCTGGTTGAACAATGTCCAGCTTTTGGTCTTCTGTGTTATCTGAATGTGTCAGTAACTGCCTCATGCTGCTGACTCTTGCTATGTCAACTGGATCTTCTTCAAATAAAGATATGCTCTGATTAATTTCAGCGTTTATAGTGGATCCTGAATAATTTGTGTCATTACTATCATCCCCACAAGTATTTATATTGCATATTGGTGTTGTTGATCTTTCGTTATTATCAGATTTTGTACAGCTAGATTTTTCTTTATTAGTGTTATTTGTTTGATTCAAAAATTTCGCAAAAAATGATTCTTGCTTATTCAACGTCGTTTCGAGAACATTTCTTGTACTGTTTTTCTCTATTTTGACTTTAGTATTATCAGAAGAATCTACATTAAAGAATTTCTGAAAAATAAATTCTTTGTCTACTTTAATTTTAGAATGTTTTTCTGTATTTGTAGTTTCAATACTGTTTTCTTTACTTTCTTTATTTTTTTCCTTTTCAGAAATATTCTCGTCTTTAATACTATTGGTATTTTCGTTGCCATTGTTTTTACTTCCTGGGACAATCTTATTAGGATTTGCAAAGTAATCCTTTAGGTTTCTAGTTTTTTTAATTTCACTTTGTTCTTCAAATTTTCCAACACTAATGCCCAGAAACTTGATTGGTGCTTTTAATCTCCTATTCGTTTCACCTTCTGAAAACACAATATTTTGAGTACGTTTTACATTTCAACATTCAATAAAGTTAGTTTTTAGGCAGCATCAGAGCACTTAGACGCTGACAAATATTGCCAAACACATTGAATTAAAACCTTTTTTACTCTAAAAATTGATCATTTCCTGGATTAGAAAAAAAAGTATATCAATTTAAAATGTTTTGGTAGCATTTGTTCGTATGTAACAAAATAGCTAATATTGACATTTAAATCAAAATTTTATTATTAATACATAGTATTATAATATTATTCGCTTGCTGACAGACGTTAAGACATTACTTCATAAGTTCATAGAACCAATATTGAATTAAAATACTAAAATAAAAATAAAAAACAATGAAGCCCCAACAAAACATACTTGCACGTAATGTTGCTAAGAACTATCTCAATCATGTCGGCACATTGCTTCGACTTTAAATAGCGCATCGAAATCGGTCGATCTGTTTAAAAGTTATAATGTCATAGAGACACACGCGCATACACACAGACACGTCAAACTTATAAAATCCCGTTTTCCGTTGGGGATTAAAAATAAACCTAATTTTTTTTTCATAGGAACCTTCCCCTGGCAATAATTAACACAACAAAAAAATCGAAATTGGTCTATCGTTTATGTTTGATGCCATGACCAAGCAAATAAACCTACATATCTTCACACCAAGTCCCTTAGCGTATAGGCAGAGTATTAAGTGCAGAATATCACGATCTTGGAAGACCTGCTTGGCCTCCTCCACATTAATTACCATTGTCATA
Source organism: Calephelis nemesis (assembly GCA_002245505.1). Classification (NCBI taxonomy): domain Eukaryota; kingdom Metazoa; phylum Arthropoda; class Insecta; order Lepidoptera; family Riodinidae; genus Calephelis; species Calephelis nemesis. Next base: position 307,547 of record NJDD01002016.1, on the reverse strand, counting down.
CAAACACACCGGTTTCGGAGACTCCTTACACCACTCTTGGATAATACCTGAGCGATTTGATAGTGGCACGTCAACCTAGGTCTCCCTGGGTACCTACAGGCTACAGCCATCCATCCACATTCGCATATTATATTTGCTTTGTTATTTTTTTCACATGACGAAACCAGCGAAGCATGCCCTTTCTCATTTTAACACCAACACTTTATTGTAATCCCACTCTTTCTTGGATCTCACAATCCGATCACGATCTCAATGCGGTCGCCATTACAGAACAGATTTTCCGTAAAGCTCTCATTCCAACCGCTTTTATCCTAGTTTCATACTTTTTCTGACATACCCAACTCTCGCTTCCATGTTCATTAAACACTTTCGGAGGCGACTATCAACCAAAATCAAATCTATCACACTTATTTGATCATTCCTTATTCATGTATAAGCTTAAGCTGAAATTTTGTGTTAGACACAAGATGATTTATTTCCACTCAAAAATCCACAATATTCTTACCAGCATCATTCACTCTCTTATCACCATAGGGTCCAAGAACAGCCTCGTAACTGGTCCATCGCGTCATCAGCCAACCATTCAAGTTACCATACATAATCACTATCTTTCATTTCCTTCAACCATATCCAGAACATCCTTCACAGAATCGCGAAACTTTTCCAGGTCATGAGTACGAGTACTACGAGTAGTTTATTGGAGCATAGACTGCTTCCACAATAATTCGCGCGACTCCTAGTTTTAAAAGACCAGTCCCGGGCCAACCAGACCATAATCTTGCAGGCCTGAGGCTAAGCGAAACGATAAGATTATTGCGATCCCAGCACTGGCGTGGTCGCTCTGCGGTACACCAGACCACAGGGCTAACCCGCCAACGGTGAGATCCAAAGTGTCACCACCCTTTCGCTTAGTCACTGTTACACGCATTAAATTCAGGCATCTCTCATCCAATACATTGATCAATTCATTCATCTTCGCTTCCATTCTACCTCTCACATACCACGTGGCTATTTAGCACTTTCTACTCTTCGGTTCGCCTTTGGTATTGGCGTTATTAGTGAGATTGGGAACTAAGGGTAATATATATTAATTTTAGTATGTAAGACAAGCATTTAAATGAGTCCGAATTTTCGGACGCATGATATAGACGGCATTACTATGGATGAAGTAGAATGGACGACAAGAAGTGTCGCATGACCACTTGTTTATCTATAGGACACGTTTGTCTCTTTCCGTCTGGAGATTCGTCTCCACTGCTTTACACGAAAAAATAAAAAAGATCGTTCTAAAATCGTTTACATTGTTTCTGCTACCATTTTTTGAAGTTGCTTCATTCTACATGCCAATACTTACCTTTAAGTTTTGAACCATCAGCACCATCTAACACTAGTTCCAAAGCTTTGCTTGAAAATAACTCTCCACATAATTCATCGTCTGGTGCGAAGTTATAGGACCTAGAGCTACTTGTATCCCGGCCATCCCCCATTTGTACGGAGAAGCTAGCGACCATTTGTTTGGGTATTCTGTTCGTTTCTAACGCATCCTTTTCTAACCTATCTTCTATTTCATCACCGAGGTCTTTCAACCACTTCCTCAGGCTGTCCAAGTCTGTCAGTGCAGCTTTTCCTTTGAACTGCTTGCAACAGCCAACGCTTTTTGGATTGAATCTTGCTTGCACTGGTTCCATATCGATACCACGGGCTATGTTATATAACCAGGTTCTGAAACAGACAAAATTATCTTTTTAGCTCTTTGTATCTACAGCTTAAAGTGTTGTTGTTTTTATGGGATTATAGGTCCCCTGTTGATCCGGGTCAACTGTGTAGAAAAGACCATCTGCCATCTGCAATGCGGCGAGCAAAAGTGAAACAGGTCTTTACCAACTAGACCACTGATGGTCGAGTGCTGTGCAGCAACTGGCTTATGTAGGGTTCTACCGCCTTTCTTATTCCTATCGCCACAATGTCGTGTTCCAATTCATCGGGTAGGGCAGCCCGGTAGATTTGCTCAATTTACTTTACATCTCGGTCACAGGATATCGATGCACCTACAAATCTATATTGTCTATAGACTGCGCTTATCTCTTACCATCAGGGAAATCGCGTGTAAATTCTCTGTTTTTTGCCATAAAAAAAAACATTTTTATTGACAATATTTTCTCATCCCTTCAAAGATAGAATAGTGCGTCACCAAAATGAGGTTAGGCCTCTCGTATTAGTAAACTAACCAGTTACCCCATCCTCCAACCGGACGATGATAGTGCGGAGGCTGGCGGTTTTACGTACTAGCTGTTGAGAACGATTTTTACTTGACGTGTTATGATTAATGACTGTCCACTGTGATTGACTTTTATTCTTATATATACTCACTTATAAATCTATGCTTAAATGTTTTCGCAGTTAAAAATTACATCAAATATAGCACAAAACATGTTTATCTAGCTTTGTAAAACTACGAGAGAACAAGCAGATTAGGCTGTATAATATTTTATGCATCTTAATGGTGTTTACCCATTTTTCTCATCGAACTTGGCTTGTAGTTCTTTCTCTTGAAATTGCTGCAATTCGCCCATATATTTAATTCCAAGAACCTCACAAACATTGTGTCCAAATTTCCCACCTAAATGTTTCACTTTTTTCACAGACAAGGTCCTGAAATGTTCAAAAAAATATATGAATGTGTTGACAAGTGCAGAGCCCTGTGCAGATATCGAAATATAAAGTAACCCATGTACATCTCTATGATAACATGTTATTATACTAAATTAATTAAAATTTATTACGCGATTTTGCCGAGACATGTTATATTAGAAGAAACACACACACACTGCCCGATTTATTTCTGTCTTATCTATTGAATGACATTTCAAAAAAATTAAGCCACTTAGAATGCTTTCCAAGTATTTGTTTTATGTACCTTATTCAATTCGAGTTTTCCCTAGTTAACATTCAAAAGTGGTAACCCCAATTAATAGCTTAGATTTGAATCTAAATCTAAGTTATCAAAATCGGTCAAGTAGAAAAATTTCATTTGATGTATTTACGCTAAGAACTCATGGCGCGTTTTTTATCCGCGGCCGAGGCGGTTGCGGGCCCGCAGATTCCGTAGAATGTAGATTTATATGCAAAAAGTGAGATCACATTTCACGGCAGCGATCGTCTGCCCGTAGAATCGTGTGGGTGGCGATCATCTACTGCCAAGTTTTCAGGTGATGATTTCAACCGCGTCGGCTGCTATATCTCTAAAATTACCGGTCTCGTAAGTTTTGAAATAAAATCGTAGAACCGTGACCGCCGCGGGCTCAGGTAAAAATCGCAACATAACTAACTAATCTGTACAGTTCACGCAAAATTTAAAAAGTGCTTTTGAACTAATTATAAGGATACGTGCGGGGAAGTGAGGTAGCGTATTGCGTTTTCCCTCATACTGGTGCTTCAAGAGATGAAGCACCAGTATGAGCTTGTATGAGCGCTTGGTATCATAAATTTTGAACAAACTGTAGTTGTAAGATACAAAAAGACTGCCACAATAGTGTTTCATGCATTGATGTACTATTTTAAAGTGACTGACTGAGCACTTTCACTTTTTTTGAACGACATATTGTATCATAAAATAGAATGTAGCATAAACTACAAAAGAGAAAATGTGCCATGTGAGACGCTCATACTAGAGAATAGGATCTCTATCTGATTACGGACATATTACTTTCGACACATTGAACAAATATCAAGTCATATTTCAAAGACTTTACACAAAACCTGGAATAATTACACATCTAAAACTTTCTCGGAAACCACACTATCAATTAGTGTAAATCGTATGAAAATCCGTTGAGTAGTTTTTGATTTTATCGCAAACAGACAGGCAGACGCGGCCAGGGGATTATGTTTTTTAATAGGTAAAGCAGAATACATACTTGTATAAAATATTGATAGAATGTTTTGGAAGAACAGTCTGTTTGTTGGGCTTGTTCATTCCACACACAAGTTTTGCTAAGATTTTATTATGCGCAATTCCAGCTGAACATCTGTAACCTGAAATTAAAAAAAACTCATTGAAGTAATAAGTCAACTACTTTATAATAATAATACCTCCGCACTCACAGAGGTGTTGGTCCTTTAGGACAACGCGCCGATACACCTACAATGCGCGCGTTTTGAAAACTGCTATAAAAGACTGTAGCTTAGAGAAAACTAACCACACTCCTTACAGTTCAGACCTGGCCCTTAGTGATTTCTACCTATTTCCCAATTTGAAGAAAGATCGTGAAAAGCAATTTCCGACGATGAAGAATCACTGAGTCATCAATTAATAGGCATTTTGAAGAGAAGCAGGGTGAACATTTTTAAAAGATTCAGAAAAAAAATATATCTCACTCTGATGTATTGAGATCCTAGGAAATTACATTGAGAAACAGATTTTCCCAGAACTTTACGACTTTTCTTTCATACTCATTATAAACGTCCCTCACATACACGTCCACCAGACACCATAGACGTTACAGGTGCGTTACGGTACCCTGGATCAGGTGTATTGTGCACCCTAACCTCAACCCCTGCGACATGACATTGACATTATGGCAGCAGGAATAGGTAAGGTTATAAATTCCTACTCGAGTAAGTTGCTGTACAGCACATACCACACAGTGTTCTAGTTTGTAATGACCCATTTAGTTTATGTCGCCTCTTATGAACTGCCTATATGATATGAGACTAAATGGGCATTTACCTACCTAAATAGATAGATCTAACTTCTTCTAAATAACCTAGTACCACCACATCTAACCAAGTTTCTTTATATTAAGTTACCTATCAAGAATAAAGTGGTTCCATCTATCAGCAACAACCAATTATCACCAAGAACAGAATTTCTATTTTCTTGTTGTATACTTAATCTTCACGCCCAATCCCGGAGAAAGCTGACGAGCTAAGCGACGACTAGCTGAAGACACTAAGTCCCACAATTTGATAAGTGGCAAGCCAATCGCCAACCAGACACATATCCAATTCCGAGCAACATTTTTATTAGAAAATAATATGAAAAACCACATTTTCTCTTTATTGCCCGACCCGGGAATCAACCACGGGAGCTCATGAAATCATGTCCAACACCTGAACCGATAGACCATATAGGCGATAATAAGGTTAATTGTCATTACTTTTTCAGTACAAATGTAGTAAATATAACAAAGTAATCAGCGATACTAATAAATATTATTTTGGAATTATTAACAGATAATAAATTACTAATACAACACTTTACCAGTTTCTTCATACACAGCTGCTCTTATTTGACTCACAATAAGTGCACCTACTAACAATTGTCTTGCATGTTCATAGTCAAAGTCTATAGAATCTCTCCCATAGCAATGGACATCAGATATGAAATTCTGCAGGCTGTCATAACCTAAGGCAAATGTGTTTGGCAGCATCTCATCTGTTAATGTATTAATATTTAAAGATTTTAGTTTTTGTTGTACCTGTAAATGATAGATTACAATCAGAAATAGATAAGAAAACTTCCCCTCTTCCATCATAGTTTAATAAGCTTGCAATAATGACTGTAAAACCTATGATTTAACCCAGGCATGTTTATAATAAATCATATTGTATTTTTCAGTTCAGAAATCAGTTCTTTTTGCTATTGTCAGTGTTAATTACACTGATAGTAATAAAAAGAACTGCGACATACATTTAGTCAAAAAATATCGGGAATGGATTATTTGTTTATGGTTTCAAATTTAAATTTTTGTTTTATTTTGTTGTTACATTGCCACAACTGTTTTCCAATTTCGCGCGGAGTTTGAGTTGCATCTGTGATTATATTAATTTATTAGCATAGGCCAGAAGGCCAGAAGGCCAGTTCATTGGACTGCAATTCTGGCCTGATAAAGTACTGCAGAGTGGGTTAGGTCGTTCCCTCGAGGCGACGCGTACCGATCTGACCTTGTCGGCGCGAAAAGTGGCAGATGCGGCGTTGGGGACCGTCGCTCATCATGCGAATCGAAAAGATGGAACGTCAAATAGGCACGTGGAATGTGAGAGGTTGAATGGGAAAATGGGTGGAAGGGGTAGTGATTTTTTTGATTTTCCCGGTGACGGGATGGCCTTGTGGTCTGGTGTACTGCAGAGCGATTATGCCATGGCTGGGGTAGGGCATTATCGTCTCGCATATAATTTGTTATTTAATTTTGCATCGCCAATGGATTTTTAAAGCCAATGAAAATGTTACAGAAGGTTTACGGTGAATCAACTTTATGAAAAACTCCTGGTACAAAGCGTTCAAACACAATCAAGATGTGATGGAAAACTTGTCTCTCTCTGGTAGGCCATCAATGTTTGCTACTGAATTAATGATCGTAAAACTGAAAAAACCGTGACTGAAAAACCTCATTCAACTTTGAGAGAGATAGCCGTCAAAGTTTCTGTATCTCACAAGACGATCTATATAATTTTAACTAATCATTTGAGTATGAAACATATTGCCGCTCTGCTAGTACTGAAAGATCTAAATTTTCTTCAAATACACAATCTCATAAGAGTCGCTGATCACCTGCTTCCAACTTAAAAATTACAGTTTTTTTTACTGTTACTTAAGTTTGTTTTTGTATGAAAGGCCATATGCATATTAATGCCTTATTTGATAATAAATTGTCGATATAGTTACAATTCTTCTGTGCGTTTCTATGATATAATGTAACTAACAAGTACCACACAAAAGAACTTACTGGTTCTGTGATATCCAAGTAAGCTTCATCTATGGATGCCCTTTCAAGCAGAGGTGTAAATTTTTGCAATACTCGGGCAACCTCTTTGCCAGCCTCTCTGTATCTAAAATGTAATATAATTTTATAGAATTTTCAACAATAAAAAGGTTAAATGATATATTTATGAAAAATCCATTGGAAAAATTGTTGAACTCTTCAACTTCTGCAACTAAAACTGTTACACATGACCCAAAAAAATGTGTTACATTGTTGATTTTATTGTAACTAAATTAAAATATATATAGTCATAAAGATTTTTTATAACATTGGAATGCAAACAAGCAGACAAATTTCCTGATAGTAAGAAATTTTAGCCGTCTAGATACTAAAAGTGTGTTGCCTCCCTGAGGCCAAGATGTCAGGCTTCTGTTAAAAATAAGTTACCTTACAGTTAGTTAGAGCTACCGTATCCTCTCAATCAGAACACATCAACAGCAAGCACTGTCATTTTAGCAACAGGAACAGGTAAGGTGAAAATGAAAATAAAATTTATTTTTTAGCTGAATATGGGTGTTACAAGTTGTTACAAGAAACATTTGTTTATATTAACATATTCTACCACATTGTGACATGCAAATATTTTTTTGATGTTTTAGAGGTGGTGGTACCAATCTGGAAATACGGCAAGGTTGCAATAGTACCTTTCAAGAACTTTAACATTTAACCTAGTGATATAATACTTTGTAAACAGCAAACTTCGTTGCACATATAGTAGACATAATTTACCAACAAGTCCTAGACATCCTACGAAATTAGTTAAAATATAAACAGTTCTCACTTTGAAATATCAGCTTTTCCCCTTTGGCAAGGAACAGACGGTAGCTGTATTTCTGGGCACTTTTCCTTAGCTTCATTGCCTCTCATATGTCTTGTAACTCCCCTTGCTCTTGCTACATAGTTTACAGCTATTATTCTGAAAATGTTTAAAACTGATTAAATTAATCAAAACGTAGATTAAGTATCATTAAGATGAAAGTAATTTTAATAAATTGTGAAAACTCTCCTTTTAGATACAAAGAGGATGAACTTGTTTCCACCTTTTTATTATTGTTAAATCAATAGTTATTGTATTTTCACATGTTTAGGATTAGCCAACCAAATTACAGATAGATGAATATAGGGTAATAATTATGATGTTAAGTCTTTTTAATATACACGGAGTAAAGTACTCCAAGGTTCAACCTTACATTATAGTCTCTATTAGAATGTGATAAAGATTATCAATCTTATATATATCAACTTAATTTTACTTCTGCTAACCAGTCAACAGTCCACGCATAAGAGTCATTTTCAAATTCTTTGGACCTGTGATGAAATTGACTTGTCCTCAAAGTTTAGACAAAAAAATAATGCTGATAAATATATTAATTCTTAATAATTCAAGTTCTGTTTTGCAGAACAATCATTATATTTTACAGAATCGTTAATGAATACCTTTTTAGTAATACATAATGCCAATTTTATAAAACTTTTTAAACTGTTGATTTTACATGTGTTATTTGAATGTTTTTAATTACGCTTAAATGCCATAATCCCTCTTAATAACTAAGATTATCATATATGATTTATTTAATAACAAATCGTTAAAGAACATGAAACTGTAGCAAACTAACTTGATGGTCCAGCAAATTAACCATTTGGTAACAAACTGTTTTGTAACGTAATATCAAGATGATTTTCTTAAAATTTTGAACTCAATCTAATGCGATGATGTTGGCAGAACTGACTCGATTCTGATTGGATAATAAATATTGTCATGGCATGTGTTAGATAGAGATAATGAGTATTTTAGTGAGCTTGTCCGCGGTGAAAAGCTGTTTTACAGTTTGGTTATCAAAAAGAATTTTGCGATTTGTCGGTAAGTAATAAGTATTAAACTTGTGTGATTTATAAGAGCCATTACTAATACATTGATCGAGTCATTTTGCTATAAATACCAAGCAACCATACATACCAAAAAGTACCAATGCAATACCTTCTGCTGTCATCCGTAAAAACAAATATAGATTTGTTTTTGTTTACAGTTTGGTAACAATTCGTTACGTTACAAAACTGTTCTGGGTTTCTGTCTTCTGTTTCTGTTTCTGTCAAAAGTATTAACCGACTATTTCGATCGCAAAAAGTATGCTTTTTAAGAGTATGCTTTTGAACAAATTTCGTCCTACGTCTTTTGGAAATTCAAGAATAAAATGTGTTTTTAATACAAGACGATCAACGAATCGTGCTAATTTCTAAGGTCATTGGTTTTTTTATTAAAAATCTTAAAAGAACCAGGCCGATACAAAGCTGAAATGAATAAATTCAAACAGAAGTTAACATTACTGAAGCAAATCCAACTGCAGATGGTGAATGCACGCTATTTGTGAACGTAGTATCTTCCGGAGCTACTCCAAACACCAACCAAGAAGATTTGACATATAAATTGATATAAATAATTACTGTTTGTTGAAAATACCATTTTTTTGAAAAGGCTGAGTTTTCTCAGATAGTGTTTTTTTTTGGAACATATATTTAAAATCTTTAAATATAACCTTAGGAGACTAATACATAGTTATCAAAACAATAAAATCAAAAAGTGTGATAAGATTTTTTGGATGTTGTACACTAAGCTTTAAAATTACAATTTGGTTACTTTGGTCCATTTTACTACAATTTTGATGCAACAGTTTTGTAACAATTTGATAACGACCCAACAAATTTGAAAATGACTCATAAGCGATTTTGCCGCCCAATTGTCAAAAACACACACGTTTTGCGAAAAATGGCGGGAAATCGGAAAAACGACGATATCTTTCGATTTATGTAATAAAAACATATAAATGTATATATTTTTAGGATCCCTGAGAATTCGGCAACCTAATAACGTAAAAATGTGTATGTTTAACCCCAAAACCATTTGCAACCAACAAAATGCAAAAAAATTCCGTGTTTTTTCCCAATTTTCCCAAGAAAAACATTTCTTATGAAAAACAAACGAATTTTATTTACCTTCTAAATACTTTAATCGAAAGAACATGAAACATTTAACAAAATGCAATTACAAAAACAACAATGTCCATGCAAATATTTTACCACACAAGCTCGGGAAAAAAAACGGGTCGTTATCTCACTAACTGCTACCCGGTACTACAAAATGGCCGACTTTAGAAATTTTACACAAGCTTGTTGTAAGTTCTGAGAAGTAGTTTGTTTGTTTTATTCTATTTAATGTTTGTTCTTCTCAGTAAAAGCGTTCACAGATGTTAAAATAGGTTTGGTAAATTTAAGTAAAACAAGATAATAAAACGGGTGGTAAAACGGCTAAAATCTGATATAATTTATTTTTTTTCAAAATGTTCCGAATATGTACTTGATAAAAATTTAAATTTAGAATTAAGATTATATTTGCTAATTAAAAAAAAAATGAAATTAGCTATTTCTCACAAACGAATTCTCTATAGAATTAAATTCTTGCATGTTCCAAAAAGTGTCACCTGACATTTAATCTCTTATTATCCCTTATTATGGAGTATTTAGTGGAAGAAACTCATAAAACTTATATGTTTTATCTGTAGATATGTCATATAAACATATTACCAATGTTATTTACAAGAATAATTTATTATATTTTATTATATAATTAGAAATAGTTAAAATCGAGCGGGCCGTTACGTCACAAGTACATACATGACCGACTTAAATATCGCTAAATTTTATCTAAAACTAGTTAAATGATGTGTAGTGTTTTATAAAATTGTTTATCATTTACCAAAATATAATTTTAACACTTAACTAACACATTTTCACATCACTTTTTGTTTTCAAGTCACTAACCGACAACATACTAGAAAAAAGCGCAACGGATGAATAAGTCATGCCCACTCAACTCGTTCCGAAAATTTTTTTTACCATGTTGACACACTTCAAACTTTTTAATACGACAGGTTGTATAGTCTGCTACACACAAAAAAAAATTTATTTGGATACACGAAGTTTACTTGAACAAACTTGAATTAAGAATGGAGCGCGGCAGACGGCACCCGAAATGGGCTGCGCTAGTTGGGCGAACCTTTTAAGACACCCTTTTTGGGCTGCGAACTGTTGAACGGCTAAAGTACATGTTTATTAATAACACAGTTTGTGTGTACCTTGTATAAAACTATCTTAAAATTATGGTATTCAATTCATTGATGAAATTAAATTATTAGGTTTACCAATGTTTGGATACAATTCAAAGAACATTTCATAGTTTAATACTTAATTTGCACACACACATACGCACGCACGCACGCATGCATGCACACACACAATTTTTTTTATTTTTAAATAGTACTTTAGACTAGGCTTACCTCTGTATTTTTTTCATAAAACTTTTGTAAATTAAATGTCAGATTCCTGGAGAAGGACGTTGATATGTGCTACACACTTAAATAATAATTGAATACCTACTTTTGTGTTTGTCATCAATTTTATATTTTATCGAACTTAAGTTTTTATTGATAATAAAAGTTTTTTAATTTTTTTTAAATTTAATTTTTAATATCATTAAGAGCCAATTATACTAAGCAATTAAAAGTTAACACCTCATGCTTTAAAACAAACAATATAAAGTGTTTAATGAATAAAAAATATTGTCTATAATGAAAATACCTGTTTAAGAAATAAGAATCTAAGAATTTATCATAACTAAAATTAGCCATTGTATTTAATCCTTGCTTTGTAATTTGTAAACAAAAAATAACAATAATCCCTAACAAGAATTATTATACCTAAATACTGGATATTTGACATTATTTCAAAATGGTTTAGTTTTAAATTTTAATAAGAACTCACCCGCCTCCTTTCCATGGATTATATTGCACTACAGCTATCGGTTTCCCTTTTAAATCAGGATTTAGCTTTTCTTCTACTTGGCAATAAAAACAATCCATATCAATTAACACAACTATTCGCTTATCTTGATCCATATTTTAAATTTTAGTATATTAATATGTTTGACTTTTTTAAAACTTATATGCTCATTTCTATTTTACTTATTAAATTTAAAATAGTAATATCCAAAGGACTTTTTCATTTCAATTTTTAATGATTTTCAACGCGATACCAATGCAATCAACACAAATGACAAATGACAAAATCTGTCAAAATCTCTTTATGTTGACACTTGACGTTGTGATTGACATTTGACAAAGCTCTACCTACTTTTTTTTAAGTTGATTGGCCCCTTTCTAGGGCCGGCTAAGACCTTTAGGCGATGCTGCCACGTCTTCTGTATTATTTCGTCATTAGTCACATGTCTTCCGTATTAATTATTCTTATACAGTCATTAGTCACTTTGGGAGATTTGGCGCCAGCGAGGAAATACACGATACACTAATTTGTTCATGATTATTTCGTTTGTGCACTTTCACAGAACAAAATTAAACTATTTGCCAACCTGAATTAACTAGTTTCACTCAATATAAACACGAAATTCAATAATTATGAAAAATCATGAAATACTCACGAAGAAATTAGCGTATCGTGTATTTCCTCGTTGAAGCGCAAAACTCACCACACGAGCTTGAGTAATGAGGCCACCGCTTTATCTAAGACCCTGATATAACTTATTGACGACTTATGACTAATTATATTTGAATCCATTTTAGTTTTGACTCAAATTGATGCAATTTCTACTACTAAACTAATGGCAAAATACTAGCGTTAAACCTAAAGAAAGAAGAAGAATACTAATATAGACTAATACCTATGTCAAATTGTAAGCACATTAAATTTTTATCATCATCATATGCAATCATATTCATATGTCAAAATAATTCATGATAAAACATTTAAATTGTACATATTTGTCTAAAAAATATTTTGTAATTTTTAAGTCTATTATGAAAGTATGTCCCAATTAGTAATTAGGATTAATTAGTTTACTAAAGTAAAAGAAAAATAACGTAAAATGGCATCTCGATTTAGTGGTGCATTACAATTGACCGATCTTGATGATTTTATTAATCCTTCGCAAGTGAGTATTTCCGTCAATAATTGTCTATATTTTTAAATACCTATATTTTTTTAATTTTTAAACATAATTATTGCAAGATGATATTTTCTCTGAATGCTTGTGTCAATAGTTATTGATTCGAATAACACCCTCTCTACTTCTTTTTTTCCTTTAAATTGTCTCCAGTGTATGAACTATAAATTTTGCCCTACCTATTTGTTTTCTGGATAGTTACTGAAGTATTTACGGCTGCACTCAGAGACATTACTCTTCTTTTAATCAGTTGTTGAGTTGACATTTTCCATACAACATAGTGGCTAAAAGATATTTTAATTATTTCATGTTAAATAACGTCTTTGAGTGTTAATCCCGTAATGCTATTTCATTTGTGTTTTTTGTTTCCTAATGCTAAAAAATACGTGTTTCCTTTTTATGTTAATGTTGAGTTACAAATCTAGGTACTTAGTGGTGAGTGCCTTGTTAATAGGCACCTACAAATCAAAACACATGAACACAGCTCTTAGATTTCTTGAAAGTGTTTTGCTCGTTGTGGAAATGTACAATATTTTATGACAACTGTTGTTTTATTTTTTTTATACTACGCAGGAATGCATAAAACCAGTAAAAATGGAGAAAGTAAAGAGCAAAACTGGTGCCAGAGTGAAAATAGGTGAAGAGGGATATATTGACATGCCTGATTTAAAGGAACAGAAGCTGCAAAAGGTTGAAATAACATTAGCAGATTGTCTTGCTTGTAGCGGATGCATCACTTCAGCTGAAAGTGTTTTAGTGACCCAGCAAAGTCAAGAAGAAATGTTAAGGTATAAAGTATAATTTATCTGAAGAATAAATTCATTATAAGACTAAATAGTATTACCCCACTGTGTTTGTCCCATGTTTGTTTGGGTTTGCTGAGTGTAATAGACCTATTACATAATAGGGGGGACCTATTACATAACATACATATATTATAACAGGGGGTCCCCTGCCTCTGCCACGCAGCTTGTAAGAAGAGAAGACAGGTTAAAACAGAGCCATGTGCATGTGCTCTCAAACAAAAAAAATCAGCATAAAATTTACAGTCAAAAATGTTGCTACAGACAAGACCTGCAACTTTTCTTATATTGACAATGTTTAGCGAACAAGTAAACGGCTCTCCTGCTTGTAAGAGATAACCATGACCTATAAACACCATAAAATGCATAGATGGTACCAGTAAGTCTCTATCCTCTGGCTGGGATGCTAGGCCCATTGTGCAAATCTAACGGATTCCCTAAACTACGGTTTGAAACGTGACAGTCATCATGGCATAAGGAATAGATAAGGCAGTGGATCCCTTCCCAGGCAAGTTGCCGCATAGCACTCTACCACCAGTGATCTTGTTGGTAATGACCTATATTTTACCTGTGCTCACCTGTTATTAGTTGCTTGGCAGAGAGGCAGATACTTTTTTACTTCAGCAGACTCAGACCATCACAGTGAGAAATTATTTAGCATTTAGTATTTGGTAAGCACTGACTATACAATACTTGGCTAAATTAAAGTATTTACAATGTCACTTATGTAATATGGTCCGAAATTATTAACACTAATGAAGAAACATAATAGTGACACGTGGCAAGCCTATCCCGGGTAAACATCCAATCCTGAGCAAATTTTTTTTATTAGATAATTGGAAAAACCACATTTTGTTTTTGTTACCCCACCCGGGAATCAAACCTTGGACCTCATGAAGTCAAGTCCAACACCTGGACTGCTAAACCACAATAGAATTGCAGCATTATATTCAATTATTTATAGTATTGGTTGCCTAGTTCTTGAATTTCAACCATAACCATAATAAACAGCTATAATAAATTTATTTCATTATAAATTATTTAATATAAATTATTAAAAATATTGTTTGAACATTATAAATGTTCTTTTGTCAATTGTCTTTTTGATATACACTCCATCTTTGTTTATCAAGACAAACTACTTTGTTTCTAAACGTTAGGAATGTAGTTTATACGCCATCTATGGTCTTTTATTATTATCAGTATATGCAATTCTCTTAAAAAGGGGTCCAAAGCTTTTGCATTAGTTATTAATATCATGATTTAAATGCCTAATTTGACAGTGTAAACCAACAAGATAGAGCAAAACTGAGTTCTATTTTTCATAACTAGTTTGTGTTAGCAAATACAATGGACATTGCAGTGAGAAAATGTTAGGCTTAGTTATTACATTTTTAAATTCCACAGGGTATTTTCAGAAAGGAAATATACTGATATCCGAGGGGTTACAAACAATGTTAGTCTAATAGTTGTGTCCCTGTCTCCACAACCTACATTATCTTTGGCTGCTCGATATAAATTAACTGCTGAAGAGGCGACTAAAAAATTGTCAGGTAATTGTTTAGATTGATAAAAACACTTGTTCTTTTGAATCATTAACATTCATTTTGAATCATTAAAAATTCCTGATAATCTTAAATCACTTCCATTAAGCAGATTTCGAAAAAAGGTATAGTAAGGTAACTTACTTTTAGAGAAAAATTATTATAGTGTCAAAGATTTTCTTACAGATAAGAAGAAATAATAAAGTATTTCTAACATGATTAATTTAATTGCAGAATGTTGGGAGCGCAGGAGTTTGTTTCGCCGTTTCTTCTCCTGTCTAGCTAGGTTTGGAAACGGTGGTAGTTTACGGTAGACAGGGATAAATTAATTTATATTCTAAAAATTGTTTGTATTAATAAATAATCATGTACCTAATCAATACAATAAACAGTGTAAATAGTAAGTAAATAATTAAATTAGTTCCTCAGTAGCTCAATTGGTTAGAGCATTCGTCGGCTTGAGACGAAAGGTTACAGGTTCAAATCCACCTAATCAATACAATAAACAGTGTAAATAGTAAGTAAATAATTAAATTAACTTATTGATTAATATTAAACTATTAAAATATTTGCACACCAAAAGTTGGTAGAATATGTAGAAACACCTAAATAATTTTGTAACATCTTTGTAACACTCATTTTCCGCAAATAAATATTTTTTTCTTTTCTTTTCATAATTGAAAAAGTAACAAATGTAAAAAACGACTGCACTACGGAATATCGAAGTTTGAAATGTCGATGTACTGTATTCATAATGTTCATCAGTGCGATGTACGTCAGTTCGACAGTACGGTATGACGAAGTGCTGTATTGAGAATGTTCATAACATCGACGTACGGAACTTCGAAAGATCGCTATGTCGAAGTACTGAACTTCGAACGTTTGATTTCGATGTAAGTACACCGGGCAGAATTGTTTGGAGCCAATGGTACAATTATATGAGAGAACAAGCAACTGCTTGTTCTCTCATATAACTGACATATAGTGTCATATAATCGACATTTCAAACTTCGATATTCCGTAGTGCAGTCGTAAAAAACCACTGCCATATTTTAAGAGCAATTTAAAAATTTATCACCAGCTTGAGAAAAGTTCAAGTTCTGTCTATGTATTAAACAAATAAGGAATATCAAAACAAAGCAGTAAGACTTTAATGATCTAGTTAATCTTTGTAACTGTTCGTAAAACTCATCATAGCAATTAACAATACTGTAGCTACTCATCACTCACTACACTGAAACATACAGATTACCATACTCTCTCACAAACAAAAATAGTGTACACCCATCTTGTGCCTTTGTTGCCCATGTTACTACCAATGTTATTACCAGTAGTAAGATCGGTAATTTTTTTTCCGCTTTTACTACTGCAGTTGTAAGTTGTTAGAATGAAAATGTTGTGTTACCCGTCTTACTACTGTTGTAGTTGTTACATTGGTAACTTGGTAGCATCGCAGTTGTAGGCAAAAAAAGATTAAATTGTCTGAGTTACTATATTAAAAATAAACATTGTCCTTCATCAAGACATAATCTAAGAATGAAGTTGTATACAAAGTGATTAATTATAAAGTATATTAATAAACTGGTACTCAGATTAAATTGTCTGTGTTACTACATTGAAAATAAACATTGTCCATCTTCAAGACATAATCTAAGAATCAAGTTGTATACAAAGTGATTAATTATAAAGTATATTAATAAACTGGTACTCAAATTTTTAATGAAGAAACACTTGTGCTGTTTTATTTATCACTTACAATTTATTATTTTATAAATACCCTACCGGTTTCGCTTATAACAACATCATCAGGGCTAAAACTTTAACTACCTACTAAACAATATTTTTGATTTATAAACATAATTTATAGTGTGTAGATACAAAAAATCTTTTAACATGTTATACAATGGAGTTGCTAACGGTTGATTCTCCACTGAATTGGGAAATAACATGTCAATTGCCCCCACTAATTAACAGATTGCTAAATTAAATTTTCTGTTAATGCACAATAATGCATAAATGAGAATAATTACTACCTGTCTATAGGCGGCGTGAATTTCTTACCATCGTGAAATCCGTCTGCTTTTGCCTTCCAGTATCATAAAAATAAATAGGAATTAGCTAGCGTGTGTTTCATGTTGGTTTATATTCAAAGACTATAATATACAGTTTATTTTAAAAACAGTACAGTACAAATAAAATAATAAAAACAAAAAAAATAAAAATGAAAAAAAAAACATTATAATAAACTGTACAGGTTATTGTAATAAAACTGTTTACAGGTTACTTTAAGAAATTGGGTGCAGATTTAGTTTTGGATATGACAGTTGCCGAAGACCTGTGTCTTTTGGAAACTAGACATGAATTCCTGCAGCGGTATCGCGACCATCAAAACGATCCCACTGGGAAACATCTACCAATGCTGTCTAGTTCCTGTCCAGGTAGATATACTTTGAATTTACTTCAATTTTTTCTAAATTTCTTTTATTTTTTCTGTATCATAAATTTATTTATTTAGGATCAACTGTAAACACAGCGATTCTAAATATATACATATCTTCAAGCCAATTAATTCCCTTAGGTTATAAGCAAAGAATATAAAATGTCAAATTTCACGATCCTGGCAGACCAGCCTGGCTTCGTCATTCATTACCCTTTTCATACAAACAAGGCGGTTTTGGAAACTTTTGACACCACCGTCTGATAACACTCAAGTAATTTGAGTGTGTAAAACATCTGATCCTTACATTTTCTTTTAATTCTAGCATATTTTTAATGTTAGGAGTCTGGTTTATGGCAGAGAAGTTTTCTTAGAAATAAAAGAAATATCTGCACACCGAATTTATTAATTTTAATAAAAACTGGAATACGATGGTGTCGAACACTGACCTTTTGGCATCAGAACAGATTTTTCTCTACTTAATACTGTAGGATACTGTACTGTGTTAGTTATCTGAAGATTATGTCACATAAACAGGATGGGTGTGTTATGCTGAGAAGACGCATGGCTCTTTCATCCTCCCGTACATATCAAATACAAAGTCTCCGCAGCAGATCATGGGGACGCTGGTAAAGCAGTACCTGTCAGGGCGTCGGGAAGTTAACCCTGCCGAAGTATACCACGTCACCTTCATGCCCTGCTACGATAAAAAGCTTGAGGCCTCCAGGGAGGATTTCTACAGCGAGATCTACAACTGTCGTGATGTGGACTGTGTTATTACTGCCAGTAAGTTATCCTATCATATCATACACATCAAACTCGAAATATGCACAACGTTGGCAAATTAATAAAAAAAATACTAACAGTGACTTTTGTTAACTATGACTAAATTGCAAAAGTTGAAGTTAGAAAATAGTTTTGATGATAAAGCTGTGTTAGCAAAATCGTTTACATAAGGAACAATTACAGAAAATACAAAATGGTCTTTAAAAATAATTCTGTCTACCGTTAGTTGCCTTTGGGACTTTTTGTGACGGGGTGTGAGCACCGCAACAGACCGATCAGGCAATTGAAGCACATTTGTCATATCTGATAAATCATAAAGCAGTGTATCTTCCCATTAGGAAATTTGTTTTTGCAGTTTGTATAAAGAGTAGAAATTTATTATATCGGAGTAAACATTGTCATGTTAAAGACGGTGGCCCTCAGGTTTTGTCTACTTCTTTGAATGAGCTAAGCTTTTAATTTGCGCTGTTCCCGGTTCTCTGAGGTGCTTTGTTGTACAAGTCCTGTACTTCAGTCAATGGTGCGCCATCTGCTCACTCCAGTCGGCAGCTAAATAACATGCAAAAAGTTGTTAGACTTCCTGTTTATTCCAAAAAAAAACTGCAAGAATTAGCTGATAATGAGTACTTAGTAGTAGGTAACTAACTAATTTAGCTATAAAGGGGTTTGAACTTTTGTGGCTTACTCAACCGCCGACATTTTGTTTTTTTTTCAAAATGGCGGCGAACGATAATTCCTACAAATATGGATAGGGGACACTTGAAACAAAAAAGTATAAAGGTCAACTATCCGAAAGCGTCACGTCACAGAACTATTTACAATAAAATACCGATGGCGAGTACTTCAATTACCTTATAGAAACAATGCGTAACATAGTTGGACGTGGCTAGTTACCGCTATAACGACAAAGACCTGCCGTCAAGCATTTTAGTGTTTAGTTACGAGGTCATTTAGAAACAGTCAGGGGGAGTAATCACTATCCCCTTTTAAGTTAGCCCGCTTCTATCTTAGACTACATCATCACTAACCATCAGGTGAGATAGTGGTCAAAGGTTATTTTTATTATATAAATGGAAAATAAACGTATACAATAAATGTTCACAATGTCGCGGTCGTAGCAATCTCGTAATTCAAAAACATTAACCAACTTTATTCACCTAATATTTCTCGAAAATGACAAATACGTAATGAACTAAGAACATCATGGTTACAAAAATACAACTTTAAATATATTTTGTTGATTTGACCAAATTCTCATCGTCGTTTTAATACTTTTTTGTTTGTACAAGTGTCCGCTATCCATATTTGTAAGAATTATTGTGCAACGCCATTTTGAAAAAAATACAAAATGGCGGCCTAGCACTAAGCCAGGCTTGATACAAAAAAGTCAATCGTACAAACAATCCTCTTTATTAAATTGTATATGTCAGAGACCGCAAAAAAACTAGAGCTGGGAATTAAGTAGCTAATGTAGTAACACCTACTTCTATGGTACATGAAGCTTTGCAGGGGTCGCTACTGCTCAGTACAATAATAATTTAAAGTGTTATAAAGAGCTCAGATATCCGTGATGTGGCATATCGTCTTCCTCCGTGCATGCTTTGCATCGAGATCTGTCAGTGACTTCGTGAAGTATGCTTATGGGAGATCAAACTGCATTGAAGGACTTTGCATATACATATACAAGCAGCCCGCCCCGGTTTCGCACGGTTGTGAAAAATACATATAAACCTTTCTCTCCAATCACTTTATAAACCGCAAAAACCGCATCAAAAATGTTTTGCATAGTTTTAAAGATTTAAGCATACAAAGGGACATAGGGACAGAGAAAGCA
>NJDD01002016.1:268647-284799 GCA_002245505.1 Calephelis nemesis | reverse complement strand
ACACACACACACACACACACACACACACACACACACACACACGCACGCACGCACGCACGCACGCGCGCGTACATTTTCAAGTCAAATTCTCTGTGTTTCTCTTTTTCTCACACACAAACATGCACCTTTACTCCAATTCCTTTACGTTTACAGTGTCAGTCCTTCAAGCGTCACGATCCTTGCAGATAGCCCAGCTTCCTTTGCATTCATTACTAATTTCATAAAAACAAGTTAGTTTTAGAGACTCTACACACCACTCTCACATAGTAGATTAGCCACTTGGTTGTGGAATGTCAACCTAGCTGTTGCCCGTTGCCAGGTACCAGCAATCATCTTTATCCAATACTACTGTGTTTGAACCCAGACCTGTAACTATATGCGTATTAAATTTCAACAGGTTCAATGGGTTAGCCGTGAAAGAGATATAGAGTTTTTGTCCGACTGTAGGGACAATAACAGCATTGAATAAAGTTACTACTTTTTAATTCAGCACTATAGCAAATAAAAAAAGGTATCACTAGTGTGGCTGGCAACTACGTGCTCGTCTACGTCTGTGGGCGACGCGTATTTCTTTGTGTCAGGAAAAGTGTGTCTGTTAGCCTAATGGAAGTTGGGTCGTCAGGAACCCGGACTTCCGCGAGGCCACCCTAGAGCGTGGTGGGGCGCCCGTACTCCGGGTGGCCGTCGCCAACGGCTTCCGCAACATACAGAACCTCGTGCAGAAGCTCAAGCGGGGCACTTCGCCCTACCACTACGTCGAGGTCATGGCCTGCCCCTCCGGTACGTACGCCTACTTAATAAAGCCACTACGATGGTTATCAGATAAAAATCGGTGCAGACGGTTGTCCAGACACAACCGTCACTGACGACAGTGGACCATCGCTATCTTATGGCGAGTCTACCGATGACCCTAACTTACAGTAATGGCAACTGTGGCGAGCACTGGTAGTACAACCCCTGCAACAGATGCTCCGAGTTTTTTTTTTATAACATTGGAAGGCAAACAAGCAGACGGATTTCCTGATGGTAAGAAATTTCCGCCGCCTAGAGACACCAAAGGTGGAAATGGTGCGTTGCCAACCAGAGGTCGGGGTGTTAGGCCTCGAGCAAAAGTAAGCTAACCGGCTACCTTACCCTCCGAACCGGAACACGTCATGACGTTATGGTGACAGGAATAGGTAAGGCGGTGGTACCAATCCGGGTGAGTCGCTGCGAAATTCTGCCACCTAGTCAGATCTCACGGTGTTAGTGACGGCAAGCCTATGCTCGCCTTTTACGAGCTGCCTGGCTCAGGACGGCGGATGGTCTATTCTATAAAGGAGCCCGGACCAACACGGGGAATCATTTCATTGCGGATTTTTTTGTTTTCTTTAACCTTAGCTTCATAGATCACAGAGCCCAGATCCACATACAGGAAATGGTATATTTGAAATTCATGAGAACAACATAAATAGCTAAATATTGAATGGTAGGCGGGGCACGTTGCTTCCGGCGACGTCGCTGTGCTTAATAACAGTGGTGCATTATTAATATATTTAAATATAATACTGGAAATCGTCGTGTTTGTGTGAAAGGGTAATTTATGTGGAGGACGCCTGGCAAGTCATCCAGGATCGTAAGGTTTGACTTTGGATACTATCTACCTATCCCGTAAGGGACTTGGCGTGATGATATGTATGTCTCACTGGAAAATAGTCAAGTATTATTATTATCCGACTTCAAAAAGAATGTTTTATTTTTTACACACTTAATTATTATATTTTTATTTATTCGTTTTAAGTATAGCTACAGTTAATTGTTTTTTTTGTACACGATGCCTTCCATTTTATTTTCACAGCTTCATTTTTTTGGGTTGGCTGGAAGAATTTTTTTTAGTTAGAGATAAGCTCGCCTTTTGAGCATTTTTAACTTCTCGTGTATTTTGTGTATTTTTGTTTTTTGTGTGCAATAAAGTGTTAAATAAATAAATATATAAATAAATAAATATTCTCAATTCGACTTTGTACGTTTGTTAAGCGATTACTCGGCTCGGCCAATAGCCGACCGATTTTGATGGATATTTTTTAGAAAGATAGTGGTGGCTATACTGGTTGTATCTTTTTGGGGATACAGGTTTAAACATATTTCTTCACAAGGATTTAAAATGCCTTACTATAATAAGCCTCACTTATTTACAAAAAGTAAATAAAATTTAAATCTTTTCATGTGCAGTAAAGGTTAATTTCATTTATAAATGGATCCCACATTGTAGATCCGACTTACTTAAAATAATAAAATGTCTCTGGACAAGTTACACAAATTGAATCTAACCACAAAGTAAGCAAATTGTATGCTTGTGTTATGGGTGTTAGTCAACGGCTCTAATACATAGAAATACTTAAATAGATACCAGAATAAATTTAACAAACACCCAGACCCGGAAATGCAGACATCTAAATGTTTATCACACAAATGGATTTGACTTTAGTCTCTTCAAGAGGTACGCCGTCTAAGCCCACGTAAGCCGGCGAGTGTGACCCTCCTGCCGCAGAACTAGTGTTACGTTTAGCGCAGTCGGACATGTTTGAATGATGTGAGAGTGTCCAGGTTGCCTCAACGGGGGAGCCCAAGTGCGCCCCCCCACGGGGGAGTCGAGCCGCTCGGTGGTGGGCCAGCTGCAGGCGCTGTACGGGGGACTGCCCACAGCCCTCCCCACCCGCAGCCCCCTCGCCCGACACCTCTACACCGACTGGCTGGACGGCCGCGACTCCGACAAGGCCAAGGCTATGCTGCACACCACCTACCATGCGTTAGAGAAAAATGACATCGCTCTTAATATTAAATGGTAGCGGTTGGATCTATCGCAGATGGCACAGATTTATGCAATCTAGTTTGTCTGAAAAATCTGAAGGAAAGCCTTCAAAATATTTCACAGACCACACCAGACGTTTATTTTGTTTGAGTTTTAGCGGAACTACAGCAATTGCAAATGTCTCGACAGACCTTTAAAGCCCGGTGAAGTTGTAAAAACCGCGAGGTTGGCACATTAGTCATTCCAAAAAAAAAGATAGACCTGGCTTTATGTAGCAAATAAACCAATAGTTATTCCAGAAATTTCGCATCTAACTACATACTACATTAGAATCGACGAATCTATTAGTATACTTACTGTATAGTATAATCCAAGGTTGTTAAAGAGTTTTAAAAAATATTTTAGTTTGTTATAAACAAAACTGAGATGCTTGTGATGTTTTGAATTTGTGGTTAAAATCTGTTCTGGTTTCATAAATCGCTAAAAGCTTTCGCCAATGTTAAGGTGGCTTAGCGGTGTATGATGCCATAAAATATTTAGAAATAAAAAAGTATAAATAAAAAAAGTAAGAAAATAATATCGCGCGATCAAATCACGCTAGTTTAATTGTTAGTATAAGGTTGGTGTTGTATTTGTAAGTCAAAATGTGATGTACCTATTGTTAATAAAGTAGATAAAATTTATGTCCTTTAAAAGGGTAATTCTATTGTAAATAGTATTTAAAAATTAAAGGAATAAAATGTATTTTGAAATGAAGTTATTTATTCGTATCACTTTAATTACACCTTCTACTTCAAATATAATCTGACACCCACATTCAAGATGAAAAGAAAAAAAAAGGGAAGAGGGAACTTTTGACTATATTTCCACCTTCCACCTTCGACAACTTAACGATTTTTAATTAAAAAATTATAGGCAAAATTAATATTATTATAACAGAACTGTTACAAAAAAAATATATATAAAAAGTACATTAATAAACTTCGTATTAATATAAGATTAGAGTTACCCCCTGTTGGTCTGGGCTCCTTTGCAGACCATCTGCCTTCTTGCCAGGCAGTTCGTAAAAGGCGAGCATATGCTTACCTTCACTGCCACCGTGACATCCTACTAGGTGGTAGAGTTTCGCAGCGACTCGCCCGGATTGGTACTACCGTCTTACCTATTCCTGACACCATAACGTCTAATGCTTGCCGTTGACGTGTTCCGGTTCCGAGGGTCAGGTAGCCGGTAAACTTACTTTTGCTCGAGGCCTAACATCCCGGACTCAGGTTTTTCAGAATTTCTTGTGGTGGAATAAGAGTTGGCAGTAATTAATAATTATACATTATCATGTGATTTTTACTATCGTTCGGCTAAAGTAATTGAAGGGTTGAGTTCAGAATGGTTTAACTGATTTTTTTTTAAAAATTAGTTATTGGTATCGCTGGATTCAGAAAGAAATAATCTATCTACTGCCCTTTTCAAAATAACAAGAATCGCATTATATCTCGAGACATTAAGTCTTAAAATGGTTTAACTGACACAGATGTCGAGGTCGCTAGTACCAAAAATATTGAATATTAATTAAACCTACATAAAATATCGTAATTATCTCAGTTCTAATATAAAAATGGCTTAAATCGCCAAAAACTCTTTAACTTTTGACAAGCGCCGTATTTGTGGCGATTTTCTTTAGTAGAATTGAAAATAATGCTCCCAATATATAAAATGTCATTTGCGTCAAATCACGTATTTGTTAGTTAAACCCTTCTCGAACTCAACCCTTCAATTTACATAGTTCCCCTTTTATAACCTACCAATTTCAATAAAACGATAGCTTGTGTATCATCAACATGTTTGCACTAGACTTATGGGCGTTAAAAATATAAAAAGCATAAAAACAATGATACGGCATTTAAAATGTATTTACATATTAATTATCACAATTATGGAGGCGCTGAGCGAGGTTAAGACCAACGAATATCGAAGTAGTTAAGTAATAAGTATGTCCATTTATTGGTGAGAAGTCTTTATCTTTTGTTTTTTTCTGATTCAGAACAATTGGTGGTGTGTGGCATTGACTTTCGAAAGTCTACACAGTTTGTCTGCGTATTGATTTCAATAAATTGTTAAAATAGGGAACAAGGAGGCGGTAGCAAACGGCAAAATATGACATTCGTCGCGTATTAGGTATAGATGTCAATTATCATTGGCGAAAGTGTCGAAGCGCATCTTATGTCTGGAGTCATAATCCTTATAGACCCTGCGACAGATTTCCATGGTCTAATAAGGTCGATGTCGATGCTCATGGTAATGATGCATAAGTTTATGAACTTACTAGTGACGAACCGTACAGAATCTTTAACCGAGAAGGAGATATCTTGTTTGTAATTTCTTTTTGATAAGAGCGCCATCTTCATTTCTCAAGACCAACTACTAAACTCTATGAATAGTTAGTGCGCCATCTGTGATCTTTTGTCGTTATCATCAATTTATTTGTTTGTGCGTGTCAAATTCATGGTAGTGTGGGTAATGTTTTATTTATTGATTTAATGTACTTTTAAGCATTATTATTATTGAAAAATATTAGCGTTCTACACTTCTCCTACACATAAACTATAAGTGTGCCAAATTTCATACTCCTGCGTCCGCGCAATTTTCATAAAATTTAAAAAGGGGTCCAAAGTTTTGGCATCACGTATTAATATATAGATTTCCTTTGTATGAATGCACTGTAACTTGGTAAGTACCTATATAATATTTTAAAATATCGTTAGGTACATCGATCCTTAGTGAATTTATACTTCAACTTGCACTTGGCCGGTTTTCAAGATGCTGATCGCAAACTTTTTATCGGGCTGTAAAATCCCCGCCTGGCTTGAGGTAGGTATATACGATAGTCTTTTGCCACTTTAGTAAAATAAACTACGTAATTAATCGGTGATCTATGTATAATACAGCCCATCGAAGTACTGATGTACCGTTTAGTCTTAAACAGGAGAAAAAACGTAAACGTTTTGTATAGTTTTTTGTCCGCGTGTTGGTCCGGGTTCCTTTGCCGAATAGACCACTTGCCTTCCTGTCAGACAGCTCGTAAAAGGCGAGCATAGGCTTACCGTCACTAACACCGTGAAATCTGACTAGGCGGTAGAGTTTCGCAGCGACTCGCCCGGATTGCTACCACCACCTTACTTATTCCTGCCGCCATAACGTCAGAGCTTGCCGTTGACGTGTTTCTATCCGGAGGTTGAGGTAGCCGGTAAACTACTGTTGCTTGAGGCCTAAGATCCCGGCTTCAGATTGGCAACGCACCATTACCACCTTTGGTGTCTTTAGGCGGCGTTAATTTCTTACAATCATGAAATCCGTCTGCTTGTTTGCGTTCCAATATTATAAAAAAAATCCTAAGCTATTTTGTAAGGGGCAGTCAATAAGGGCTATATTATTTTTGCAATTAATGCTTGTTTCTCCTAATGTTAACTGAGTATCCGAACACTGAGACAAAGCAAACATCGCGGATGTGTGTGCGAGATATCCTGTTCAGGGGGGTTACCATTAGCTCTTAAAATAGTATTATTTCAATAATACTAACTGTCACCGTTAACACTGCGCTCCACCAAGCGACGGAACGCAACCAAAGGAAGCAGCTGGTACCTAGATACGATCAAAGGAGTCACGATCCTCAGCAGTGAGGGAATCGACTGAAGAGAGAGAACTGTCATCGGAGAAAGGCAACCTTAGAACGTATATTATAAAGTTGCTTATAATTTTATATTAGGGTGTTCATTTAGCAAGATGGAAATAGTACTGCTTTAAGCGTTCATGGTAGAGCCCCAGTTTGCTTATACTTACTCGTATTACGTAGGTATATGTTTATATAGAAACTTGTATGTGATAGTTTAACGGTTTGGCAGATTTAGTAGCAGCATTACAACGCCAAAAAAAAGGGTTAACCTAATTGTTTCTACCTTAGTACCGCTTGTATCGGACTCTAGCAGAATTTGGGCCAGTGGATTATCTGTACAAAGCTCGTAACAGGCAAGTCTAAATTAAGTCGTAACTCGAATATCACGACTAGATAGATGGTAGAATTTTTTGACGAATTACTCGGATTATTAACATGACTTATCTATGTCTGCCAATATAATTAATTAGGTAATTAATATTAATATCCCTGGACAAGTTACACAAATTGAATCTAACCCCAAAGTAAGCAAATTATATGCTTGTGTATGGGTGTTAGTGAACGATACTAATACATAGAAGTACTTTACTAGTCAAATAGATACCAGAATAAATTTAATAAGCAACCAGACCCGGAAATGCCGACATCCAAATATTCATCACACAAATGCCTGCCCCTGACGGTAATCAAACCCGATCGTCGTGGTTGGTCTGTGTAGTTAGGTCGTCTGTCTGTTTGGTTGTTATCCAACAATTAGTATAAAAGAGGTACTCCTTAGTACTAAATGAAATTCGAAATATAAGGGAAACGCTCCGATTGTTTGGTTTGATTCTAACTGTTGAGTTCGAAGTTTTACATCCAAAGCTCATCTACCTTGTGATTTTATACAGAAGTAACAATTTTTTCCCTTTGTGAAGCTAAATACCAAGCAACGGCAGCGTTCCAAAAAGATGCGATTAAAGATACCTCTGCGGAAAAACTCTTCTCATTCTTGAAAAGTCGGGAACGCATCTGTGATACGATTTACGAATGGTATGGCGTAGATCGCGGGCGGCTGTGATCACTTATCTGCCATATTATGGTGACCCACTTTCCTATTTGTCTATTTTTTTTGTCTTGTGGGGATTCCATTTAATTCTAAAATCTCCCACCAGGTTAAAACTCGGGCAGTCATTTTCCTTATCTAATAAGACAAGAAACATTCACAAGGCTCTTCTGATCACTTAGAAATTCCGTCAAAAGAAACTAAGCTCACATTCATGCACTTAAAGCAATCGTAACTTTTCTCTCTAAATCTACGTTATGTTAAAAGTAGGCAATTAAAATGAACCTATGCCTAAATAGTAACAAAGCCCAATCGCTAAAAGTAGAACGCAATAAACTAACGGTACCTAATTAACTGTACTGTGAGTGAATTGTTAAGTAATTTAGTTCAACACATTACGTGGCATCGGAGCCGTGGCGACATTGAGTTGACTTATGCACTCGATGTGACATTTTGTCGCTTTTTATGCAGATTTATAAGAACATGTGGTCTATCATGACTTTATATTAGACGACTTCCCCAAAATTATTTCTAACTTTTTAAAAAAACATTGTCTTCATCCTTATTTACCCACCTAGTACCTACTAGCAGCTCGTTGCAAGAGGCAAAGCTGGTCATCTTACATTTGGCACTTACACTAAGCTGTGTGTGACAAAGACTCGCTAGGAGTCCTTTCCAAAAGTAACACACACACACAGCCTTACTTATTTCTGGCAAAATAGAGTCAGTGTTTGCCACTGTCATGCGCTAGTTAAAAGGATTGAGTACCTTGATGAAGCTTGTCATGATAATACAACCTATATATGTGCAACTGTGCACTTTAGGTGCAAAATTAGTACTACATAATAGCAATGCACAGTAACTAGACCAAACTCTAACAAAACGTTAGTTTTGTAAGTTGCTAGGCAGCCTTTTAAGTTTTTTGAGTTTACTTCTTAAGAAACGATTTGAGTTATAAGGCCCGGTACGGAAATTTTATGAGGAGTAAAATCAAGTGTAACACGAAAAGTTGAGGCGTTACGTAGAAAGAGTCAAACATATATATCTGTAGGATTGAACGTGTAAAAGAATGAGATGGAATACATTACACAGCGTATCTCATTCTCGGGATCTGCTCCTGCGCGATACTTCGTAGTCTCCGTGCAGGAGGAGTCGCTATCTATCAAAATACTGACTATTTGGATCACACTTCTAATGTCTGCGATGATACTAATTTAAGAAGAATAAACATAACTAAATCCGCTGCAGGAGACATGTGTGCTGCAAGATAAATTTCGTAAGGAGTAAACTCCAATCGTGCGTCGTAGCTGACACACACACTTTTTTTGGTGTACTTTTTGCACAGCAGCAGTACCGGTTTACATAGCTCTGTATTTGCCTTTTTTTACTTGATGGTTTATAGATTACCATAATCGATAAATCAGTGCGATATTCCGCTCTTAAGCGATTACATTCAGCTGTAGCTGCTAACCGTTGTGCTTTAATACTAGCAAAGTCTATACTTATAACGTGAACCTTGTTAATTCGTCACTCGGTACTCTACCACATAAGCCTGCCCACAAGAGAGACTAGTTTACCCAATATCAAGAGATCATAGCATTCAAACTAAGATCTTGACTTTTATGTATACTGAGACACAGTACCTATACATAAACTGTCTAGCACTTCAGGAAGTATCTTAACATTTTGAACTCTCATTTTAGGAGATAGGGGCGACAGTTATCAGATTATGATTTTTTTATTGGTTCTATACTCAACTTAGATTAAATACCAAATTTTAGCTTTTTTTGCGTTCCAGTAAGTAGCTAAATATTTTGATGATCATCAGTACGTTAAGAATATGAGCTATCTGGTACATTGGAAACCAACTCTATCAGGGTTAAAAAAAAACGACAAAACTTCGAGAAAAGGTAGATTTGTTTGCACAAACGCCATTGCGCTTGATGAGACACTACCGATACCGTGCCTCCATATCATTGACAATGACATTTGACGAATAACTTGGTCATGATTAAAATGACTTATTCTTATATTAGAGTCTGTTAAATTAAATAAAGGATAACGCCCATTGTTGACAGGGCGGAGCGTGTTGGGTCGAGGCGTATCGCGTTGCAAAGCACACTTAGAAACAGAACTCACGGATCGATTTTTAATAGCGCCCGCGGTTCTGCGATTTATTTCAAAACTCAGGAGACGGGTATTTTTTTGCGGTCCCGCAGCCGCCGCGGTTGAAATTATTGCCCGCAAACCGCAATCGCCTCGGGCGCGAGTAAAAACCGTGCCGTGACTTCTTCGTCAGAGGCGGGCGGGCCGCATCACATCAGCGGATTTGTTTTATTCAGCGTCAAAGCGTAGAGCAACAAAAAAGAGAGGCGACTCGTCGTTATAATCGTCAAGTATGGAAAGTGGCGCCTCTAGTAGTTGTCATACGAAATTTTAGCGTTAAAATGCCATTAGTGCCCTATTCTCAACAGTGATATCGTGATCTTTGATCACGGAAGTATCGCGGAAATCCAACGCGGAAAAATCTGCGCCTTTGCGCCCCGGTAAATTGGGCGTTGCTCCATATAAAATGTACGCAAGCGATCAAGGTGGATTATTGCCCCGTCCCGGCGCGTCCAAAAGGGTGCTATCCTTAACAAGACAACCGAGTTAACTTTTACCTTAAAGAGTAACAGGTAGTCCTCCAAACATAGGTATTTTTATGAAACAATTTTATTTATGGCACTATTAGGATAGATCTAGCTTTTTATTCTCTATTTCCCATTGTACTTACTGTTAAACTTAGTGCACATGCTATATATGTATAACATAGCCAATCTAGTTTGTTAAGAATTTACTGCGTTTTTCTGGGTTTCAGGCTAGCGAGCAGGTCTCAGTTTTTATTTTTTTCATTGATAGATTGAAAGGTTTGAAGGGAGTTAATAAGTAGTTACAACTTATATAGACGGATCTCTCACGTGTCGATCCTGACAACCACATTAACCACAAGGTTGTAACTGGCCATAAAGTAGCAAAATTCCGTTAACGCAGGTTAAATCGAATATTTTTTAATCGAACTGACAGTTTCAAAATTATTATATTAAAACGCGCTTAGCGTTCATACAAACAAAATACTTATTAACTTTATTTCATTTGTACTGGCTGATGATAAATCCGTTTCTACTGGTCCGATTTCGATACAATAAATAAATTTTCAGTTTTATCCCTAATTTCGATAAACGTCAAACAGCTAAGAAACACAAGAATTTCAAAAATATCCCTATCTCCTCCAATCCGCAAGTAGAAACTTTATAATTTTAAGATGTCCATAGATAGCGCAATTTTTATATTATCCGAAAATCCGTCTGATTTTTTTCCTTTTAAAAAGAATATAAAAAGACCGTCCTACCGAACTGCAATCTTTGCCGTCTCGTCGCTCATGTCGTGTCGTTTACTATAAATGACTATAAATTATTGGAATAATCAATTTGGTTGGATTTAAATGTTCAGTGTAAAGTGCGACCGCGGCTGAAACCTACTACCAACCCCGTGTTTCCTTAATAGTGAGCTGTTTACAAAACAACAGTGCCAATTTTTCACTCCAAAATAAACTTTATTTTATTAACTTCAAGACTGAAAGTGTAAATGGGGGACTTTAGAGTGATTAGTAACAATAGGATATGGTTAATACTTCTATGTGTATTTGTTAAAAGTGCTTTGAGTACCGGATTGGGGAAATGTCCGTTCTACCCGCAGTTTCCTAACTTTGATATCAAAAAGGTTTGAACATTCTATCATTAAAATAAATATTTATTAACTTTTGGTTATTAGTCAATTACACTAATGCACACTTATGTTCGTCATAGAAATGCTTCAACTCTATCGGTAATCGAAGCTGAGTCTCGTGAATGTTCTGCTGTTCGCTAACCGCTCGACAGACGAAACGATCTGTCATTCAACATTTGATAGATTTAAACAACCGTTTGAAGTCCAAGTCGTTGTTCTGTTCAACATATGTTCTCGCCTTTGTCGTTTTACGCTTAAGGCTTAGCCATGCCTGTTGCCTATAACTCCTACATTTCTTATGTCTGTCAGACACAAGAACGCAATTTTGTTTAGTAAATATATGTCAAATAAATTATGTATCTACCTACTCAGTCAGTGCCTTGCCTTAGATAACAAGTTTTTCGAACAAAATTTATGTTGAGTTTGTTACCTGAAACTTACTGTATAAACTCCTATAAAAGACAATGCCGGCTAACTGTCGTGTCGGCACGACATAAAGTAGCAGTAGGTACGTACCTTTGGTAATGCATCATTAACTCCTCATGATGTTATTTTTTATGTGATTTTCTACGTTATTATGTTTATTATATTTATTCCGTATTTCTGCAAAAATAAGAACTTGGCGTGATAATAAGTAAGTTTAATAGTGCTGTGTATTAATGACGTTACCAGCTTAACATGAAGCTTTAGGAAAGTAGGTAGCTATTCTATTGAAAAATGTATTGTTACCAAGACATTTCATTATAAAAATTAGTGGCTATAGTCGAGGACGCTATGACACTGATATGGTGTTGAATAAATAAGAAACAACAAATGTTGTATTATTGTTTATCCTTGTCTACTGTTTTTTTCATGTTATTTACCTAATAGTGAACAGGCAGGCAGCAATATATGATCAACGCCTTATCTTAAAGTAATCTACATCCGCGCTTACTGCAGATTGCAAGAGAAGACAATCTTGGTGACTTTGCAATCTGCTGTTCACAAACTAAACTTATTTTAGATGGCTACTATCTTTTTCAAATGAAGGAAAAACAAAAGAAATGTAACACTTTAGACATGTCATATTAGTCCGGACATTTCAAATCGTGATGTTTTTAATCAACATGATTGATGGATTCTTCTTCTTTTATAGCTTTCAATCGTGAGTGATAGATTAAACGTCTGTAGGAATGACGTTTACGGACTTATTTGACAGCACTTTAAGTGTTTTGTCTCTTTCTATTGCTCTCATGGAAAGAAGACAGCGATAACTTAGATTTAGTTTAGTGAGTGCGCAACAAAATTACAACCAATGCCGTCAAACTGTCAGGAACAGAAAAAGTAACAGTAGGTATATACTAACGTACTTACTAGTGACAACGCATAATTAACTCGGTGACGGTGTGCGCGTGCATCGTAAAAATTTACCCTCATAATTTTTTCCTAACGCGTCAAAAGAAGTATAACTTCAAAAATAATTTATTTATGTTGCCCGACCCAGGCATCAAAATAGGATATAGTTCACAAAATTTTATAGGTATGTCTGGAAACCGTGTTGGTCCGAGCTCCTTCGCAGAATAGACCATCTGCCTTCCTGGCAGGCAGCTTGTAAAAGGCGAGTATAACTCACTAGGTGGTATAGTTCCGCACCGACTCGACCGGATTGCATTGGTACAACCGCCTTATCTATTCCTGCCGCCATGACGACAGTTCTTGCCGTTGACGTGTTCCAGTTGGGACCATAACATATCATACATACATAATTTTGTATAGCGAGACACCAATAACATCTGTGGTGTCTAACCATCACGATAGTTACTACTAGTACCTACAGCAGTAAGCATATTCGCTGTCGAAGGCATTAAAAAAAGGAATCACTCATCTCACCAATAATTATTCTAAAATTAAAATATTGGACAATCACCGGCAAAACCTACTAATTTATGTAAAATGTAGCTAAAAATTAACTTGATCAGGTAAAAAAAAAATCTGCATCGATATCGGTCAATCCTTTCAAAAGTAATGATGCACAAACAGACAGACAAACATTTCAAGCTTGTAACATCATTAACTCCTCGTGATACTATGTGCCATGTGGTTTGCTTTGTATATTTATTCCGTAATTTCTACAAAAGTAAGAACTTGGCGTGATAGCAGATAAATAAGTTTAGTAGTGCTGTATGTTAATGACGACCCATGACATATTTCATTTTACTCATTTAGTCTATTATGTAGGTAGGTGAAACATTTGTAGCGCCCATTACCTACCTAGAGGGCCGTCCGAACTGTCTTTTGCGCCTCGTTCTTACTTTTTATCTTCTAGATTTTTAACTTCTGACAGTAAATTTAATATTTTTTGACGCTTACAACCTGGATAACGCCAATATTCGAGTATTCACCACATATAACCGATTATCTATCAACACAATTGGTATAATTTCCACCGATGATATGGCGAAATTTTACAATTCCTTACCCATGTAAAACGAACAAGTAGCTGCAGTGTTAGTCATTCCATTTTTCCTAATTTATCATCAGGGCTAAAACTTAAACTAAGCAATTACTCTTTAGTCCTGATGATGCTGTTAGGAGCGAAACCGGAAGTCTATTTTCCTAATTTATTTTTACATCAACTTTTTCGTTCAACATTTCGGGACTTCGTTCGACAGAATTGACTAAAGTGATAACTTAAACTAATCTAGACAGACTGACGCCGCGCGCCGTAACGCGTCACCAGGGCCGTGCTTACCTGGGGGTGCGAGGAGTGCGTGGCGTCCGGACGCAGGACCTTAGGGGAAGCAATAAATAAAGACTAATAACGGTCTTTGATTTTCCCCGTGTTGGTCCCGGCTCCTTTGCAGAATAGACGATCTGCCTTTCTTGCCAGGCAGCTCGTCAAAGGCGAGCATAACCGTCACCGCCACCGTGACGTCCTACTAGGTGGTAGAGTTTCGCAGCGACTCGCCCGGATTGGTGCTACCGTCTTACCTATTCCTGACGCCATAACGTCTAATGCTTGCCGTTGACGTGTTCCGGTTCGGAGGTTAAGGTAGCCGGTAAACTTACTTTTACTCGAGGCCTAACATCCTGACCTCAGGTTGGCAACGCACCATTACCATCTTTGGTGTCTCTAGGCGGCGTGAATTTCTTACCATCAGGAAATCCGTCTGCCTGTTTGCCTTCCTATAACATAAAAAAATGGTTTAAGACTTAAGAGGGAAATAGGTATTAATTTTGTCAAGTAGCATAGAATTAAAATATTAGGTGATACTAACCTAACCTAACCTAACCCTTAAGGTTAGTTATTTAAATACAGAAAATTGAACTTAATGTTTAATTAGCTGTGATTAATAGATAAGTACACTTATTAATACCTATATTTATAAAATAATATTTCCTGACTGACTGACTCAACATCGCAAAGCAAAGCTAGAAATATGTAAATACCTAATTTGGCCTGTAGGTTTATTTTTTATTAGGTTTAGAAAAAGTAATTTGTATATATAAAAATACATATCTCAACCTTGCTCATAAAAAAACTGTTTTATATCGAAATATTGCACATTGAGAAATTTTAATATTAATAGATCAGACAATCTATATTTTGTACAATAGGTACCTACCTATATCCAATAAAACAGAAAGGTAATAAATATTTGCATTATATCTCTTACCTATATTTATCCCTTCTTCTATGGGAACCACGTAAGTAAGAGGGATAACAAGTAGGTAGCTTTAATATCTTCTTTGGAACATAGAGTAGGTAGCAGCCAAATTCCGTCACAGTCGTATATCAGTTCAGTAGAAGTACTAGTAGATTTAGTGTGAATAGTAACAAGTAAGTAACAATCAGATAGACAGACCGACAAACAAAAACTCTAAAATGCTCATAATGACGTTTTTCTGCCAAACTAAGTGGTTTTGACGTATTTTATTCAAAATATATTTAAAGTAGGTAGGTACTTACAACTTACACGCTTTTGCTGTTTTATATTGCAGTAGGTACTTAGGTGTAGAAACGGAATTCGGCGTGGTGTGTAAGTTGCTATACTTCATAATTTAATATTAAAATCTACCCTAAATAACAGTCACAGTATGTACATATCTGGATATGTATTTGAACTGTGCCTACAACATCTTCAATACCTACTATAACTACTTATTAATCAACATAAACTACTGTGATTTAGATATCTACGGATGGTCTACTACAAAGTAAACCCTATGCCGATTGTAGCTTTCACTTAGGAGGTTGATGTCATATCTCTTCTTGGGTTGTTTTATTAATAAAGTTAAAACACATAAATAAATATTTAGATTGACTAATTTAAAGAAACTTTTCTTGTATAATTAGTTTTTTCTGCAAATCTTGTTGGGTTTATGTTTTCCAAATTTTCTAATAAAAACAGCATTGCCCGGGATTAGATAAGCACTCGGTGCTCGATAGTCTTCCCTATGACAATATGGGAATTCTTACACTAGTTTCAAACGTATAATTTTAGCTCAGTAAAGGATAGCGCCCAGTTGGACGGGCCGGGACGGGGCGCATCGCGGCGCAATAATCCGCCTAGATCGCTTGCATACATTTTGTATGGAGCAACGCCCACTGGGCCGGGGCGCATCGGAGCGCGGATTTTTCCGCGGCGGAATTCCGCGAGTTAACCCGCGCGCTTACCCCGACTGTGACCGAAGATCATGATATTACTGTTAAGAAAAGAGTACGCTAAAGTTTCGTACGACAACTACTAGAGGCGCCATATTCTATACTTCACGATTTTAACGTCGAGTGGCCTCTCTATTTCGTTGCTCTACTTTGGTACTGAGAAACAAAACTCCGCGCCGATGCGATGCGGCCCGGCCCGCATCAGTAGGCTTTGCAATGCGATGCGCCCCGGCCCC
>NJDD01002016.1:233945-268574 GCA_002245505.1 Calephelis nemesis | reverse complement strand
CGTACACAGTGGGCGCTATCCATAAAACTGCAAAAAACCAAGTTTGATTTCATCAAGTAACTCATCTTGGTACAAAAAATAAATAGATATTTTCCTCGTTTTCTCTGGAATTCCATCAGATCCCTACCCCGGAAGTGCGCTCTTTTAATTGAACTAATTACAAAATGTAGAATTTTAAAAATCGATCCAGAAATGACGGAGAAATCGATTAATATTTATAATCTTAAAATCAAAAATATCCAATGAAGCCCCGACATTCAGTCCCAATTTGCATGAAATCGACTCCACAGCTCACTGCTTAGTTGTACAAGCTTTTGCTAGTGTTTAAACTGTTAGGACTCACATATGTTCAAAAGTGAAATAATTACCTATAGTGCGTCTAATATCCATTCCGATGCTTAGGTACAGATCTCCATAAAAGATAGCTAAGAACCATCTCGACAACATTAGAATTCAAATAAAAAAAAACGTCATTCAAATCCGTCCATCCACACCTACACATACACACGACCACGCGTACAGACACATACACAGACACGTCACTATAAAACCTCCTCCTTCTTTTATTTGTAGTCGCCTAAAACTTTGGACATTACGGAGTACCTACTTGGACATCGGAGTTGGTGACGGAATAAGAACTTAGCAAAAGTAAGGTCAAGCGATACGTAGTTTGGTTAATGCATAAAAAATACATGAACAATTAGTTTGTACAATGTACATGTTTAAAGATTTTTGGATATTAACCTGAAGAAAGTCGAAGCCGTAACAATGTGTCATTTCAATTATCGTATGTAAAGAGATGCGTTTACAGGGTTAAAAATATTGTTTTATTAAAAAAATGTTAATTAATTTTAATTACACACGTTTTAAACATATTTTAAAACAAGTCAAAGGTATAATAATAATTAAGGCACAATATAACTGCAAACAATCGACATACATTCAATAAAAAAGTCATAATAATATATCATCATCATCAGTCATAATTATATACACAAAAAATAATTATTTTCCCTGGGATCCCATCATCAGATCTAGACATAGTGGCAATGGGACGATGAAAAGATCGATCTTTAAAATAAAGAATTTTTCAAATTGGTTATCAATTCGATCGTAATTGAACGTAATTGTGCAAAATAGCTCCAACCCACAAAATCCTTTTGACTTACTGTCACGATTGGCCTCTATATGTCAACTTTAGTCATATACTTACATAAAAATTCCAAGCTGTAAAGTACGTTTTTCCTTTTGAAACATACTGAAACTAGTGATACCAATAAAAAAAATTGTAGATTTAAAATAGAACCATGGGTCATGGTAATACAAATTATGTATTTTCGTCATAACTATCTTAGTTTTTCTTTTATTAAACACAAAAAAGTTTTTGTAATTAAAAAAAAAGTCATATAAGTAAGATTTTGCTTTAAATTTTTAGGTTCTTTCAAGTTTGAATCCTTCTATTTTGTACCCGACAAATAAGAATCTACCTTCAACAAACTAAAATAATTGTATAAATTTTCAGATGACGGGCACTTGGTACGAGGTTGAGCGGTCGTTCCACCTGATGGAGATTTCTGCGAGTTGCACAGAACTGGAGGTTACGCTCAACGAACGAGATTACTATCTCATCACAGTCAGCACCATAAACCGATGGTAAGGCAATTTTTTTTAGTGTATATATAATGGTCCGAAAAGTGTGCTAATTTATTATAGTAGAAGTGTGTAGATGTTACGAGTTGAGTGGATATAACGAGTATGTACTGAAACTATTGTCCAGCCGAGAAGTAAGGAAGGAAACAGGACATTGAGTTTTATGTAATATATATTAATACATTAAAATTAAAATGTATGTAATGTATATACTCGTATCTTGCAAGTAAGTCATAGATTATATCAATTTATTTAAATTGTAACCCGGTGTAGTAACAAAAACTTGCACACAATTGTTCAAAATGGTGTCAAAATCTTTTTGCAACGTTCTTAGTAATAGGGAAAAAAGGCAGGTACGCAGTGGCCGCAGATCAATGCCAGCCGTTTCGCTGCAAGCATTTTTTTGGTTGCCTGTTGTACCTACGTTTTCTGCAAACCTCAAGATATAGACATATTTAAACCCGTCTCTGCAACGAATATCTTTCTTGCGCCCGGCGCCTAATGCCGACCGACGAGCCACTTCTCCTACTGGTGTGACTTGGTAGTCCACCCATTAACCAGAACGAACGAATGAATAAAGCCCGTAAAAGTTGTGAATACCGCGAGGTTGGCAACACATAAGTCATTTTTAAAATAAAAAACGATTTATTTAATAGGTTTTTTATCATCATTTCATTTCATTATCGTCTCTTTCTTTGCAAGGTCATCTGTATCGTATAATTATCCTCGTGAATTAGAGTATGACGATTGCTAGTGCGTCATCAGCGAAAGCGTTCGCGTTGAGACTTAAATTTTAATTATTTCATACCACTAATTCTTTTCTCTTCATTGTTAGTAGGTATAGACATAGATAGTGTAGATGACATACCAACAGCAGCACCATCTACCGGTTTCAATCGCATTTTTATATCATGCAGGAGACCCTTCAAAATACCTACAATCGGTACAGCCGTTTAGAAGTTATGTAAAATAGTTATGAAATTATATTTTTACTATTCGTTGTCCCGTGGGAATGAAGCCACTCAACCAAAGAGTATATAAATACTACGTAATAAGAGGCGGGACTTCCATAGATACATAGCAAACCCGAATTTGTTTAAAGTTTACTTGAAAAAGTACAACCCGTATAACTAGAAAGTAAGTCTAAAGACATTCAGATATAAGGCAACTAGTGTCATATGATTTGGGCAAATAAAAAACAAAGCAAACTTTTTTTTGTCATTTTTGATATGAAAGTTGCGCCAAACTCATAGACTATACACTTATACTTAACCAAACTGCACGCAACGATGTATGTAAATGTGAAGTATATCAATGACGTCACGTTTGTAACTGTTTTGCTTTTTTTCTTCTTCTTTAAAATGTTAAGGTTAGGCGTTAGTATTTGCCTTTAGTCAAGTTTAAGTTTAGTCGTCATAGAAAATAATGTCAAGGTTATGGAGTTAAGCTGTGGCCTCCTTACTCTAGCTTACCTAATGAGTTGTGACTGCAACGAGAAAATACACAATACTCCAAGAGAAGATAATCTCTAAAATAAATCTCTTCGAGAGAAATTCAAATATACATTTTAACTAAACAAAATGCTATCCAAACTTTACCCATCATGTAGTACACAAATTTATTAATTATGAAAAAATGTAGCTGTTACATACAACATATACATTACATAGTTATTAACTTATTTTTTATAAAATGTACCAATATCAAAATCTAAACTAGCTAGATTGCTGTTCTGGCTAACTTCGTTTTACCCGTTTAGTTTGTGTGGGAAAAATTAAAATGTTATTCTACTAATTTCGTTACAGTTCAACGGGATGTTTAGCCTAGTTTCCTCACAGTCGTACGGAAGAAAATCCGATGTTTGTCTCCTAGTTCTAAGGTATCCTCCTGGTCAATTTTTAGCCAAATCGGTTCAACCATTCTTGAGTACAACTTTGTTTCATGTACTCGTATGTATAGGTAGGTTTATTATCGCGACAAGCTTTTTATGATCATATAAATTGTGTAACTTGATATAATAAGTCGATAGTTAAAATTTAAAAGGAAAATTTTGTGTTCTTCTTTTTAGAAGGCTTAAGTAAAAGCTACTATTTTTCAAAACAGTTTTTTTTTTAATTGAAAACATCTTTAGTGGCGTTGCGTTTTGGAATGGGTAAAAACTTCTAAACTCGCGTCAGGACACATGTCACATGATTCGTTATACAGCACAGGGCGCTTGCGCGAATGTTCGTATTGTCATGTTTGTGTAAATTGATGTTGTATTCTACCACATAAATAATAGTACTTTCATACTGCACTATTATTAATAAATGCCCAACGTTATTATTGAAGTTTTCATATCTGCCGGCACTCCCGGAGTGCACCCCGTTTTTTTCACTTTCATGTTTACATTAAGTACCTATCTGCCTACGTAAATTTACTTTTTTTTTTACAAATATTTTAACGAGTTTTTATTTTTACCCCCTGAAAAAAGAGAGAAATGTTTTAAGTTGAACGGGTCGCGATCGCTTGATCGAGATGGTTCTAAGCAGCTCTACTTCAAACCAATAAAAAAGTAAAAACACGGCAAAAGTGAAGCGAGTGATATCAAAAAAAATATTTTATTATTTATCTGAGTGCTCTACATAAAAGTTTTTTCGGGGGTTATTAAGTGTTTAATTGATTAAAACATTTAAAAAATCAGAAATTCATTTTTGAGTATTAAATAACTCAATGCCTGCCATTAATCATTATTTTAAGACGATGAAATCAAACTCTATCAGCATGCGAGATAATGAATGGGTGAAAACGAAATGAAACGTAAAAAGTGTGTTAATATAAAAATAGGCCTAACGCTAAGATATTAATTCTGTGCTAGCACATATGAACTAGATTTTATTTGCTTTTGTTCAAAGGACAGGAAGTCGAAGCTTCAGCTATGGCATGGGCATCCCCAGCCACGACGGCGCCTCGTCGTTCCGCTACAAGCTGAACAACCGGATGCCATACATCATTGGGCGAATGCTGCCCGGAGCAGGGCATTACAGCATACTCTTCACCGATTACGAACAATTCGCAATTATTTGGTCATGTACCAATTATAGCATCGCACATTCAGGTTATTCTTTTTTACATTACTTTTGATGAATTACACGCTTCACGTCACCGACAAATCGCGAGGCTCGAGCTCGCTTTTTGATGGATGCAGACATTTGCATTATGAAGATATACCTAGTTACGAGGGTCAAACTGAAAGTTCTTAGAAAATCAAAAACTAAGCATTCTAGCAAGTTATTAGTTTTATTATAACTTTTCAAAATAGCGTCCATTTACATCAATATATCGCTGCATTCGATGGAACCACTGAGAAAAGCACCTTGCCCACTCGGCCTAAGGGGTCTCTTCGACGGCGTTTTGAAACGCAGCCACTGCTTCTTCGGCGTCCATAAAATGTTTTCCTCGAAGTTTTTCTTTTATTTTCGGGAATAAATAAAAATCGCAGGGTGCGAGGTCGGGGCTATACGGCGGGTGACCCAGTAATTCCACGTCTGAGGTCGCCAAATAGTCGATCGTTTGCCTAGCGGTGTGCGACGAGGCATTGTCGTGATGAAGGAGGATCCTGCTGCGAGGTCGTTTCTCTCGAACTTTTTCCAAAACAAGTGGCAAACAGTTGTTAGTGTACCACTCTGCATTAACCGTTTTCTGATCCTCTAAGACAACTGTCGCGTAATGACCTGTCTTTCCGAAGAACGAGGCCACCATCTTTTTTTCAACACTTCGACCTCTCTTCACTTTAGTTGGCAACTCTTCGGAAGGAAACACCCACTGAGCAGACTATCTTTTGGTTTCCGGATCATAACAGTAAATCCAGCTTTCGTCACCCGTTAGTATGTCGAACACAGCATTTGAGTCACCTCCGTTAAATTTTTGGATCATTTCTCGGCACCAATCAACACGGCGGAGTTTTTGAGCCTCGGTCAAATTATGCGGTATCCAGCGGGCACAAAGCTTCCTGACCGCTAAATGTTCATGGGAGGATTTTGTGCACTTGACTCATACCTATGCCTAGACTTGTCCGAATCTGCTGATAGGTCACTCTTTTGTCAGTCTCTATCATACGCCGCACAACACTGATATTGTCTTCAGTCGTCGCTGTAGAAG
Organism: Calephelis nemesis; assembly: GCA_002245505.1. Lineage (NCBI taxonomy): Eukaryota > Metazoa > Arthropoda > Insecta > Lepidoptera > Riodinidae > Calephelis > Calephelis nemesis. The sequence goes on along the minus strand of NJDD01002016.1, from coordinate 262,784 downwards.
GCCGTCCCTCACGCAAATCATCGGTGAGATTAGTTCGACCACGTTTGAATTCATTAAACCAGTTGTAAACTGTGGCACGAGATGGGGCTTCATCGTGAAAAGCCAATCGAAGTCTATCATAACTTTCTTGTTGACTTATATGACATCGAAAGTCATAAAAAATCATTGCACGAAAATTTTCTCGGCTTAAATTCATTCTGACGTGCACAGACAATTTTCAATTTGCCGCCAAATCGTTAAACAAATGACAAATGAATGAAATGTATAGTCAATATTATTGGTAAAGAGTTCTATTTTCAAAATTTAAACTTATTTTTTTAATATAATGATTTTAAGTTGCCAGTTCTAAAAACTTTCAGTTTGGCCCTCGTAGATGTCAGTATTTCTGGATTTTGATTTCAATAGATTTCGGTATTTAAATAACTATTTCTGTGTATTAGATTCGTTGACTAGCTGACTGACTGACTTGAAGCATACCAATAATTTGCTTACTTGACGCAGTATTAGTTTTATCTTTACCAGCACTTTAGGACCTTACAGTAAGTGTTAAATTTCGCCCTGTCCTGTCGCTGCTCCTTCGAGGAGTTAGATGCGATTTGTCAAAAAAATATTAAACAAAACTATAAAAAACAAAATAATGCATGATGTTTGGGCTCTACTTTAAAAACATTTGTATCACTTATGGAAATAACAGAACTGATCGACATATAGCCGTTTACTGTTCTACAATTTCTACGAAGAAATCTTACTTATTTGTTGAACAAAAATATATTTTTTTGGCTTCGCTGTGCAAAATAAGCGGTTAACGGTCAAGGTTTTTATAGGGTAATCTCTAATTAAAAAATATCTCTAGACACATTACACAAACCGAATCAAACCCCAAAGTAAGCAAATTTTATGCTTGGGAGATGAGTGTTCATCACTGGCCAAAGCTACTTGTACATGAAACTCTTTATAGATTGAAAAACGACAGTCATTGCTTGGTAACTGAATTAAAATAGCACAATCCCTTATCTTAGACAGGTTATTAATATAGGCGATTTGTCTAGTTCCATTACGCATACGTCATTTCAAGCTCACCGACCGGTCCGCATCGTCGTTGTCCGAAAGTGTGGTTCAGAGAATTAAGAACGGTTTCGTAGCGCTCGCCGTATCACCACAGAACTACTATAGTATTTCGACCTCATCATTGCATGGAGAAGCGGTGCCAGTCAGTGTATTATATATTTCTTTATATTAGTTTACATTTTTGTATCTAACTAAATCAAGATTTGCAAAAACGGTGTGTGGTGCAGTGTGACGTCCGCCTATATCGGGAACCTACTTGAGCTAAATTCGAAAACTAAAACTTAAAGCTATTGCATACCTTACGTAGGTATGTGCAGTCTCATTTCCCGGGGTAAGCAGTCTGTGCTCGTCCCTAAATAAAACTAGGTATTAACTATTAGCTATTTGTTACATTAACCACGAGCGCGACATCTATATATTAAGGACATCATAGTTGTGCGAGTAGCACTGTGGAGATGCCCCATCGCGTTATTTAATTACGTATTAGTATGCGTGCTGTATAATGAAATAGGCGAAAGGATTTAATGTACCTACCTATTTAAAGAATATGTTAATTTTCAGATCGCATGTGGATACTTGGCCGGCATCGTGAAATAGAAGCGGGTCTTCGAGCAAGTATATATGGTATACTCCAGGAGCTGAATTTAGACCCAGACAGACTGATACTCTCAAAGAATAACAATTGCACGAGTGACATCGCGATAAACTTAATAAATTAGATTTATTACATTTGCTCTTTTAATCGCATTGAAAAGAATTCCGTTAACGCATACGGGACGCGAAGGTATTTCTTATTACAACGAAATTGCTCGTTTGCAACTTGCGGTTGCTGAATATTACCGTATGTAGTATAAGAGACTAAATTCTGTACATTGGAGACATTCAAAAAATAGGTGCACGCGACCAAAATAAGACAGCACTTTTCACAATTTTTTGGCGGTCTGTAACTAAATTTGGCGGGTAGGTATTTCACGTTTCGAGGAAGATTATATGATACTTCTTATCTTGTTTATTGAAGGGTAGCGCCCATTTGGACGGGCCAGGACGGGGCGCATCGCAGCGCAATAATCCCCTGAAGATCGCTTCCATAAATTTTATATGGAGCAATGCCCACTGTGCCGGGGCGCATCGGCGCAGATTTCCGCGAATGGAGGATTTCCCGATGCGACCTACAGTGACTAAAGATCACGATATCACTATCAAGAATAGAGCACTAATGGCACTTTGACGCTCATGTTTCGTATGACAATTACTAGAGGCGCCACTGTCCATATTTTAACGATTTTAACGTCGAGCCGATAGCCGACCGATAGAGCCGACTCTATTTATTTGCTCTAACTCTTTGGTGCATACTGAGTAACAAAATACCGCCGATCGAGGCGATGCGGCCCGGCCCGACTCAGTGTGCTTTGTAATGCGATGCGGTATGGTGTTTCAATACCTCTCTAATGTTGTGTATTAACAATAAATTATTTAATTATTATTACCATCGCCTCACCTACTCCTGCCGCCATAACGACAGCGCTTGCCGTTGACGAGTTCCGGTTCGGAGGGTAAGGTAACCAGTACTTACTTTTGCTCGAGGCCAAACATCCCGGCAAGGTTGGCAACGCACCATTTCCACCTTCGTGTATCTCAAGGCGGGGTGAATTACCAATAGAAAATCCGTCTGCTTGTTTACCTTCCTAAATAAAAAAAATGTATGTAACGAGATAAGCGTCCGCGAACGAGACAAGCCGTGTTTATTTGTCAAAGTATCTAAAGCAACAATTATGGAACAAGGAACACATAATTAAAGAAATATCTAGATTAATTATAATCAGTCATCGTTTATTAAATATTTTACGGAATTCAGAATTTTGTAATAAATAAATATTTTAACACAAAACGAATAAATGCTTTGAATCTACAGTTTAACAATGTAACATTTAATATTGAAAATAAATACTATAGTACAAGTTTGTCATATAACGACATTTAAAAAATACAAGATATAAACACAGGAATGAGGACCTCAGGATCTGACTTTTTATTTGCCATTTTGAACTCAAAACAAATAAATTGTTAACGTTTTTTATTAGCTGCGGTGGTATTCAAAATTATTCGGTTTTTCTATAACAAAGATTTTTTTCTTTTCGTTTTTATTTTATAGCATAACCAATTTAAAAGTTGGTACATATATCCAGTTCTGATATTCTGAATTAAAATAAACACATTGAAGTTATATTTATCTGTGATCCTGAGAACCTCAAATATCCGTCATTATTGTGCATATGAACTTTTAAAAAGAAAATGATAAAAAATATAGTATTCATGGTAAAATGGACATACAAACATGACAATTCACAATAACAAGTAATACTAAACGTTATCTTAATTAGGCCATTATTCTCTTGCCAGTTGTAACAGCGGCAATAAATAAAATAAAACGATTTATACACATAAAAAACAGAACAAAATAATATTTGGTTTAACAAACAATTCTTATAAGTACAACAATATTAAGTGATATCCATTGATAAAAAATAAAAATTTAATCTAAATCAGCTTAGGCGTCTAACCTTACAGATTGACACAATCATATAAAAAAAACGATTATAGTTTGTAGCAAGTCGAATACGCTTTAAGTAAGCTTAAGAAAAGGATTTTTTAGTTTATTTTTGGTACCTACATAGAATGAATGAATGTTTTCTTATTTTAGTTGGTCCACTTCTGACAATTACTTCACGTAGTTGTCGCTCGTCATTTATTAATTACATACATACATATCTTCAAGCCAAGTCCCTTACGGGGTACGCAGAGGGTATCGAGTGCCAGACCTCACGAATATTGATTATATAGTCAGTCATTGTTTAAACATTTCATTGATTTTCCATTTGATTTTGTCAACTCACCGATATTGATATGTAGCCGTTCATTTCGAAAACAAAAATAATAGATGTCGGGTCGTGATTGCTTCTTCCACTGGTTTCAATCTAGTGATTTACAATTCTGGAGTATACTAGTAGTGCAGAGAACTGTTGTTCTGTGGCCGGGGTCTTGGCCCTTAGGCCCAATTTGCAAGTCTACTGGCTACTTTACCCTCCGGAAAGGAACATGACACTATTATAATATCTACCACATGTAAACGAAATTCCTTTAAAGATTCTCGTTTCGATTTTTTTAGACATTGTTTTTCTTTTTATTTGATAAATCAATATTTATAAGCAAACAAACATAACCATCGAGAAACAATCTTCAAGGGAAACCGGAGAGCAGACATTATGTAAGTATTATTGTATTGGACTGTAAAACTAGTTTCTTTTTATTTTTACAAAGAAAGGGGGATTGAACTGTACGAATCCTGGCTTAGTGCCTAGCCAGAATTTTGTGTATTATTCAAAATAGCTGCGCACGATAATTCCTCTAAATATGGATTCCTCTATCTCGTACAAACAAAAAAAGTATTAGGATCAACATATCCTAGTGTCCCCTTGTGGCAGTTGTCTAAGCCACAGAGGTTCAAAGCCCCTTTTTTAAAAAAAAATGTACTGTATTAAGTTTAGTTTTAAGATTTTTGTTTATATTTTAATTCACAAAAATACGCCCACGGAACTATGCCCTAGGCGGATATCACACAAGAAATTACACCTTACTCTTAAATTATCATTTCTTATCAATGGTGAATTAGAAACATAATAATAATAAATATTAAAAAAATAACGATGTAAAGTCAAATTTGCACTTGAAATATTTGAATTCTAGAAAGATTTACCATAGAGAACTATTTATATTAATACTATTTTAAATATTACACTGATTTGGTCTTATTGACTCTTTAGATAAATGTATGAACTGTCGTCAGAACCATATATGTAATAAAATAATTCTACGTTTAGCACGTTTATAAGTCATAGGCAATATCCAATTGCGCATAATATTGAATTTGAAAATTAGTGAAATAAAGACTGTCTTGCTTTTACAATAAGATGTTAAATACAGTATCGATACTTTAATGATCTTGTTATATCACTCATATAAAATTACCCTTCGAATAACCAACATATACAACATACCAATATGGCGTATTATGGCCATAATTCGGACGCACTTGCATGAGCTGCGTAACGATTGGCCGAGATATTTGTATGCCAGTCACAATTATGATCTTTGCGCAGGAAAATTGCTACAACTTAAACGTGGCAACACCGCAAAATTTTTATTCTATCATTTAAGTCAGCGTTACGAATGAATACAAACTGCAAATATGGCAAGCTAAATACACTTTGCACATTACATATTATTACTACTGTTGTGTGTTGCGCTTACAGCAGCAGTGCTGTTTGCATTGCACTATCGTGTTTTAATTTTGAGGGTAGGGTAAAGGCAAATATCCGCACCGTCGTTATAATTAGACAAGTTTGTCTTCATTATTAAAAGAAATAGCGGAGAGGTTAATAGTGCTCTGAAATTAATTACTGTTATTGACATGGATATTATAATAGAACCGACAGTCGGTAATTTCACATGGACGATGTATAAGGTGCTTGGGACGAGTATATAGTACTACCACCAGAGAGGAACGCGGTCACGCAATGTGAAGATACGGCTTAAGAAATCAGAGCACTTGTTAATCGTCACAAAGGCCAAAAATGTTTTCTGCTGTTTAGTGCTACCTACGTATGTTTTTTTTCAGTACATGACAGTTCTAAAGTATTCGATGGCTAGGGAGAACCATACAGAAACCAAAACTGTTACTAATCACTTCGTTTGATGGGGAAAACATTTCAAACCTGATGCTTAAGATTATCCTTTGTATATTTGAAGTTGTGAGTGAGCATTATATAATACGCAAAGTGTACTTTCATGCTTAGATTTTACCGCAAATTTACTAAATCGATCATCACCAATTTCACAACATCAATTTGACAAAATTTGGCAACTATTTAATACCAGGTAGGAAACATTTTAAAATCCTGCTAATCAATGACAGGTAGTTAGAAATAAAAGAAAATCAATGCAACTGTTGATGAATAGTGATCGAGTTAAAAGAATTAGCTAACTAACTGCAAAGTCAAATAAGCGAGCTTTGTCCATTCCTTTTTACGCAAATCGCAATACACACATACAAGATTTTCCGACATCACATAATAAGCAGAAAAACAAATGATTTTTAGTTTTTCTGCTTATGCGTTGCATATATGAACCTGCGCTTAAACCCAAGGAACGTAATGCTTACAAATGACTGTATTATCAATATTTATGTACAATTTATATTAATTACTTCCAGCATATAGACATCGGAGCTACTTAAAGTTATTTAATGAAATTTGCAGTTTCGAGTGTTCTATTTCTACAATAAGCGCCAGTTCACTCCATTACGTACAGTTCACATGTCGTTCCTGCGGTCCATTTAAAAATATTTCAAATAGCCTGAAACACATTATTTACTTCCCCTTCTGTAGTTTGTCGACATAAGGAAAATAGCGAATGATCATCACAATCATAAAACCTGACTTAAGAGCGGACAACCCGGCTTCTTTTTCATACAAACGTTCGTACGTGATTATGGCTTTGTAACAGATCGTTCTTTAAAACTTTTTAACCAATTGCTATCTTTTGCACTATACCTATGTTTCTATAGTAACGAAAAAACTGAATTTGGAGAAACCAATTCACTATAAACCTCCGAAAATTTGCAATTTTCTACAATTTTTGCATGAACTTCGGGCGTTTATAATGAACTAATAAATAGTAAAACTAAAGAAAATATTTTTATAGAAACCTCGCAATAAACATTTATTTCACGAACTTGTAAGGATTTCCGAAAAACACGTATTTCCTGAAACATGTTTTATGAAATTTATTAACACTATTTTTTGTTCAATGTTATCGTGTGCTCTCTTTTTTAAAAGTTACCGAATGCAAACCGAGCTCTCAGGCGCTATCTCTCTTTTTTCACTGGGCTTCTTTTTCTTACATTGCGCTGGATGAAACAACAAGCTTTTCAACGCGAGCGCGTTGATGCCGGGAACGGCCCTCTTAACGTACGCTTTTCCCAGCGCATTTTAAACTTTTTTAAGATATAATATTTGGAAATTTTAATTTTTTGATTTTTGGAAATGGTATCATTGGTGTGATATTGAGCAAATATCTTCTTTTTCTTTTATAAATATGGCTTTCAATCGTTTTTCTCTACTTATTTAGCCAATGTCAGGTACGGGAAGCAAATATACATAACAAGCTCTTCTTCAACAAATTAAAGAAAACGTTCGTAATGAGTGTAAGAAACATTTGTTAAGAAATAGTTATAGATGCATTGTTTTAGAACTTTAAAGAATGAAATGCGTTGCATTATGAAGTATACTGATATGATATCAAAATTTTATAAGGTACAATATGTGTATCTGCCTGTTTAACAATAATATTTTTTAAGATATTTTTTTATAAAACATTCCTCACACCTCTAATAATTTTCGTAATATTTCATAGTACAAAATATAAAAGTATACAGTTAAGATTGAAAATTGTACATAATTCAACTATTATTACATAAATATGTTCACGCTGTAGGTACACATTTACCTTACACTCCAAAACTAAAATTTGATTACAATACAGGATGATTTAAAAGTTACTGTATTATGATAATTCTTAACCGAATTTGCAAAATAAAGGAGGTTAAACATTTGACTACTAATTTTTTTATGTATGTTAATCGATTACGTTTTTTGTGTAACTTACTTATTGAAGTCAAAGTCGGGTTTTTGCTTTTTCAATGAGCTTAAATTATTATACTATATTTTTTAAGAAACTAATCTAGATGCATTGCTTCAGAATTATTATCAAATAATTTTATCTACGTTCAACGAGATTCAGTGTTTTAGACAAAATGCTGATATTTATTTATGGTTAATTTAATAAGCACATAAATAAATGACTAATATTAAAAAATATGAAAGAATTACGAATATCCACAAAATAAACCAAGATAGATTGTATAGCAAATCCAACACGAGGCTTCAGTATTAAACCTACAAAATGGCACAAAAGAATGTAGTCGCTGTTTAAAAATTATCCTTAAGTAGTAATCATTTAAAAATGTATCAAAAATAGCGCGTCCAGACTAAACTGAAATAAAAATAGTTAATTTTAATTACGTCAAAAAGTACAATAGCATAAAAATATTATCACATTTATATTGAATCAAGAAAAAAATAAACAGGAATGCGCTGACCGCACTTGCTTCTAAAGATTCTTTTGAGAAGTTATGGTGAAACATATACATACTTAAACTGTTTAGTACCTATATATCAGGGGTGGGCAAATTATGGCCCGCGGGCCGGATCCGGTCCTTGAGAGGTTTTAATCCGGCCCGCCGAAGGTTTTTTTTTTAAACAAAATAAGAACCTCCTTAAAAAATCAGTGGTCGAAATGTTAAAAGACTAATTTAAACAATTAAGATACTGAATCGATATTTTAAACATATACAGCAAGATTTTTTTATCACCATCCAAATTTTTTCTAGGCATAAAGTATCTTTAAATAAGTCCATTTATGAAAAAAAATAGGTATCTAGCAGGTAGCTATCTAGCATATCTACTACGTTTTTAGGAATAACAATTGATAAGAAATTGCAATGGGGCCCACACATTGATAAACTTGCAATTAGATTAAGCTCAGCAGCGTATGCTGTTAAAAAAATGNAAAATATAAACATAAAAAACAGGTTACCAAAAACGGTGGTCTTACAACTAAACCGTCAGTGGTCAGGGTGACAGAGTGAGGAACCTCCGCACAATACGTGCGGAGGTTTTATTATTATTATTATTATTATTATTATTATCATGTCAGAGCACTCAGCGCGTAGGTACGGTACTTTGTAGACGACTTTGCGATGTCATATCTTAATATTTATATTTTAGTATTGGGGGATACTAAAAGAAAAAACACGTATTTAATTATTTTCACTTAAGATCAACATATTAAAATTTGGATGGTGATTAAAAAATCAGGGTGTATGTTGCGTATTTCATATGTTAAGACTTCATAAATAGATTTTATTTTAATAAAGGATTAAATACTAAAAAAATGCCTTATATTATCTTTATACAACGTTTTATAATCGTAATATTTACTGCTTTTTTAGGTGTCTTAATAAACCGGCTCGCCTCAAGATTAATTATAATTTACTGGCCCGCCACTAGATTTTTTTTAATTTACCGGCCCACAGTCAAAAAAGTTTGCCCACCCCTGCTATATATTAAACATTCATCATTTTAACTTTAGAAAAACATCTTCCTTTAAGTCAGAATTCATAAAAACATTTTCTATTAACCTGTGTCTATATAAATACAGTCATCACAAACATTTTTTAGTAATATTATGCAAAAATTAAGTTTGAGACAGTAAATGTACCTTTTAAGTCAACCTGTATATGAAAACGCATTTAATACTCTTTTCTGCTATCAACACAATTCCGAATTTCCATCACTCTTATGCAATCTGCATCTCGGTCTTTGTACTCACACTCTATGTTCAGGGAACTATCACAAACTTGATCCGATCCTCTATGATTACCAATTACATCCTGTATATGGTTAACGGTGTACTGATGCATCCACAACTGTTTTTCTTCCACCTCCTTGCTCACAACAACAAATAGTTCCTTTTCTTTGCTATCCAATTGTTCTTTCAAATACACTATTAAATCACTACTCTGAAAAACAAAGAGTTCAATATAATAAGACTAAATTTTAATCAATGTACATTCATTTTATTAACTTGTAGGGTTATGTACTTATTAAAATCTGAGGCTTTATTGAGACGAAATGGCAATATTTTAATTTTGCCTTTTTTCGCTCCACCAAAGGATTATTACAATGGTTGTACATGCTACAACTATAAATGTTATAAGATTCTTAATAATGCATGTTGAAAGGTAAATATTATTATTGTTAACTCTATATTGTACACAACAAAAAACGTAACGTAACGTAAAATAAACGTAAGTACAAAGGGCGAGCTTATCTCAACTGAATGAAATTTCTTCCAAAAGATTATGAGTAAGGCATAAATGTTTTTAAAATTATGTTATTTTCACTTGTAATCCAACTTAGATATATTTTCGCTTCATAATTTTTTTATAAAAGGAATTATTGAGTTTTAAATACCATAACTTTGTATACTATTATGCAAATGTTATGGTTTTCTTTGTTATCTATTAATGCAAAGTTGCATCTAAAATATGTTTTTTTTTTATGATAAAAGAAGGCAAACAAGCAGACGGATTTCAATTCTAGCCGCCTAGAGACACCAGAGATGGTAATGGTGCGTTGCCAACCTGAGGCCGGGTTGCTAGGCATCAAGCAAAAGTAAGATTTTCTTTCGGCTACCTTACCCTCCAAACCGGAACACGTCAACGGCAAGCAAGGTTTGACCCTAGTTGATTAATGTTACCGTTAAGTAAGTCTAAGATGTTTCAGTATAAAAATATTTTATTATTAGTATTAATATTAGAATAGTTATATTTCATCTTTCCTTCTTTCTCCAAGGGTACTTATATTATCATTAACACAGGTAGTACTTAGTACCCTTATGGAGATATTACTCTACCGCGCATTTAAGTGAAAGCGCGAACTAATAGAGATAATCTGGGATGAAATCACCACGGCACACAATTGAGGAAATAAAAAAAATATGTGTGGTGTTTTTTAATTAATTAGTTAATTGAAGTACAAGCATTTCTTAAGAGATTGGTTTGATGGTCCTTCGTAAAAAAAATAATGTTAACTAAAACGTAAGAGCCTTTTCGGGCAGTGATTCCACGGCTCATATGTTTTCAACCAGTTTTCTAAAAATAGGAAATGGTGACTATCCTACCAAGAATGATATATTTGACATCCCTAAAGATAAGTGTACATTGGCAAATACAACAAACATCGAATAGCTATACAAATAACAAAGTATGGGGCCACCACAACCTTATAATACTTAGTTGGGTCGTAAGTTCTGTCACACAATAATAACTTTTCAATTAAAAATGTTGGCTACAAAGATATTTCTTAATTTGAATTTAGTATATTTTATGAAAATAAGTAGGTATATTAATTAGTATTATAAAATATGAAGTGGAGTTTTGGCGCAATCGAGAGAAAAGCTGATGGTCGAAGTGTTTTCATATTTTTGATTCTAGTGTTTTGTTGGTGGCATTTAGTACAATTTTGTTCAGTGAAAGTGCACAAATGAAATAATCATGAAGAAATTTGCGTATTGTGTATTTCCTCGTTGCCGCCAAATCTAAGTACTTGACCTTAAGTAATGACGCTTAACCCAAGACCATGACTTATTGACGACTTATGACTCATTATAATAGAATGTCGATTTTATTTAATTTGATGCAATTTCTACTTGACTAATGGCGAAATACTAACATGAATGCCAAACCTAAAGAACGAAAGAAATATGAAGTGGACGCTTAAAGAAGCACGTGTCGCGGTTATCGCGCTTCATCGGTGTGGTTACACACCAATTCAAATTTTCGACATAGTGAAAAATTTGAATTTAATTATAAGAAGGATGTATTATCGTACCATCAAACGATATAGTGAGGACTTAACTTTGGAAGACAGAAAAAGAAGCAGTCGTGCTTACTCAGTAAGGACACCAGCGGTGGTAAAACTGAGACGGTGAGAATTCAAATCCGTAAGCAGAGACTGTTCCCCCTTTACATGGGGTTATGCAAAACTACAGTGAAAAGGGTGTTGAATGAAGACATAAGACTACGAGCTTATTGCAGAAAAACAGTACATTGCTTGGATGTGCACCTTTAGATCATGAGACAGAAGAGATCCCACATTTTGTTGAAGCAGGACGCAGGAAAAAAGCACTGTCAAATTCTTTTTTCGGACAAAAACATTTTTACTCACCTAAAGAGCTACAACAAACAAAATGATAAGGTGTACGTCCACAGCAGTTGCAAAGCAAGCCACCGCATTCTGCATGTCCAGCGAGGCCATTATCCATACTCAGTCACGGTTTGGTTAGGAGTCTGATAAAGAGGCCTGAGATACACTTGTGGGAGGCGTAGAAACGAATGCGATTGTGTATCAAAACACAGTGCTCACGGACCTTGTGTAACTTGATTCTTATACCATGTTCAGTAACATGCTTTAGGTATTCTAACAAGATTCTCATTTTGAGAAAACATAATTAACATAACGGGCACATCTTGTTCAGCTCATCTATATATTAATATGTGATGCTAAAACTTTGGACAACTTTTTACGAAAATTGCGCGGGCGTAGGAGCATAAAATTTGGCACACTTATAGTTTATTAAGGCTAATATTTGTCAGTAATAATGAAAATATGTTAAATCAATAAATAAAACATTACCCACACTACCATGCATTTGACATACATAAACAAATACATTGATGATAACGATAAAAGATCACAGATGGCGCACTAAAAAGTTTGGAAACAAAGTAGTTGGTCTTAGAAATGAAGATGGCGTCCTTATCAACAAGATATTAAAATTTATTATGGTCGAATTTCGACCAAGTGGTCAAAACTATCGGTCGGGCGACCGGGTGATAAATAAATTATTATTCTATAAACAAACAGGTGACTATTATTTAACCATAAACATGTGACAGAACTTATGATGACTAAGTATACATACCCACATTTTGCAAATAGATAGATCTGAATATAAATATACAATCAATGCTCAAAATATTGTTGATATGTGAATATGTATGGCATAAGACTGAAAATATTTTTTTTTACATTCTGATTAACTTTAAACTCAGACATGTTGGTAAATGAAATAAAACACAATGTGGAAAACATACCCTTCCTATTAATTGTGGGGCATCTAATTTAGAATCCAAGTTGTAAAAGTTTCCTTGTATTTGTCGAATTGTAATCCAATGTCTCCGCCTTAGAGGTAGCATAACAAATCCTAATTTGTAATCTGATGGCACATTCAGGATGAAACCACATATATTTGACAGATCTAAGCATCCTGGATCCCTAGAATAAAAAGAAAATTGATCAAATATTTTACTTTCTCCAATACCTGTCAAGAATCCAAGCAAATGGTCTTCTTACAACACAACGGCATAAGACTTGTTTAGTATAGCCATTGTTACTAATCTGTTCTAAAACGCAAAGAAGAAAATTATCATCGACAGTATTGTGTTGTGAGTATTTATGTTGATTGTAACCAATAGCATTATTTTCATGCATTTATTACTCTACTATAACAATTTACGCAGTAAATGCTGATTGTGGTAAAAGCCGAAAATTGTTAATTCTGATAAATTAGCTGACATTTTTACAGTTACTCTTAGGTGGTATGTTTATGTTGTGTCTATAATTTATCTCTCTGCCTAATATTATATACATAAGTTCAAAAGTCATCAGGATTTTGTGTTTCCTGAGTTAGTATTTTTTTCGCCTATGTATACATAAAGTAATAACCTGCTTTATGCTATATAACGCGAATACCCTGCACCACATCTGATATTATTTATATACCTTCTGACTTTAAAAGTTATAACATTATAGAGTTTTTTTGAGTTAAGTAATCATCAGATTAATAATCATAAGTAATCAAAAGGTTGCAGATAGGTATAAAATTTCAGCATGAAAACTTTACCAATTCCAGAAATTGAGATTAGTTCTGCACCATGCTTTTAGCACAAAATGTTATGAGCTTCACATGCTAACAATAGTAATTATTATAAGGTTTTTTGTGACCACTATATATAAATAAATAATCTACATTTGAAAACAAAAGGAAACTACTTATTATTTCAAACATATGTTGTTGGCCACATATAAACACAATTTTTTTATTCAAAGAATGAGTAGTACTAATACCTTTTTTGAGTTCAATCCAAATCAGGTACTTCCTTTACTTTTTAATTATTTTAATCTTATCATCAAAAGCTAAGGTGACATAAAAAAAGACTTTTGAAGTTTAGCTAAGCACACTTTACTATCAAAAAAGATCTTACAGGTAATTCTCAATAGTAATCAAATTATCTTATTAAAACAATTAAAATTCAGTGAAACAGATTTGTACTATACAAAGTTGAAACAAGCAAAGATATTGCCAACTCAATCAATACTGGTCACTGTGATTGAATTAAAAGTTGCTAAAACTGCCTATTTCATTAGTTTTTCAAATTTTTTGTTTTGGGAGAGTAAGTGCTATTTTTTTAGATGAAATTCTCAACATCCAAACAAATTATTGACACCAATTTTTTTTTATGCTAAAATTAAATGATAAGTCACTAATTCCAGTAAAAATTACTAAATTAGCAACACTTGACTTCGATGTTAATAAGATTTAAAATGTGAAGCAATGCATACAATCAATTCACACATAAAAAGTAATTATTCGTGAGTGTGTGCAGCGAATGCACTCATCAATCGTTTGTGTGTTGTGTTTGTGTTGACCAGCAGCCAAAAAAACTGATAGTTTTCTTAATGGTCCAAAGATGATTTTGATATTAAGCATCATGGTTATTGGAATCAAAGTAATGTGGTTTTTTTTTTTAAAGTAATGTGTAAAAATCTATAGGGTAGGTAAGCAGAGCTTATATGCCTTTATGGAGTAAGCACCACTGACAGTAAGTCTACAAAATATAACATCTTATGTATCTTTTTGTTATACTTTTTTGAATTTGCTTTATGGGATTCTACCCAAAACACATTTCTCCTGTAAAGAGGGGTATTACTATAATAGATGACATGTGTAGGAATACAGAATGAATTTGAATAATTACTGCAATTCAAAACTTTAACAGTAAAAAAATCCACTTTCTTAGCAATTCAAGAAATGACTTATGTCTGATTTCATAAATCATATCTGGAAAAATCATCTGGAAAAATCATACCCCAGCTTCAGTTTCTTTCTGTTATTAAAGAACTATACTTATAAACACTTAAAATTGAATTATGTTAATCAGGTCAGCTTATTATAAAGAAAGGTTAAACTGAATAATACCTACTTTCTTTTGTCAAACCAAACTGCTTCACAGCCTTTCTTCTGTAGAGCTGCCATAATAACATTAATGTCGTAGTTTCCAAGACCTAACATTGAACGGTGGGGATTTATCCAGACATTTGGCGATAGTCTACTGCATATTGTATCTAACTCAGATTTAGAAAAGGTATTTTTGGTCTGAAAAGAAGCAATGAAATATTATATACTTACCTACTTCTTATTATACTAAATTTAAAATGAAGTGCGGGAAAGAGAAAAATGTTTGACTTAGGATTTCTTACTAACTAATGTGACCTTGTCTTAGTTTTAGTTAAACACAATAAAATAAGTAAAGAAGTTTATCACTTTGAAATATTTAAAACTCTCAACCTATAATTACGTCTTGTTAACACATAATAATTAATGTTCTCTTGTAATAACCAATTGTACTGCTAAATACTAGTAGTGACACTAAATAAATTGCTGTTTATTCACAACAGTAAGAAATTATTAATAGTGAAATACATAAATAGATTTTGACATGCAAATGGAAGGTTTCGATAATGTAAAGTTTACCTGAAATAAGTTGTTAAGCGCATGCAAAGCACACAGTTCTTTAACTTGTTTTTCGTGGTATATTTGTGGTTTTGCACTCATTTTTCATTAAATTTCTTTCAATACATCTTGTGTCAAACTTTATTCAATTAATTACCATGAACAAACCTACTGCACGAAATGATAAGTTTGGTGTTTTTAAAGCATTAAAAAAGCATTAATTTACAAATAATTTTACAAACGGACTATGCGATACATTGCTGCTTCTTTATTTGACAATCTTAAATCTGTGACAGTCAAGTGACAATCAATGTTAAGTGTTGCCTATAGCTACATTGGTGTAGCTGTACACAAGTTGAAAAATTGCTATATTCGACCAAAAATTGATTACATATTACTCAAAAAACTTTTTTGTTTGACTCATAGATTTAGGATGTACATTCTAAGGTATCAAAGTAGTCGTCCCAACTACTACTAACCACCGCCGCTTCACGTCCCGTATGTACAATGCATGTAGTAAGCGCCAAAACATGGTTAATAGTGCTACTAGCGTTGTCTACCTATGAAACTGATAATATAAGAAATAATTGATAATTTAGAAAGAACTGAATCAGAACATGGGTGAAAATATTAGTTAAAGCTCTTTCCATATGACGTTTGATTATTATACTAACCAAAGGCGTATATTACAGACGTTCATATCTGCGAAAAGTTGTTTTATATTGGTACGTCATGCAAATCATATAAAACCAGTACTCATCTACTTATCACAAGAGAATATGCATTGATTCACAATTTCAGATTTCTCACTTCTCCAGTAGTCCCTTTTTTATTAGTCTAAAAGCTATCATAAGCAAATGAAATAATAATAAAGAAATTAGCTTATCATGTATTTCCTCGTTGCCGCCAAATCTCATAACAGAGCTTGTGTAATGAGCCACCGCTTTACCCAAGAGCCTAACATGACTTTTGACGACTTATGACTGATGACTAATTATAATTAATTGAAATTGATATAAAATTTGATGCAAATTTCTACTTGACTAATGGCTAAATACTAACGTGAAAGCCAAAACCTAAAGAAAGAAAAGGGTTGGCGGGAACGGTCGGAGGGGAAGGCGCGCTTTTCGCGGGTTCCCTCCAATCTTTAAGTTCAAAATGTGTAATATAATGTAAAAATGTACAATTTGTAAATTAATTAAAGTGTAAGTATTACTAAGTTGTATGTAAATGTGATATAGTGAGTAAACTATACTAGTAGAAGACTATAGTAGTGTTTTGTCACGACAGAAGAGACAAAGCCCCGAACAAAAAGAAAATTGAAGACAAAACTAGAAAAAGACATGAAATATTAAGATATGGGTTTATTACATAATATAAGACTAGTATAATATATAGAGGTAAAAAAAAAAAGAATAATAAAAATACTTTTTGCACTGTCGTAGAAGTTTTGGCGCCAACATGAAAGAAAATGATTTCGGTGTTCAGAATTTTAGTTTTAAAATCTGTGTGAAAATAATCGTAATTCAAGGATGTGACGTACTATAAAACAAATAAACAGAAAAACATAATATATTATAAACTTCAAGAAATTAAAACCTCTTGTTAAAGAGTATTTATATTCTTTGATTAAAACTAAAGACGTATTGAAGGACTCAAATAACCTTTGTAGCTATCAGTGAAGGAAATGACTTTTAAAAAAGGGGCAGACAATATTATGTTCTGAAACTGAAGAAATGTGTTTAAATTTTAATATGAAGAAGAATTTATTATTACGGAAGACTTGGCAGCATGGCCGAAAGGTCTTAGCCGGCTCCAGAAAGGGGCAAATTAACCTTAAAAAAAGAAAAAAAAGAGTTTTGGCGCCATCGTGGATGAAGATGGTCGTATTTTTTCATAATTATTGAATTTCGTGTTTACATTGAGTGAAATTAGTTAATTTAGGTGGGAATTAGTCTAGTTTAGTTCAGCGAACGTGCACAAGTGAAATAATCATGAAGAAATTAGTGTATCGTGAATTTCCTCGTTGCCGCCAAATCTCATAGATGAGCTTGAGTAACGAAACCACCGCTTTACTCAAGACCCTGACATGACTTTGACCTATGACTTACGAATTATGACCTAAAATGACTTATGACTACTAAAAAGAATTTATTTATATACGGAAGACATGGCAGCATAGCGGAAAGGTCTTAGCCGGCCCCAGAAAGGGGCAAAATAACCTAAAAAAAATAACCTAAAAAAAAGGAAAGAAAAGACTACCTATGACAATTATTGACAACTAAATTTTAAAAGTTATTTTCCCGCGGATTTAATTTTGTTTTAATCGTACAATATTTTTGATTATTTTTTGCTTGCTTTTAGTTTTCGGTAGTTGGATTAGTAGTTACTACAAGTTACGAAGACAACATGAGTTATTCTTTTTAATTTAATTTAAGCCATCGGCCATAGAATAATATACCA
This sequence comes from Calephelis nemesis, assembly GCA_002245505.1. NCBI lineage: Eukaryota > Metazoa > Arthropoda > Insecta > Lepidoptera > Riodinidae > Calephelis > Calephelis nemesis. The sequence goes on along the minus strand of NJDD01002016.1, from coordinate 244,718 downwards.
GAGGGCCATTGGCTGCGTTAAATTTTTCTCATTTTCAGTACTCGGATATCTTGTACATAAACTTAATTAAAATGCATGAATCAAACAGTAACTTAGAAAATGTTTCACTCTTGGACAAATCTCTTTTTCTCCAATACAAAATATCGACGCAAAGGTACCTAAGTAATTTATTTTAATTTTCGACTTTTAGATACAAAGAAATGATAACTCAGGGCAGATGGTTTCCTTTGTTTTTGTAATATTTGTTTTTATTTTTAGTTGTTCAAATCTTACTTCACAAGCTTTGCTTAAAGAATTCTGGGAGAATAATTCAAAACAATTAAATGTTACTTCAGTGGATAATATGTTAAATCTTGCAGAATTATCACATTTAAAAATTGAAGCTAATAATGTTAATTCGTGGAAAAGCTTTATCAGGTTTGTGATCAATATTTAATTTAAAGCTATTAATGCAAATCACATGAGAAGAGTAATCATATTACATTACTATTTATTATTAGTAGAATTAAAAAGTTCGGGTCAAACAATCCCAAGGCACACTGCAACCTTGACTGACCTATTGTTATTACGCCTCTTACAAGGCTTACATAAGTTTGGCTAGGCAGTCTCTAGGAACTGTACAATGTACTTGGGATTTATCAGCTTAATATCCTGGGGATTTATTATGTGTCCACCAAGAAATCTACTTGCTGGGCAATCACAGAGTATATGTATCACTGTTTCCTCTGGTTCCAAGCAAGCTCTACAGTCAGGCTCTTCCGCTAGGCTCATCCTGTTTAAATGTTTATTTAGTTGACAGTATCCTGTTAACACTCAGACTAAAATTCTGAGCTCATTTTCCTTGCAACAAGGTAAGTTTGGTGCAAAACCCGGCAACCTTACCAATTTATTTATATTATCATATTACTGCACAAATTTATTTATCGTTGCAGATATTTGTAGAAATGGAGCAGTAGATTCTAAAACCAAAGTTTCTGTAGCCATTGTTACTATTTTTATATTAGTTATAAAGTGAATTACAATATACAAAAATAGATGCATTTAAATTTAATGATTGAAATGCACTTCAAGTACAGTAATGATTACACAAACTACTTTCAATCAATCAATCAAAACAAACTTTATTCATGTGAACCATACAAGTGGTACTTGTGAGCATCAACATTTTTATATACTACCACCGGATCAGAATCTCGGCCACACAGTGAGAAGATCCGGCGACAGAAACTTAGCGGGCTTGTCTTTTTTCAATTTTAATTATTACATTGTAAACTAGATAAAAAATACACAATTACAATTTAATTTTAACTTATATGAAAGGTAACAAAGTACAACAATCACTTAACAAACAGCAGTGGGAGATTGAAACTTCTATCCCCAAGCATCTTCATTTTCCAAATAATCTGAGACCTTATAAGCCTTTCTTACATTATTTTGCTTTAATACATTTTTTAAACTTATTTAAAGTTAGTTATCTAATATCAATGGTCAGCTTATTGTAGAAACATTTACATTGACCCAAAAAGGATCTACTAATTTTATGGACATGGGTTTTGTATACGGCTAGATTATTTTTATTTCTCATATTTACATAGTGATCATAGCATTCTTTTGTAAACATACATAGTTTTTTTTAACATACATTAGGTTCTCATGAATGTATTGAGAACTAAAGGTTAAAATGTTTATTTCTTTGAATTTTTCTTGGAGGTAATCCCTTGCATAAAAATTATAAATAGCTCCAATAGCTCGTTTTTGTAATACAAATATAGTACTTATATTTGCAGAATTTCCCCAAAGAAGAATTCCGTAAGACATTAGACTATGAAAATAGCTAAAATACACTATTCAGGCCATTTCAACATCAGTTAATGTTTTTTAACTGCAAACGCTGCTGAACTAAGCCTATTTGCCAGTTTCTCAATATGACGGCCCCGTTACAATTTGTTATCAATTGTTATACCTAAAAAAAACAGTGGATTCAACAAGATCCAGATTAAATCCATTTAGATGTACATTGGTATCTACTAGCCTAATATTAGGCACTTCGTTTTATTACCATTCAAAACAAGATTGTTAACTAACTGTACAATGTTGAACCACTGTAAAACTTTGGATATTGCATTGTTCATTTCGTCATACTTACCTTGCCTTTTCACTTTAAATATAAGTGAAGTGTTATCTTCGAAAAAATATATCGCGGGTATCCCTTATGTCATAAGGTAAGCCATTTATATATACAAGAAACAGAAATGGACCAAGAATAAAGCCCTGAGGTACGCCAATCGTAACCGCAGAACCCGAAGAAGTTTTACCATTTATTTTAACCCTCTGAACTCTCTTGTTCAAGTATGAGATCATGACATCAAGAGCTTAATTCCATAATAGCGTAATTTCCTGAATTAAGTATCATGATAAACACAGTCGAAAGCCTTAGAGAGTTAAGCACACACTTTTTAAAACTTAATAAATATTAGTTTCAAAAAACTAAAAAACACGCTTTTATTGCTAATCGAACTAAAACCTAGAAAATAAATTTTAATAAAGAGGTGTTTTATATTACAATAGTAGAAGATCGGACAACCAATCATACTGAAGCACCTCACATTAAAATTATAATAAAATTTAAATTGTTTACAGAAGAATCCCCAGAAGAATTGTTTACAGAAGATCCAGAGTAAATACCCAGCTTTGCGTTGAAGTCGCCCATCACCACCGTGTAGTGCGTTTTGGAGGTATGGATGGCTTTCGGTATGACCTCGTAGATCGTCTCCACCTCGTCGTCAGAGTGCGCCGAAATCGGGGCGTAGACCTGTATGACCTTCAGCGAATACCATTTGGTAATTCTGAGTATCAGGTACGCCACCATTGTCGACACACTCCCGATCGCCTCCAAGTTATTGATGAGTGACCTGCGGGCACCTTCCCGATGGTAGAACAAGCTACCGGACTTTAGGATTATCGAGTCCTCTCCCTGTCTTCGGACTTCAGATAACCCCATAACGTCCCAGCGTAACTTGTCCCAACACTCTTCCGACTTCAGGATCTTCTCGTCATTCCGAAGCGTGCGGCAGTTGTGCGTTACCAGGGCCAGGTTTGTCAGCTGGTAGCCTAAGTCCGTCCGGGGATTCTTCGCACAGCAGCGTTCGTGAAGCTAAAGGGCATCTTTTTTTCCAAATTACGGCATAGCCTAAAGTCGAAGTCTTCGACCAGTGTGTGTCATCTGAAATATGAAATTGAGACTTGGCAGTTAAATGTGGGCCTCTTAAATAAGCTCAGAGTCGCTCAGCGTGCTATGGAGAGAACGTGTGTATCTCTGCGAGATATGATCCGCAATTCGGTGATCCGCAAGAGAATGAGAGTGACCGACATAGTTTAGAGAGTCAGCAAGCTGAAGTGGCAATGGGCAGGCCACATTGCTCGCACAACCGACAACCGCTGGGGAAGAAAGGTTCTCGAGTGGCGGCCCCGAATCGGACCGAATTCGTGTATATTTTAAGTTTTTTGTAACTTTTAATTACTTTAATTGTAACCTCCCTCTCTTCATTTTAATTTACCTTCAACAATCAAGTAATTCTTTTCCCATTTATTTATATTTTTTTTTGCTTTCAGCAATTGTAAGTTCCATTGCGTTTGTTTCCCCTTAAGCCATTACATTTGTAACATTTGGTGTAAGAACAGTGACGCATTGTGTACCAATCACATTTGACGCCCTTTGAGACATTCATTCCATTCATTCACAGCTTTATTTGTACATCCGCCCGTTACATTTTGGCACCCCTTTTAATTCTTTACCTTCGCCCTGGTCATGCCTCTGCCTCCCGCTCCGAGGATACTTACTAATGGGTTATTGGGTTACTTACTAATGTGGGTATTCATAAAGGGCATTTTGAAGTTTGGATTGCAAGATATTGCAACGAGGGGCATCGATAATAGATTGTAACTTCAATGTTCTGGTAATAAGCCTTTTATAACTTGTGTAACGTGTTTAGGGAAGGAGGATGGAGGATTTTTCTCCATAAGAAGCTCTTCTGTGCTTCTTCGACATTACATTTTTTTTCCATTGACGAATCTTTAAATTAATACGAAAATTTAAATTGACGAATCCTCGATCGTCTCCGGAAATGAAAACACACCTGGTGAAGATGCTGATTCTAGTATTTTTCTTTGAAAATATGTCGCCACAGTTAATAGTATAATTGCTTGACTTCTTCATTTTTTAATACGTAAACTCGGTAATTTAATGTTTATTGTACGTAAGGACGTAAAACAATCTCATGTGTAGCTGACACAAAGCTGCAACCGTGCAAGTTCTAACGTCGACTGCTTGGTCGAGCGCACCCCGCTCCTGCGTCCCGTGGATCATCGGGAGGGTCGATTTTACAGCGGTCAAGCTACAGATACATTACACTAATTCATACTGTTTTGTCCTTTTCGAGGAGCTGGATTGCCTCTATGTTCACATAATGGTGAAGTATATGGTGATGAGCTTCTGCACTTTTTTTATAACGTCGCTGACAAACAACTTTGAGGTCACGATGGAGATCATAATTTCTTATGTACAAGCGAGTATTTGCATTATCCCTGAGCACTTCGTTTGCGAACCTTTGTATACACAGTATATTAGTCTTTTTGGTACATCCCCGTTACAATATCATAGGTCCATATTGTTTTTTAAATATTAATAGTTTGGTTGACATTGTTAATTTCGTATGTGTCATTAAGCCAGCACATATTTCTACAACTTTCGTAAAGTAGTAAAGTTCTCGTTTCTTTTTTATGTGAGCTTCCAGCGCAGCTTTGTATCGAGTGTCATACCCAGTTATTCAGCTGTGTTAGGGTATGGAACTCTTAGTGCGTTGATATAAATTGGTATATCTTTTACTTTTTGTTAGTAAAATTAATTAGTGTAGATTTGGTTTCATTCAGATTGAGCCTTTTTGTTGCTTCTTCTTGCATACTTCCCAGAGCAATATTATCCGTGTCATCAGCAAATGTTGCAATAATGCTAGTTTCTATTTTAGGTATATCAGAAATATATAAATTATAAGCAATGTAGGTTCGAGCACACTTCCTTGAGGTACACCAGCTTAATTTTCTTAAGTCCAGAGTAGGCTTCTTCATGCCTAACTCGTAACTTTTCTTTGTTCAATATAACTACCACTGCCAAATATTTGAAAATTGCGTGGGAAGCATGCGTTTTTGTTTGTAAATTAAGCCTTCATGCCAATCTTTATAAAATGCTTGCACGAAGTCTAAAAAAACTGTCGAATAAATTCTTTCTTCTATTTTTCAATAATATTTGTGATCTATGGTAGAATGTTGTTCCCTGAATCCAAATTGGTGATCTCTAATTAATTTAGTTTTCATCCCAAATGGCTTTTAGCCTTTTTAAGAGGATATTTTCGAATAACTATAAGATGTAATTTCTTACGGAGGTTTGCCAGGCTTAGGAAGCACATAAAGGAATAAGGAATAATTATTGCAACTTATTTTGACACTGTTTCCATGAGTGATGAAGTTTGTTCAGTTTAGATTTAAATGAAAATATTTACAATCAAAATATCAATAATGAAACATTTTTCCTGAACAAATGTATCAATTTCCGTCAACTAATTATGAAGGAGTTGTCGCAAGGGATGTACAAACTTAAAGTTTTACACTAGAAGGTTCTCTGGCCTCTGAACAAACAAATAAACAATGAATTATAACATTTTCAGCAAGTTTGAAGATCCAGTTGCATTACTTGAAAAATCGCTTCCACAATGTGAACCATGTTTAAAGACACAACAAAATACCTTTGAATTGTTTCTACAAAATGAATGCAAATGCGATATTGGCGTCCAAGAAAGATCAGACATTGATCCAATTTTGGGAAATGCTGGTTCAGCTCCAAATAATGACAAATTTAATCCCAAGTTTTCTAAATTTAAAAGCTTTAACAAGTTCAACACTGAAATAAACCATAAAATGTCAGTACCTATTGAAGATATGGATGTTGATTTAGAAGATGAAAGTAGGGCACATAAGAACACTGCTTCAAAGATAGCTTTCAAAACGGCTAAAGAGTCTGTCCTAGCATCTAATCCTTCGGCCAGGCGAACGTTAGGTGCATCAAGGAAAGCTCAATCAAAATTTGTTTCTCCTATGTTGAATATGCAGTAAGTTATTTTTGTCTTTGATTGTGAGAATAAATCCCCCTCAAGGCTTAAGTTGACATTATAGTCTGTATTGCCTCTTCTATTATTGCGTTATCGCCTCTGTGCTCGAGCGGTCCAGACTTTAGACTTGATTTCATGAGATCCCGGGTTTGATTGCTGGGTCAGCAGCAATAAAAAAACATGGTTTTTCCAATTTTCTAATTAAAGAAATAAATGTTGCTCGGGATATGCTTGCCACCTATCACATTGTGGGACTTAGTGTCTTCAGATAGTAGTAAGTGCCGTTGTTGTGCCTCTGCGGGGATATGGGCTTGAAAATGTCTCTGGATAAATTGAATCTTATCCAAAAGTAAGCATATTATATTTTTCTTGTGTTGGATGTTAGTCGACAATACTATTGTAAATAAATTCAAGAAACACAGTTATACCTAGAAATGCAGATATCTTGAAGTTCATCATACAAATGTCTGCTTCCGATGGGAATCGAATCCGATTCTTAGTTGGTCAGTGAAATTAGGCCAATATTAACCCGTTAGCCAACAAGGCAGTTTGTAATATCAACTTAAACTTTGAACTGCTTTAGAATTTGTTTATTAATAGGATGGTTAAAGTGTGTGTGATTATAACTAACATAATAGTTCTTGAAACAGGGTGACTGTATGCCTTATAAAGGTGAGTATTAACTTTCAGAGACAAGCAAGAGACAAATGAATCACCAATAATGGATGAAAGATTGAAGAATATTGATCCAAAAATGGTTGAACTTATTGAGAGTGAAATTATTCATAAGGGAGCACCTGTTGGTAAGTTTTTTAGACAGGGTAACCTTGAAAGGTCCGGCCAAATTTTAATATTTTACTAGGTGGTAGAGTTTCCCGGATTGGTACCACCGCCTTACCTATTTCTGGCGCCATAACGTCATGACGTGTTCCGGTTTGGAGCGTAAGATAGCCGGTAAACTTACTATTGCTCGAGGCCTAACATCCCGGCCTCAGGTTGGCAACGCAACATAACCACCTTTGGTGTCTCTAGGCGGCGAGAATTTCTTACCATCAGGAAGTCCGTCTGCTTGTTTGCCTTCCAATATTATAAAAAATTATAAGGGGACTTAAATGGTAATGCATTTCAAATACAATTGCTAAATTGTAATATTTAACATTATAAACATTCATTTAAGACAGCCAGCAAAAATGCTTCACTTGTTCCCACTCTATGTCGTACCTAGTACAAGTCATGACGTCACCAGCAAGCGTATGTGACTGCGGTCGGTGGGAATCAGTTTTTTGCTTTGTTTACGTTATAACCATGCATTTTGTATTTTGCGTCGGATAAAAATTGTAAACTGACTTTAATTTATTCTTGGATCGCAAGTGTTACCGATGCCGAATCGTTTCTTAAAGTTTGGCTGGTGCTTTAGATGTAACCCTGTATGGGGTCCTTCCAAAATAGGTGTTCAAATGTTTAGAGAGCGTTCAGTATTTATAATTAAAGATATCCTTTTTCTTTTGTTTTTTTTTTCAATAAGGTTTACTACGTACAGGGCTAAGAACATAATTCAACAAATTTTACTTAAAATAAAAAGAGACTAGGATATACTTGTAGGAAACAAACTGATATTGTTTGATACATAGTAATAGATTTAAAGTGAGGTGATCCTGGTGGATATTAAGTGCTAAGTTAAATGAGAAAACAAAACATTTCTATCACATATTTTTTCATGTGGATATATTTTACAGTATGTTATATACATGTAGTCTTGAATATAGTCTAAAAATTTGAATGCCTACCCACTTCGGAAGGACCTTATATATTATGCCATATCTACATAGATATCTCGTCATTAAAGTGTTCGTAGATAAGTGTAAATGATCATAGTACTTATAAATGTATAGCAAGTTAACACAATGTTTAGTGACATAATATATGATATCTTCATTCACGTCGGAATTAAACATGGTTTTGCATGCGTACATCCATATCTGTGATTATGAGATACAATGTCTCCGTAACGTCAGTACTGGTCACTTGTTGTCTTCTATTAACGCCACAACATCAGCACTTTAAATTTTGACCAGAAATTTTGCCTTAAGCTTATGACCAAGAAGATCGTACAATATAACCAAGAAGAACGTAACATTTATATATAAATCGTCTTATCAACGAACATGGGCTAAAGTACTCCAAGGTCCAAACTGCAGGTCTATTCAGTATCTTTTTAGTGATGATCACTGGGTGGAGTGTACATCGAATAGCTGTCAAATGACATGTTTTACATTTGCTATCTCTATTGTATTTCTTTCGGTCACTGGAGACAGAAAATAAATAACTCGTCATTTGACAGCTATTTGATGTACACTTTACTCAGTGATTGTCACTAAAAAGATATGGAATCAGGGGGCTGGTATTGTTGTATTTGTCTTGACACTCCTCTTGAATCTATGTTTATTTGTTGGATAAGACGGATAGTTGTTTAGTTGGAGGCACAGTCATAAGGTACAATTGCCATCAATGTTATAAAGAAATAGTGGTTAAAGAGTCGGCAACTGTACTGTGTAGGGTGGGAGGACATAGCGGGGCTGCAGCTGGCCAAGTCGGTGATGCAGGAGGCGGTGGTGTGGCCGCTGCTGAGGCCCGACCTGTTCACGGGGCTCCGCCGGCCCCCGCGCGGGGTGCTGCTCTTCGGGCCCCCCGGCACCGGGAAGACACTCGTCGGTAACTGGCGCTCTGCACACCACGCCCCAGCTACTCGCCTTACTTTCAGCAATATAGCCTTTCTTTCAAACGGCTTGTTATGAGGGGAACGTTGGTTTAATTTACTCATGTCATGATGAAAAGGTTTTGTGAAGACATGTTCGGTCTGATACTTCCTGCCACCATACCATGAGTGATTGCCCACGATAGTCGATTTACGGCCAATATTAATAATCAATCCTAATCCAAAACTTGCTGTCCAAGATTATAAGATAAGACTAAGATATTTTGATCCATTTTTATGTTATAGCTTGCCAATAACATATCTGTGGACAGGATAAATATGGCAATTAGGTATAGGATAGGCCGGCGGATACGCAGCTATCTAGATTGCTTGAAATCCATCTTTAGAGAAATATTATTAACATTGACCGTTAGAGTGTTTGGTTGCTATGCAAGAGGCTGAAGATTCCAATCTCATGCTGACAACGCACCGTTAACGCACACTTATATCTTGTCCTCAAAAAAAACTGTCTACTTGTTCTTTCCTATCATAAAAATAACCTACAGTCACTATATTTATGTCTAGCAGCCCGTCCTGGCTTCGCACGGGTGGATTAATTAAAAATTTTCATAGAAATAACGTAGCTGGTCAGCAGTGATATCAGATAGTGTTCCAAAGGTATTTTTTTTAAATCGGTCCAGTAGTTTCGAAACAATAGGCTCCAAACAAACACAAACACACAAATAATCAAATCTTTTGTCTGTAACATTATAGTGTAGATGATGTACCGACAGAAGCTCCACCTACCGGGTCCAACTGTAAATTTAAAACTATTTCAAATATAATTAGAGCCAGATTTAGATTCTAAATCAAGCCGAGGACTTTGGCATTTGGGTCTTGAATAAAATAAATCTGCAAATGGGTAGCAATAGTCGATTGTTTCACTAGTCTCCAACACCCGACCTTATGGTAAATAACAAACGTGGCCTATAGACACCAAAACACCGTAGATGTTACAGGAGCGTCGCTACTTTGCGGCCGGGATGTTAGGCCTATTGTGCAAGTCGACCGGTGCTCTACCCGTCGGACCGGAACACGCCAGTAATTATGTAGTCAGGGATAGGTAAATGGAGAAGTTGGTGCACAGCACTCTGCCACCAGTAAATATTGATTTGTGACGTCAGGTAAGTGCGTGGCGTCCCAGTGCCAGGCGACGTTCTTCAGCATCTCGGCGTCGTCGCTGACGTCCAAGTGGGTGGGGGACGGCGAAAAGATGGTGCGCGCGCTCTTCGCCGTGGCCCGCGCCCACCAGCCCGCCGTCAGTATATTTTTAACGTTTATTCTTTGCACGCTCAAACGCAGACCGCGCGGTAAGTGCTTATGGAGACGTTTAAATCAACTCAGTATTTGATATATACACGCCTCTATCTTTTTTCTACTTTTATAGCAGTCGTTGTACTTTGCGGACTATCATTATAGCGAACTACATAAGCCAAACGCCTGAATATTATACCATCAGTACATGCTTTAAAACGCTTCCCGTCATAGAATTAGATAAAGACAAAGTAAGAGTAAAGGTAAATTGATATTACAATCTATCCCAGTGTACCTAATAAATACTACCAGTATGGTTAATTTAAGAAAGGATGTGGCAATTAATTTAATTTTCTTTAGTTCTAGTAAATAATTCTATTTTATTGGAACGAAGTTCCTTATCGCGCGTTTTAAAAGGGGGCTAGACAATTTTTTTTAAATGACACTTTTCTATAGTAAGCAATTGTAATAAATATTCTCTCTCTCTCTCTCTGTTTTAAATGAAATGATGAAATATTCAGGTTATATTCATCGACGAGATAGACTCGTTACTGACCCAACGGAGCGATAGCGAGCACGAAGCCACCAGGAGAATCAAGACAG
>NJDD01002016.1:209553-233065 GCA_002245505.1 Calephelis nemesis | reverse complement strand
TCAGCGATGTTTTGGTAGACGCTTGTGACAAAAATATATTTTTCGTAGTATAAAAACGTATGAGAGATGTTTTGTTGACAATGAACGACGTTATTATAGTAGTGGTTTACAAACTTGAAGCTGATATCCTAAACTTTTGCGAAATTATGATACTGGCTACCCTCCAAATCGAAATGCAGCCACGGAGAAACGTTATAGAGGTTCAGTCCAATAAGTCTTATTGAAAGCAGGGTAGAATTTTTGCAGCAACCCACTTTCGCACGTTGCTAAATTTCACCTTACTTTTAATAAGACTGATTAGACGTCCCAAGAATTGCATTGTCTGCATTTCTCAGCACTAATACCCTGACTTCTCAAATCAGTATTATAATACGGCTGACCGTATGAGTCAATCGCACTTGAAGCTTGAAGCTGTGCAATGAGCTCGTCTTTTGTGGTAAATGTTGTGTCGTCATAGAGTGTGGCAGTGATATTCAGTTGACGTTAGACGAGTGCGAGCGGCTGTTGGTGATCGGCGCCACGAACCGTCCCCAGGAGCTCGACGAGGCTGCACGCCGCAGGCTCATCAAGCGGCTCTACATCCCGCTCCCCGACACACAGGTATTATGTTGTCTACAGAGAGGTTAACAAAAATTATCTACACATTTTAAATTTTATTACAACTTGATAAACACACACACAGTTTAATCACATTCACATGTAGTAAAATAAAAATACTGTAGCAAAATTATTCAAGAAATTGTCATTTACAGTGCATGTGATGCTATTTTTTCTCTTTCCTTAAACTACTATAAAAATCCTAAACAAGTGATTCGATATTGGCCAACATTTTTTATTAAAATATGATTGATATCATTAATATACACAATACACAATAAAGTACCCAAAATAGTTCCTCGCGGGAGCCCTATAATAAAACCAACTTTGTATAAAGGTTTGCGAATAAAATCAATGCCTAAAAATTTATCAATTCAATATTACCAAAATTTTTAAAATCAGTAGCCCCCTGCAAAATGTACATGTATAAGAGCTAAGAACAACCTCCATCACATCAGCTTTCAAACAAAGAAAACCGCATCAGAAATTTTATATCTATTTGTCCTCGTCATTGTTATATCCATCCTTTAAACTCACTCTCACACACACGCACATACCAACATCACGAAGAAAAAGAGGTAGGTCGAATCTACCAATTATCCGTATTTTAAATCAAAAGTGTTTATCATATTTAATGTTTCCTATTTTCTTTTTTATTTCGCTCTATCCGATTTTGTTAATTTGCTGCTGTTGTACAGCAAACATTCAGAAAACATTTTATGTTACTTAGAACGTTAGAAGTTACGTTAGAATTTGACTTAGCTAGTTACTAAAACAAATTCCATTTTTAACATTTTATTGATTTGTTTATCCAAGGAACAGTGGGGAAATGTTTTTCTTATTAAATGTTTTTTCATAATAGGCCAGGATACAAATAATAAATAACCTGCTAAAGAACGAGGTGCACGAGTTGTCCGAGTCGGAGGTGCGAGAGATAGCGGAGATGACGGAGGGCTACTCGGGCGCCGACATGAAGTCCGTGTGCTCGGAGGCCGCCATGGGGCCCGTCAGGGCTCTGCCCCTCGACAAGATCGCCAGCATCGCCCCGCACCAGGTAATGCATACAACTTACGAGTTCTGTGTTAAATGTCACGACAACTACAAAAGACGACTGTTATTGACATGGAATTCCTCTGTTAAAATTCTAAATATGGTCTTTAATTTTTTGTTAGTTATAAAGGAAAATAAACAGACGGATTTACTAATCCTATAGATACTAACGGCATCGATGGTGCGTAGTCAATCCGAGACTAGGTTGTTAACCCTCTCGTCTGAGTAAGTTAGCCAGCTACCTTTAAAAAGAAATACTTGATGCTCAGAAGGAGAAACGGAATACATTGTTGCAATAAAAATCAATTGGTAAACATTTTTGATAGTTTTTCTACTTCTTATTGCTGGTGCTTGGTGGAATTTCATCCTAGAAAATATTTATTAACCACAAGTCTTGTACTTTCCACAATATATCTTTTATTATTATATTTTCCAACCGGTTTCACTATTCAAGCATCATCAGGGCTACTTATTTTTATAGCCCGGTTTTTTTCGGTTTTTTAACCGGTTGGAAAAACAAAATACATAATAAAAAATGTATTGTGGAAAGTGCAAGTGTAGTTAGTAAATATTTTTTGTAAATATTTTTTGTTTTTTAGACCCACTCTCTGGGCTGTAGTATAATAGTGACGTGCATTGAGATCAATATGGCAAGTATAGGTAGTAGGCGTCGTAATACTGACACATAGTCACGGTATTAGTCACTGACCTAGGGAATCATTAAGTAACAAAATTCACTTAGGTAAATTAGTCGTATTTTTAAAGAAAAAGAGGGATGTTATAAGTTTGATATGTCTGTGTATCTCTCTCTGATTCGTATTCGAAGTTTAGCCATATTCAAGTACCCAGGAGATGTGTCCCCAGGTCCGGGCCGTGTGCGTGTCCGACTTCCGGTCGGCGTTACAGCGCGTCCGGCCCAGCGTGTCCCCGGACGACCTGGACCACTACGTCCGGTGGAACACCACATACGGACACGGTCTCTAGTCTCTCATCAACTGTGTCACGAGGTACCTCGCACAAGAAGATTGATGGTCCTCCATATTCTACGCTGTCTTACTGTGGTGACACATTCAGGATTCACCACCATTAACAATTAAAACTTTATCTGAAACAGTGCATGCAGTGAAGTGTATTCTAAAATTAATAATAAAATTGTATCTTTTTGCACTAAAGCTAAATAAATAAATGTATGGAATAATTTAGTTGTTTCGACTATCCGCTAGAGGCGCTGACTGTAACTCCATACATTTAAATCATTAAACTTAAACGCGATAGTAAATTATTTCAAAAACCCACACTTGGCACACTATACGTAGTTAGTTTTTTAATTAAAAATGCGAAAGAAGTTTGCTAAGCAAATAATTACCATACCAATTACTCTTTTGATAATTAATCAGATAGTACAAGGACCTTGTGATTTTAAGTTTTAACATTATCATAATATTTTTATGAATGTTGTAATAGTAGAAGAGCTGCTGACCATCTGACTAACCGGCTTTCCAGAAAAGAGTTTTTTTTATATATTAGTTTACTATCGGTCAATCGTGTAAGTGCCGTTCTAGCAGAGATTATATACTACTTAATATATGAAATAAAACGTCAATTTGTTCAACGTCTACAACTGAAGTTAACATTGCAAAAGTGAAAGAAATAGCGACTAAAAATCCGCATTCAACTTTGAGAGAGAACGTCTAACGTTTTATATGTCACGAGTCGATTTTGGTATGAGACACGTTGCCGCTTCTCTTGGCCTAAAAGAAATGAATTGTCTCCAATAACTAATCGGTGTACGAGTTTGACATGCAATTTAGTCAACAAGTTTGAGAGAGGTGCCTTCTAATTGCACCGAAACCGAAAAAAACCACGCCTAACTCATTCAGAAGTCAAAGCCATGTTGATTGTTTTCTTTGACTATTGCGATGTTGTGCACTCGGAATTCTTGACGGTCAAATGGTAAACATAGAATATTATTTGAGCGTTATGCGGTGTTTAAGAGAAGCCCGATTTGTGAAAAGAAAAATCTTAGATTTTGAACCACGATAAAGCTCTTTCGCACAAAGAACAGTGAACGAATTTTTGAACAAAAACTTAACAAATACCTCCGAGCAACCACCGTATTCACCAGATATGGCTCCAGCTGACTTCTCTATTTTTGCCAAACTCAAATTACTACTTCGTGGCACCGTTTTCAATCGGTAGAAGACATAAAAAAGAATTCGCGGCGAGAACTGAAATCAATTCAGAAAAAAACGTTTAACAAATGTTCTGATACTTGCATTATTCGTTGACGTACCTAAGTGTATCGTTTCCGAAGAAGCATACTTTGAGGGTAATAAAATATTTTTGATAAATAACAAACAGTTAGTGTGCCTATTATCATTTCCTAGTACTATCTTGACAGGGTATACAGGATACTGGATTCAAAAAGAGAGTGTTGATAATTTTTTTGAAGTGAAACTTCTTTAGAATCGTTGTGATTTCAAAATGGATGCAACGGAAAAACGACAGGTAAGAGACACAAATATATATTCATCTCATTATTTTGTCGGTTTACTGAAATTTCACTTCTATCGTGTGTGAATCGCACACACACCTTTTTTTCTATATTTGTCTGTTCACTTTTTACGCAAAAAATTCAGAATGCAATTTTTACCAAAAAATGTTTAGTAGCTTATGGCCCGCGTCTACATTATGAATAGATATCGTTTACTTCGAAGAAATTTTTCGTTTCCATTACTAAATACCAAGTCACTTTAACGCGTGTACAAAGTTGTGAGAAACTGCTAATATTTTTTTATTTTTTTATCTAACTTAGGTACACATAGCTGCAACATTCATGACTTGTAATATTTGTTTATCTAAATATTATTGTACATACACAAATATAATATTTTTAGTTCAGAAGTCTAACTTAATTAATGCTAGGTATAAACATTCTCTAACAGAGTTCAATTCGTATGTCTGCTTATTAAAAAAAAACAAAGAATGTAATACATAAAATTGAATTTTAAGGGTATTACTTTTACAAATCACTACATAGTATAAAACAAAGTCGCTTCCTCTGTCCCTATGTCCATTTGTATGCTTAAATCTTTAAAACTACGCAACGGATTTTATTGCGGTTTTTTCAAACAGATAAAGTGATTGAAGAGGAAGGTTTATATTATGTATATTTAATAGCCGTGCGAAGCCGGCGCGGATCGTTAGTTATATATAATTATGCAAGGGATATACCCTTATTACACAACACATTGCAACACATAGCAAGCAACAGTTTAGCACTAAATGCAATTATCGATATAGCATCTTGTTACTTATCTACTGGTTATAAAAGTGGATATAGGAAGCTTAATCCGTAATTTCGATGCATTCAAAAAAAAAATTCGATATAAAATTGAAGGATGTAATGGAATAGACAAGATTTGAGATGAAGATGATCGCAAACTTAAGTTGTGGGTCGAATGGAAGATAAAATGTGAACCTTAGATATGAGGTAGGTATGTAATATACCTGTATGAGATCAGAGGATGGAATATAATAATAATAGATGCATATAATTATACAAAAATGGCAATCTATTCCCATGGTTGCAAGTGCGTACCAGAACTATCATAAAACAAAAACGACGGGTTGCACTCGGGGAGTGCTGGCAGAAGTGAAAACGTTGTGCATTTTTGAAATTTTGAAATGTCTAGGGAATAATTTTGCACGAATTGCTTTATTTTTCAGTATGAAAGTACTATCATTTATGTGGTAGATTATAATATTCATTTATTGCGCTATACGAGGGCCAAACTGAAAGTTTTTAGAACTGGCAACTTAAAAGCATTATATTAAAAAAAAGTTTAAATTTTGAAAATAGAACTCGTTACCAATAATATTGAGTATACATTTCATTCATTTGTCATTTGTTTTACGATTTGGCGGCAAGTTGAAAATTGTCTGTGCACGTCAGAATGAATTTAAGCCGAGAAAATTTTCGTGCAATGATTTTTTATGACTTTCGATGTCATATAAGTCAACAAGAAAGTTATGATAGACTTCGATTGGCTTTTCACGATGAAGCCCCATCTCGTGCCATAGTTTACAACTGGTTTAATGAATTCAGACGTGATCGAACTAATCTCACCGATGATTTGCGTGAGGGACGGCCTTCTACAGAGACGACTGAAGACAATATCAGTGTTGTGCGGCGTATGATAGAGACTGACAAAAGAGTGACCTATCAGCAGATTCGGACAAGTCTAGGCATAGGTATGAGTCAAGTGCACAAAATCCTCCATGAACATTTAGCGGTCAGGAAGCTTTGTGCCCGCTGGATACTGCATAATTTGACCGAGGCTCAAAAACTCCGCCGTGTTGATTGGTGCCGAGAAATGATCCAAAAATTTAACGGAGGTGACTCAAATGCTGTGTTCGACATACTAACGGGTGACGAAAGCTGGATTTACTGTTATGATCCGGAAACCAAAAGACAGTCTGCTCAGTGGGTGTTTCCTTCCGAAGAGTTGCCAACTAAAGTGAAGAGAGGTCGAAGTGTTGGAAAAAAGATGGTGGCCTCGTTCTTCGGAAAGACAGGTCATTACGCGACAGTTGTCTTAGAGGATCAGAAAACGGTTAATGCAGAGTGGTACACTAACAACTGTTTGCCACTTGTCTTGGAAAAAGTTCGAGAGAAACGACTTCGCAGCAGGATCCTCCTTCATCACGACAATGCCTCGTCGCACACCGCCAGGCAAACGATCGACTATTTGGCGACCTCAGACGTGGAATTACTGGGTCACCCGCCGTATAGCCCCGACCTCGCACCCTGTGATTTTTATTTATTCCCGAAAATAAAAGAAAAACTTCGAGGAAAACATTTTATGGTTCCATCGAATGCAGCGATGTATTGATGTAAATGGACGCTATTTTGAAAAGTTATAATAAAACTAATAACTTGCTAGAATGCTTAGTTTTTGATTTTCTAAGAACTTTCAGTTTGACCCTCGTAGTACACAAACATGACAACACGAACATTCGCTTAAGTGCCCTGCGCCGTCTTATTCGCGTAAGCGCCCTACGCCGTCTTACAAATTTTAGATCAGGCCACATGTCCTGACGCGAGTTTAGTAGTTTTTGACCATTCCGAAAAAAGTGCGCAACGCCGCTAAAGAAGTTTTCACTTCAAAATTTATAGCTTTGTGCGGAATTGGTTAGTTAAATGGTTCAGTAGCTCGCAGCCTATAATGGTTAAGAGCAATTTGATGTGTATAATTCAAAAATATGAAAGATTCACACGGTTCAAAGTTATTTACTACATCATTGTTCCTATTATCAAACGTCCAGTTGTCCCCTCCCACGCGCAACCTTGCTGGCCACACTTAATAATAATTTTACTAATATGTTCTTGTATTCTACCCACATTATGCTGCATATTTTGTTGAGTGTACCTAGACTAGTGTTGCGACCTTAGTAGATACCCTTGACGGACATGAGACTAGGTATACATTCTACGTTGTAGCAGAGTAGTTTATGTAGAATATTTTAGGGCAATACACCGAATTATGTGTTCCTAATTAGTTCAGATAGGACTCGAACTCTGAAAAATAATATTAAATACATGTACAATAGCAGTACCTACTATTTAAATTATGCGCTTTTGCCACATTCGTCAAGCTTCGGAAATCTGAACGTATTTTAAAGATATCTATATAGAGTTGTTGTTACATAATTAATAATTTCGCTTAAATTTAAATTAGGTCAGCCAATTTAAAAAAAAGTATACCCAAAGTATAAAATGAGTAAAAACTGTAAGTGCCGAAGCGCATAATTTAAATAGTAGTACTATACCTTATATAAACGAATCAATATTTTCGTCGTGAAATGTGCCTCGGTAAAAGGTACTTGCTAGATAGTTCTAGTCAGTATTTGTAAAACAATGCTTCATAAGAATTTTCAAGAGATTGTTAATGTCTCCAAGGTCGTTAGCGCAGGTATGAAGTTTTGGCATTGCAGCCGTTTGTGGGTTCCGATTTTAAGTAGACAATAACGGGTAGAATAGCTTATACCTACCCTAAGTTTAATGTTGTGGATCTAAAAATAATTTAGGTCCGTGGCTGTAAGCTGTAACACGTTAATATTATTATGATATCCCTTATTTGATGGCTTAACGTATCAGTGACATGTAACCGTGTCATGAAGTGATAGCTCCTATTTTGTGTTAAAAATTAAGCTAACAAACTCTATTGAATTAGGTATTTGTACTTTGATATCTTCTGGTAGGGTTCATGAGCTTATTTGCATGTGTCTACTATTACCCTATCATCTAGACCGCATACTGCAGTGTCAAAATACGCTATAGCGGCAGCAGTACTTGATACACAAGACGGTGGGTGGTACCATCTTGATTGCTGCATTGCTCACTGATCAAGTACTATAATATAAATTTAAATATATAAAGGAAAGTCGCGTTAGTTATACTATTTATAACTCAAGAACGGTTGAATCGATTTGGTAAAAATTGATAGGGAGGTAGCTTAGATTTTAATTTTTACTAAATTGAACGGGTGGTATGAAGTTCGCCGGAGAAGCTAGTAAATAATAATTCCTGTACATATTACACAAAGTGAACCTAACCACAAAGTAAGCAAACTTAATAACTGTATTATTGGTGTTAGTCAACGATATACTTACATAGAAATGTAGATATCTAAATGTAAATCATGCAAATGTGTGCCCTAGGCAGAAATCGAACCCGAGCCTGGCGTTCAGTCGTTGGAGTTATGCGTGTACGATGTACATATACTTCCTACTATTCTGTGTAGATCTACCTCAAGACCACCAGTAATACCTAGTATTGACCATAAACTGCACTCTTCAAAAAATAATATTAGCAAGAGCACTGTACAGTCAGGCTCAGGACGTGTGCAGTGTGTGTTAGTGTGTGTAAGTTTTTTATGACTGTTTTTAATGGGATTTTTGTAAGGAATAGTTATCATAAACAAAGGTTCTTTAGATTAAAGATTCAACTGCTTGTAAGTACATGAAATGTTTATGAGGAAACACAGTTTTTGTGCGAGTCCGCCGAGTAAAATATACCTTCTGCCTCTCTGCCTGCCATGATGAATGAGGCGGCAATAGATGAAATGGAGCATTACTAACAGGACCACAGTTGGCAGAGTGCCGTGCTGCATATTGACCCGGTAGTAGGGATCCACCGCCTTAGCTGTTCCTGGTTACTGAATAAAATGTATTTTTTTATGATATTGGAAGACAAACAAGCAGACGGATTTCCTGCTGGTAAGAAATTCACGCCGCCGCAGAGACACCAAACGTGGTAATCGTGCTTTGCCTATCTGAATCCCAGATGTTAGGCCTTCAGCTTACCCTCCGGAACACGTCAACGGCAAGCGTTGACGTTATGGAGGCAGGAATAAAATAAATAAAGGTATTGTGCAGGCATCTAATTTCATAATATATTCAAACATTGCTTCTTTTACATAGTTTGTCTTACATAATATCTAAACATAGACATTGTCGAGTTTTGATATTCGAATAAGCTTACGCAGTATATGTATAGGTATGTCTACCAATCCTATACCCACTGTAATGCTTCCGTTCTAGCCGGCAAGAGCTGTCGAGTATACTATATTCGACAGTTAGTCGAAAGCGATCATGCTAGAGGTACTGGCAGCCTAAACATTGAGAAAAATCAATCGTATCTTCCCACCGGCTCCGGTTTCCAAGGCGACGGATAAACAGTGGGGAGGCGTCGCGGCGTGCGCTTCACGTCTGTTTTGGTTTACTAGTGGTTTTAGTGTGCGATTTTTTACATTATAATATTTACAACAAAAAATTAATTATGGCTGACGAAGGTGGAGCCGCTACGGGAACTGTGGAGAAAGTTATTCATACATATCCTTTGATTCGGGTAAGTACCGAAATAATGACAACAGTTTCAGCTATGATTTGACGTTGTAAATTTAAATTCAGTTAGGAAATAGATTTTAGCACATAGGTATATGCCCCTAGATTATAATGGATTATAGAAATAATACAAAACATGTTATTTAATATAATGTCGCAATTATAAATAAGTATGTAGTACTGCTGTGCCCACGTCTACGTAGAATTTAACAAAAGTTATTTTTTTAGTTTATTTGGATCTTCTTTATTTTTTCTAAAATATTAACAGCCTAGGTTACATCACATCAGCTAACAGATAAGTCCTGTCAACGCCGGTTCACCCGTTTCAGAGATTAGCCAAGACAGACAGACAAAAAATAAAAATGTTATTGTGACGTACTTAGATTTAAGTAATAGGTATAAATATTCGTAAGGTATTTAGTAAAAAGGGGACATTGCAACATTACAAACAGACACTCCAATTTTATTTATTTGTATAGAGTACAGATTTGTATATTAAGAGTACCTACCTATATAATAGCAATGTGAATTCTCCAGTAAACTAGTTATTAGTAATTAGTAAAGTGGATGTAGGAATCCTTATAACCTTTTTTTTCTATAATGGAGTTACGAACCTAAATTTTTTTAGCTTAGGTAAGTACATAGATACAATTTTTTTGTGCCACCTATCACATTGTGAGACTTAGTGTCTTCGACTAGTTGTGGGTGCCCTGGTTGTGCCTGTGCCTACCTTTTAGGAGATATGTTCGTGGAAATACCTTTTGCTTTTTTTTATTTTATCGGTTTAGTTTATTTGTAACTAAATTTTTAATCATTCAAAAGTTAAGTGACATACCTACATAGAGGTGCGATTACATTTTCCAACTAAAATGATATCGAGATTCAAGAGTGACCTGAAGAGTGAGAGTGAGTACTGGTACCTAGTGTACTGGTACAATCTGGTATTAAAAAAAAAAGTTTGACACCGTGCGGACAAACGGGCGTATGTGAAGTGTGGATTAATATTTCGATGTAAAATTAACTAGCCGTTGCAAGAGGCTTTACCTGTGATAAAAAATATTTATCTCCTGGACATCGCCTTTGTGGTCTAGCGGTTCAGTTGCTGGACTTGACTGCCTGAGGTCCCGGGTTCGAATCCCTGGTCCGGCAACAAAAAGAAAATTCAGTTAATCCAATTTTCTAATTTAAAAAAATCGTTGCTCGGGATTGGATTTGTGCCCGATTGGCGATAGGCTTGTCACCTATCACATTGTGGGACTTAGTGTCTTCGGCTAGTCGTGGGTGCTTGGTTGTGCCTCTGCCTACCTATTTGGGGATATGGGCCTAAAGATACTTTAGAATCTAATTTTGCTAGATAGTATAATTTTTCGAAGACTCTCGCCCGAATGAGTTCCACCGTCATGCCTACTCCTGTCTCCATAACGTCAAGACTTGTCATTGCCTTATGGTGTGGAGTTTAGGGTAGATGGAAAAGTTACTTCCATAAGACCAGCCCAGCTACGCGTTGGGAAGGGCCCAGACACCATTACCACCTTAGGTGGATAAAGACGACGTGTATATGTTCTTTGCTATCAGGGAATCCACCTGCTTGTTTGCGATGTATTTCACTTTAAAAGAATTGGTGTAAAAAGAAGTTCACGTCTTAAATTTGTAGAGGGTCAAGCGTGCTTCTTATGATCTCGATCGGTTCAGGCCCTAAGGTGAGACTGAGTAGGTACCTATTATTTTCACAAACTTTAACATTTATGGTTTTTACTGTGGTCTAGCTGTTCAGGTGTTGGACTTGACTGCATGAGGTCCCGGGTTCGAATCCCGGGTCGGGCAACAAGAAAAAAATTTGGGTTTTCTAATTAAAAAAATGTATTGCTCAGGATTGAATATGTGCCCGGTTGGCGATAGGCTTGCCACCTAACACATTGTGGGCCTTAGTGCCTTCGGCTAGTCGTGGGTGCCCTGGTTGTGTCTCTGCCTACCCCTTCGGGGATATGGGCGTGAAGATACTGTATTAACTCAATGTAATGAGCTTGCATCCATGTGATGAAAAGTGTAGTTTAATCCTTGGTTGCCCCTTTAGAAATGTGTTTAAGACACAATAAGCTAAGAAGCTCATATAAAATAAGTAATTTCAATATCCGGTATCCGGTCATAATATTTCGGTAAGTGAAAGGCCAATCGCCGAGGCTCCGTCTGTCGGACTCCAGTGTAGCGCGTCGGCCTACTACCTAAGACCGTGACGTATCAAATGTCGGTAGTCGACATATTATTTAGATCAACAGCAACTTGAGCAATATATTATTATCTGTGTATTAGGGGCACGTGGTGTTTGATCATTCATGGTGTTCCATTGGAATATCTTTGTACATATGTACCTAAGTATATGACAATGGATACCAAACGATTTTATTAAATACTAGCTGACCCAGCTAAATTCGTATCGCTTGACATTATTTAATGTGTTAATGCTTCGATAGTAGCGCAGTCTGTCGGATCCAATGTGAAACATTCCAAAATCAACAACTACTTATTAAAAAAACGTTTTCCAGGAGACCAAATTGTGATCTGAACCATATTTTAATCCCCTTGAATACACACAAACAATTTCATCAAAATCGATCCAGTCGTCTAAGAGGAGTTCAATGACAAACACGTGAACACAAGAATTATATTTTTATTCAATATTACCAAATGGCACTCTCTAGAATTTCCAAGTGATCATCTTGGTATCTTGCAAAGGCTACTGGCCCTCACCTGTAGCCACTGCGGTAACTGTTGTCGTGTTCCGTCTTGGAGGGTAGCGAAACAAAATGATCTGTCAAACGTTGTCCTCTCTTAACTATGAATATTGAATATTCAAAAAAAAAAGAATAAGTGGAATCGTTCCATCCGTAATCGCCGCCTCTGTGCTCTAGCGTTCCAGGTGATTGACTTGACTTCATAGGTCCCGGGTCGGGAAACAAAATGAAAATCCAAATCCAATTTTCTAATAAAACAAAATGTTGCGTGGGATTGGATATATGCCAGGTAGGCGATAAGTCATGCCACCTATCACATTGTGGGATTTAGTGTCTTCAAATGGACTTAATGTTTTCGGCTAGTCATGAGTGCCCTGATTGTACCTCTGCCTATCTGTTCGGAGATATAGGCGTGAAGTTTCTGTCTCATTTAAAAGAACATTGACAAAACACATTTTCTTTTTGTTGCCCTCCCCGGGATCGAACCCGAGATCTCATGAATACAACACAAATGAAAACAATCGGTCCACTAGAGACTACAGAGGCGATTAACATACTTATATTAAAAATATAAGATTCGAACATACCTATCTATATAACCTATACAACTAAACAACCAATAGAATAGAAAGGTAGACAAGCAGATGGATTTACTGGCGTTTATAATTACACGTTCCTTAGAGATACTCAAGACGTTAATAGCGCGTTGTTAATCTGAAATGGGGATGTTAAACCTTTTGCGTAAACAATTTCACCTTACCATTAAAATCTAAACATGTGATGAAGGTAGGAAATATAACTTAAAAGACGTTTTTTTTGGGATGACTAATATGTTACCAACCTCGCGGTTTTTACTTCACCGGGCTTTTTGGGCCGAATAGAGTGCTCAGCCCGAGACATCATTATTTAGATGGATTGGACTGTTCCCTACAACGCCATCAACAAGAGCTGTCTTCCGGGAGACCGTACCTCGACTTGGTGCTGCGTTCTGGTTACTGGGTAGACTTGATAGAGGAGTAGTGGCGGCTCGTCACTCGGCTATAGGCGCCGGGCGCAAATTAGTCGTCGTTGAGACCGGCGGCGACGGTGTAGTGTAGGGTAAAAGACGTTGGTACTAAAAATTGAGAGAAGAAGGCGCTACTTTGCGGAAACCCATACTTAAATCCAAATAAAACTATTTAATTTTCAATTTTTTGCAAATTAAATAGTTTTATTTGGATTTACGTTGATACCTACTAATCCGAGTGAGAGGTCACCGAGTCATAACTCATGACTACTGTATTCGATACAAAACAAACCGAGCGACGGACGGTTGCCTCTCACAGTAACTGTTAAAAGGGATGGCAACGAGTAGACTCACTTTTTTCTATATTAGCTTTTAGCCAGGAACCAACACCTAGTAAGAAATACCATATGGGAATTCACCTGTATTACACTCGTGCGAGTGAAGCCGCGAATCAGTAGGTAGATAGAGACATACCTATAGGTTAAGGTATATGCAGTGTTATTGTTCGTAGTATTTTTATAGCTGCAGCTTCCGTATTACAACTGCAAATGGTTTTTTATGCGTTTAAGTGAAATTCTGTATAAACATCGGCGCGGTCGTATGTCTGTTTATTTTGGCAGGTGGGCCCACTCACTAACCCGTAGAGAGATCGACAAATGGCCGAGCTGGGGGCTGATTACGTATCTCAGTGGCCAACTCGAAAAAGGAAAAGTGTACGTAGCTGTCAAAATCACGTTACATGTGTTTGCTATCTCTATTGTAGTTCTGTTGGTCACTGGAGATAGCAAATATAAAACGTGTCATTTGACAGCCATTTGATGTAAACTTTTCCATTTTGTGTTGGCCACTGAGATACATAATCAGCCCCCTGTACGGATGTGTTATGATTCGGAGACTGTAAATACCTAACTATAGTATTTGGACAGAGACATTTATTTATTTTTGTGGTTGCCATTTTCCATCGCGTTCAAGTTTTTTTGAACAATCGCACTTTTAAAAATAATAAACCGTGAAACACCTACTGTGAAAAATAAAACAGAAGCGTTGGGTACGTACCTACCTACGTCACAATAGGTCGTGGCTTATGGTATAAAATCCATACTTACGATGAGTCCTTATTTTTGATAACCATAAAAAATAAAATAGAAGAAAGAAAAATAGTTAGATATTTAATTCAGAATAAAAACATGTTAGAGCCTCCCATGTTCTTTTTTTTTACTGTCAATAAGTAAATGAGCACCACTTGGGCTGTTAATAAAATCTTAGAGTATTTCATGATCTAAGCTTAAAATAAAAATAAATCTACTTAATGCTTAAAATATGTTTGCAAATTCTTAATTAGGTACTTAAACTTATATATACTTAAAAGACTTAATAAAGGATTTTGAAAAAAAGTATCAAATGTTAAAATGTGACTTTATTTCCAGCATTCAGATATGTCAGAAGAAATGCGGGTGGAAGCAGTGGAACTTTCCGTGACAGCGTGTGAGAAGTTTTCCCAGAACAATGAACTGGCTGCGCGCATGGTCAAGGAGTCTATGGACAAGAAGTTCGGGCCGGCCTTCCACGTGGTCGTGGGCGAAAGCTACGGATTCGAGATCACTTACGAGTGCACCACCATATGTTACATGTACTTCGGCGGCAACCAGGCTATCTGCATTTGGAAGTGCTCGTGAACAATTCTACTACTACGTACTGCAGCGAAAGGGCAGTGGTAGGGTTGGGGACTGCAAAGTACCAATTTTGTATTTCCACACTTTCAGTGCCGGTTTAGTGTTCACTGACCTGGTCTTATGTGCAAAAGACCGCCTTGTAATCTTCAGTCATAATTTTAGTTATTTATTTTGTTATGTTGTAGATAGGTATTTACTACCTAATTAAAGAAACAAAAAAGGTATTAATACAAAGACACGCATATAAGAAGTTATGGTTATAGCACGTCATGCTCATCATGCCAATCATGTCATCACAATCGTACCTACCTACTTAAAAGTATTTCATAGTAGTTATGTCCTGTAATATATATTTGTAATATCGACTTATTAAGTGAATTGCCTTACTAATTGTAATATCTTCGTAACTGTCTATATCATGCAAATCGAAATTTTAGCGTAGCTCGCCCAAAGTAAATTTTACTCATAAGTTAAAAGTTTCCTGCGGGACATGATAAAAATACTACATTTCAACAACAATGCAGTCAACCCAAATAAACATATTCTAATAACTTGTTACAAAAAGAGTCAGTCATGTGTAAACTTCGTGACGATAAGTACGTAGGTACTTATACTTGTTTGTCGTGGGATTTTCTGGAAGCAAAAAAAATGGAGCCGGAACTTGGTGCATTTAACACGGCATCATATTTAACCGAATTTAAAAAATCGAGGAGGGTCTCAATTCGTCCGGCATTTTTTTGTAATGTATGTACACCGATTTCTCCGTAGTTTCTGAACCGGTTTACGTAATTTTTTTTGTTTGATGCGGAAAAGTTTCAAAAAATTTGATTCAGGTAGGCCCATTGGTTTTTATTCTATGAGCATTTTTTACCTATTAATTCGTATCAACCATAAACTTATGTAAAAGTAAAAAATAATAAAGATATAATATTAATTATATACTACCACATATAAGTAATAACTTATACTTATGTGCTATTTTCGGTGTCAATCCAATTTACTTAACACTTACTTATAACATAAGTACCTATTAGTTTAAGGCTTGGCACCGACTTCAAACTTATTATAAAATAGCACATATACTTAAGTAATAGGTAGTATATAATTAATCTTTATTATTTTTTACTTTTGAAGTCGGTTTTAAGTATTGTAGTTATTTTTATTAATATACATAAAGTTAATTGTGTTTTTATACTTTAGGAATATAGAAAACTATATCATTTTAATTGTTTTTACTCCATACGAAAAAATAACATTTTGTAAATTATTGAAAAAAATATCGAAGGCTGTTGGGGATTGCGCCTGTTTTGTAATATACAAAATCCATGCGCTTAGTACCTATCTAGCTCTGTCTAATATTTTATTTTATAAAAGAGTGTCAAAGCTTGCGAATGATTAATAAAAGGGCATGCTAGAATTAGATGATTTAATTTATGTACCTAGTATGTTAAAGTAGGAGCTCTGCATATTCTCTGTAAAGATTCCGTCCGACTTCCGAGTTATGTACAATCGAAAGAGACGGAAATAGAAACTTAAAACTATCGAGAGATCTTTATATTTATAAATATTACATTTTTATATATTTAGTAATAATACATATATATCGACGATTAAACATTTGTTGCAGATTAAAGACGGAAATTGCCCTGTAGGGTTACTCTTGAATCTCGATTAATGCAATATTGGAAATTGGAATCGGATCTTTTACTTTAGGTACATAATTGGACACAATACATTGTACATTGACTTATTAAAGTTTAATTAATAATAAACAATAGATTTTATACCATTCATTGAATTTTGTTGTAACTAAATGTTAATCATCGGTTATTACTGTGTTCCAGAGTACCTACCTAAAATGACAAATCCAATTCAAATTTCCTATTTGCATGAAATCGATATTCGGGAGTAGCCCTACTGATTGGCAACAGTAACAGGGTCGTCCAATGTAAATTAAGATAGGTTTCAAATATTTTTCAACAGTTTTCATATTAGTTACCTACCTACTACGTGGTCAATTAGTGGCCTACTCTGTAAACAATATATTATGTATTGTATTCTAGGTAAAGTAAGTAGGTATACTTACCTATACATCATGGAACCAGTCTACTTTTTAACCTTCCACACTACAAAAATAATTCATTTGTTTATTTGCATTTTGAGTTGAAATCTCAGTGTAGTAAATCTGGATTGTTTGTGCACTCCTGATTTCTAAATGGCTTATTAAATCTATTCGGCGGACGCCATTTTTATTGTAAATAAACATTTTAACGGTGTATGTGTATGCTGTCTCTGTATCCTAAATCTTTCGTTACTTATTGTTCTATTTAGGTGATAGTTGTCAAGTGCCACCGCGAACCGCCACCATGGATGGCAACAAGTGTCATGCGTTGCCAACCAGAGACTGGGATAGTGTATTCCAGTACTCCAGCCCACCAAATCGCAACACGACAATAACACTGATATATTATTTTTGATCACCTCTGTGGTCTAGCGGTCCGGTGTCGAATTTATCTTCTTGAGGTCTCGGGTTCAATCCCCGGATCGGCCAACAAAAAAATATCAAAAAATGTATATTTTCAATTTTCTAATAAAAATATCGTTACGTTGATATTTTGGGGACAAGAAAAAACGATTGTAATCTATCAGGGCAAGTAATTGCAAGACTACTAGGTGGTAGTCTCACTGACTGCGCAGTATTTGTAAGACTACTAGGTGGTAGAGTCTCACTGACTGCGCAGTATTTACAAGACTACAGGTGGCAGAGTCTCACTGACTGCGCAGTATTTGCAAGACTACTAAGTGGTAGAGTCTCACTGACTGCGCAGTATTTGCAAGACTACTAGGTGGTACATACTCACTGACTGCGCAGTATTTGCAAGATTACTAGGTGGTAGAGTCTCACTGACTGCGCAGTATTTGCAAGACTACTAGGTGGTACATACTCACTGACTGCGCAGTATTTGCAAGATTACTAGTTGATAAAGTCACTGACTGCGTAGTAATTGGAAGACTTCTAGTGGTAGTTTGATTGTCTGTGTAGTCATTGTAATACTCTACTAGGTGGTATAGTCTCACTGGCTGGACAGTATTTGCGCGACTATTAGGTGGTAGTCTCATTGTCTGCGTCATGTCATGTCATTGTAAAAATACACGTCATTTATAGACACCAAAGATGTTAATAGAACTTTGCCAATATTAAACAGTTCAACTTCTTGCGCAAATTTACCAGCTTTCTTCCCTTTAACTCGCGGAACAAAACAATGACAATGAAACGATACGAATATTTATATGTAGGGCGGTTAGTTACCAATCTGAGCGAGCAGTATCAGGTAGCACCGTGTAATCATACTTAACTCTGTGTTCAAACGTAATCTTGTACATAAAAAAGTATAAAAAAGAACCGGAACGCAAATCAATGGAAGTCCCCATAACCTTGGGCCGACATAACAAGCGTAGGTAGATCCATCATGTAAGATTTAAGTATGTATGTTATGGCCAAAATGATGAGGAAATTCTCACGACCTTATGTACCTCAAGACTAGAGTTCAATTGATGAGTCATGCTTAAATAATATTCTGTATAACGAAGGTAAGTGTGAAAATGCTATTTATAATCATTGTATTCATGAATAATGTACTAAGTATATATTATAGGAGCGTGTTTAGAATGATTGAAGCAAAAATGCAAGAAAGGTATAGGTCTCCACTTATTCTACAAATGATATACCTACCAACTAGTATAAAAAGGACGGTTTCGAATTTTTAAAATAATATGACTAAATTTTAAACCCCTATGCAAAAAGTAAGTAAAGGAGAAGTACGACGCAGTTTAAATTTGTTATGTATTTAAAAAAAAAACGACAAATGGAATTTGGTTACTAAAAAAAAACGACAAATGGAATTGATTGTATTTTTACTATTAAACTACAATGATTTTAAAATTGAAGTAAGTATTCAATGTCCATCGATTTTTTTAATGTTATTGGAAGGCAAAGAAGCAGAAGGATTTCCTGATGGTAAGAAATTCACGCCGCATAGAGACACCAAAGGTGTTAATGGTACGTTGCCAATCTGAGGCTGGGATGTTAGGCCTCGAGCAAAAGTAAATTTACCGGCTACCTTACCCTCTAAACCGGAACACGTCGCGATTTTATGGTGGCAGGAAAAGGTAAGGCGGTGATACCAATCCCGGGTGAATCGCTGCGAAACTACCACCTAGTCAGATGTCATGGTGTTAGTGACGGTAAGCCTATGCTCGCCTTTTACGATGGCAGGAAGGCAGATGGTCTATTCTGCAAAGGAGCCCGGACCAACACGGGGAGTAAAACCACCGTCATTATAATATATAAGCTTCTATATATTATGCCAAATCGTCCTCGCTAATGTCAAAGACTTTTTACTAATCTCTGCTATGTAAAACTAGACCTTTGTGAACGGATAATTAAATATACTTTTTAAGTGTACTAATAGTTCACAAAATTATTTAAATAAGTATGTGAACCTAAACAAGAATAAATAAATATATGGGTCTTCCAAAATGATATTGGGGTTTCTACTATCATTTTTTCCTAAACACAGTTTGCACGAGAGAACCTTCGAAAGTGGTGAAATGTGTGATCTCCCCTGTATTTTCTAATAAATAAGAGAACGGTTAAAGTCAAAATATATATTATGATGCTCATGTAAACTTCCACTGAAAATTGGTTTGAACCAGATCGAGTAAGTAGTTTTTTTGTTAAAAGGTACTGCAACACTAACGCTTAAAACAGTTGTGTTTTACTTTTAAGAGATGGCGCTGTGTAGTTTCGAGTCGCGAAAAAGTATAGAAAAACTCTTAAAATAATGTGCAAAGAGAATACAATACTGTAATGTGTTTGATGTTATGAAATCGCGCAAATACAAAAGAGATAAGTAGTAAATCGACTTAAATGAAAGAACTTTTATCTTAAGATTGCTGCTACGGAACCCATCATGAGCGAGTCCGTTACGCATTTGACCGCTTTTATTTATTTTTGTTTAATATTTCCATGTCTCGGAATTTTGATTCCGATTACCCCACGGCCTGTCTCTTAGTAATTCGTACTATGTAAATTTGTTATTATAAAGAAAAAATGTGTTTAATTTAGATTACAAACAATAATATTTATATAGAAAGGATGATAATTATTGATTCTATAAGTTTTCCTTATGTGACTCCCATTTTTTCTTCTTTTCATTATTTTTTTTAAAATAAAATTTCGTTTTAAGAAAAAAGCAGCTCTTAAACTTTGTTACTAAGGGTTCATTCAGGATTACCCTATTTTTATATCAATAAAACAAACATATCTTCAACAGAAAATAATGTAAGTAATTAATTTTTTCCAGAGTCGGAAACGTCTATAGTTGTTTTTTCCTATCGATCCAATTTATTTGATCGTGTTTCGCCTTCCATATCTACTTATTAAAAAAAGGGTATCCATAAAAAGTCAATGTTAACTAACCGTTCTCGAAGGTCTTACTAGCACAGCAAGTACAGTACATTAAATGTGGTTTCTATAATTGAAATCTAAATCATTACCGACTGCCAGATTGCTTATTTGTACACGACCTTAGAACCAAGCTATGAGAGAACCGCAGTAAAAAAAAATTATGTCGTGCCCTTGGAAGATAAGTGTGGTCCTAATAAGTAATTTGCTTCTGTTTGTAATGTTAATGAACCACTTTGGTCATTGCTAAACGTTTTGTAATAAGTCACTTTTGTTTAGATTGTATGAACAAATATCTGCTCATGTTTAAAATTGTTCTCAGTGCTGAATAACGAATTACAGAACTTTTGAAGAACAAATAAAAAAAGATCAAATTACCGAATCTATGTACACACATACAATAAACTGCAGATGGGTGAATTCTAAACCATAACGAATTTTGTTAAAATAATATATTTGGGCGAAAAATAGGCAGCAAAACACGTTTTTAGAGTTTTTGTTCGTTCGTTTCCCGGCTTAGCATTTTATATTCTACACTTTGTTACCCGCTCACGATCCACGCCAAATCTACTGAAGGCTACCTTAATTTAGAATAAAATTTCGAAAACCGGTAGGAAATAACTTTTCTTATACAAATTGTTATTTATTAGAATCTAGCCGTTAGATAATTGTCCAAGTCAGGATAATATTCGTAAGCAACTGAAGCATCAATAGGAGAATTCGACTGCACTCCACGAAGGTTTGTGTTCAACCATCCTGGAGCACAGTCAAATTCTCCTGATGTTGCTTCGGTTGCGAAGTTGTGTATTGTTGGTGCTAACAAAACGGTTAATAGTGTGTGAATTGGACTTTTTGGCTTCTGGTGAGTCCAATTCATTCATAACGCACTGTCTTTCCTGTTTTGTCAGGCCATAATACTGATACATTTTTTATTGGCGGGAAATTGCAAAATAAATAATTTTATTTGGGTTTACAAACATTTTAGCAAATTTACAAATTAAATCAAACGTGTAAATGTTGCTTACCCCTCCGCCCAGCCGTTTTTAGTATAGTAAATGTATATGTGGATAGTTGCTTCCTGTGCTAATGGGTTAAGTTACATTATATTGCAGATTAATACTTGTGAAACCAACATAACGTGAAAAAATGTGTCTTTGGTTCTTACAATACAGTGAAAATTGTTCCATTGTTAAATAAATAATTTGTTAGGATAAAATACATGGACATATACCTATATAAAAATGATCCCAATTTTGGTCATCGCATCACGCCTGAACGGATGTACCACTTTTTCTAATTCTTTTTTGTTGTGTTAATTATTCTCAGGAGAAGGTTCTTATACTAAGAAAAAAAGGTGGTGCGATTCACGCACTATACAAGTGAAACTTCAGTAAATCGACAAAAGAATGAGATGAATATATATTTGTGTCTCTTACCTGCAAAAGATTGAGATGAATATTGACCGCCTCGTTGGTCGAGTGGCTAGCGTATACGCCTAACTACATCGACTTACCGCGAGGCTCGGGTTCGATTCCCGGCGGGGGCAGACATTTTTGTGATGAACATTTAGATGTCTGCATTTCCGGGTCTGGGTGTTTATTAAATTTATTCTGGTATCTATTTAAGTATTTTTATTTATTAGTATCGTTGACTAACACCCGTAACACAAGCATATAATTTGCTTACTTTGGGGTTAGATTCAATTTGTGTGAGTTTGTTCAGGGATATTTATATATATTTGTGTCTCTTACCTGTCGTTTTCCCGTTGCACCCGTTTTGAAATCACGATTCTAAAGAAGTTTCACTTCAAAAAACCGGGAACATTGCAGGAAAAATGGGATAAATAAGTTATATCCATGTTAACTGTTAGTGTTAAGCGATACAAAATTTGCCGGGTAGGCTAGTCTTATATAAGTGTAGGTACAATGTAATGTACTTATTTTGTTTTTTTTTATGATATGGGAAGGCCAACAACGGCAAAAAGCAGACGGATATCCTGATGGTAAATTCAAATTCAAAATAGCTTTTATTACGTAGATCTATACAAAGATTCTTGTAACTAAGAAATTCACACCGCTCAGATACACCTAAGGTGGTAATGATGCTTTGTCAACTTAAGACAGGAGTGTTGGGCCTCAAGCAAAAGTTAATTTAGCGGCTACCCTATCCTCCGAACCGGAATAAGTCAACGATATCCACTGACGTTATGGCGACAGGAATAGGTAAGGCGGTGGTATCAATCCGGGCGAGTCGCTGAGAAACTCGACCAGCTAGTCAGAAATTTCCTAGCGAGGCAACACCTGACGAAACTACAGCTATTTCACGTGCCACCACGCTACGGTTACATCTATTAGTTTTAATTTCAGCCACCGCGCCGGACCGCTAGACCACAGTGGCGATAGTACACAGGTTCTTAATAATCTGATAGAATTTCTGGGTTTTATAGGTCAAATTAAAAACGGACTCAAAATCAATATTTTAATACTCTGAACGTCATAATAAATTTCGATAATATCGAAATGCAAAAATCAATATAGAATCCTGTTTCGTACAAAATATTGAAAAAGATATTACGTTAATATTTAAAGGATATAGTAATGTAAGTAAAAATATTATTACATTAGGTACTTATATTTTTTATAGGAAATAGCAACACCATGTTCAAAAATGTTGAAACTTGTGATTTTTCTTATCAAATAAAATGTTAGCAATTTTTAATCAATTCATTTTTAATTTGAAACAGGAATCATAAGGTTTTTTAATCTATCGACTTTTACACAAACATTGGCACGTACAGTGATCACATAATCAATATATAAATTACTACATATTTACTTTTAACATTAAGGCGGCAAAACAAGACTGGCGGAACATGGAACTGCGCTGTATAGACAACACAAACTGGGGAATTATCCTCAAGTTCTTCGTCATCATCATCAAGATATTTGGAAGACTAGTTCTTTCCATTGGACACTAAATATTTTTCTTCCACTGAACTCATGAATATATCAAAGAGAAATTGTGAAAAACCATAGCGAAATGGAAAGTAAGAAGATGTGTATGTTTGTTCTTATAAGTA
>NJDD01002016.1:163664-196905 GCA_002245505.1 Calephelis nemesis | reverse complement strand
ATATCAAAAACTTCACAATTAGTCTCAATTTCAAAAAAATAAGCGAGACAGCCAACCGAAACTAGGGAACATAGATGGTAAACTAATCTATCAAACACACCCCATGTTTCATATATTTATTTTATCACTCTATTTGAATATAATTAAATATTTTTAGCATCAACTTAGCAGCAGTCAGGGCCACAATTAGCAATTTGACTAATTTTATTAATTAAATTTGTAAATTAATTAATCATTGTAAAAATGTGATTTTAAAATAACAAGTAATCTATACTAATATTATAAAGAGGAAATGTTTGATTTTTGTTTGTTTGAAATGAATATGCTCCGAAACCACTGGACCGATTTTAAAAATTCTTTCACCCTTACAATGTTACATTATCCTCGAGTGACATAGGCTTTGTTTTATCAAAATATGTGCAGTAAAAGCCAAGTCACGCAGGCGAAGCTGCGTGAAACTGCTAGTAACTAATAATACAACAAAGCCCGCTCTGTCTCAATTGTATTTCCAAGCCAATAACTTTTATTTTGTGAAACTTATGGTGCTCAAACATAGCCATAAGCATAACTGTTGTTGTAGCTCATAGGAAAAGTGTTTTTGAACATCATATGTCTAAGTTATTGTAAAAAACATATTTCCATTTCATTTAAGACAACAGTAGAAAATCAAATTTCAATTTCAACTATGTTAATTATATTCACAGACCCAGTGTCCGATTCTTTTGTACATTTAATATTTGTGCAAGTTGTTCATCAGCCTAATGACTGACCCTAGCCCATTGAAAATATTACCATTACAAATATAATAAAGGCAAATCCTTACCCATTTTTAAATGTTATAGAAGGCTAGTGAATACAATAGACATATAGTAAAACATAATATGCAAAATTTAATATGCAACATTCCAAAATGTGGATAATAGAATTCTATTTAACTTTTCTTAAATGCGACAGGTTGTAATATAAAATAAGTATTATTACCAAGTTTCTAATAGCATCAAGTTCAAAATTCAAATACTCAAACCAACTCCTTAATTGTTTCAAAATTAATGTTATTTTGTTTAATTGAAAAACAAATTATTTCTATCTACCGATTTACACATCTACAACCATCATGAGTCATTAATTCTAATTTGTTAGACTACACTAAAAATAACTTTACAGTGCAATGACAATAGACTATAATCACAAAATTTAAAATTTTCAATAATTTCAGACCAAACCTATCCATTATTAAATTAAAAACCATCTCCATCATGACAACTTTCAAAACAAAACCGCATCAACATTGTTCCATTCCTTTGGACTTACGATGGCACAGACAAAATGACATACACACAAAAACGTCAGAGGTTGATGTTGGGGTCCCCTAGTAGATTCCACAGTCGGGCAACTCAAAATGTGTTTTTACATTTTCTAATAAAAAAAATGTGATTGGTGGTAAACATATCTTAAGTTCCTTCATTTAGGCGTGGGTGCTTGCACCTCTGCTTACAACTTTGCGGGAGCGGGCATGAAGATACTTAAAAGAAGATTTTTCATGTAATTTAAGTAGTCACATGAATTGGTTTCTAAGGGAAAGTAAAAGGGAAAGAGGTAGACCGCGGAAAAGATGGGATACTTATCAAAGAAGTGGTCGGATTAGTGTGAAATATCAAAAACGGTCGAAATCGGAACGATGAAAATAGGCCTTTGCCGATTGGCAAACAAATTTACAGAAAATAAGTAAGGCTCAAACACTAGGACAAGTTTATATTTTGTATTAGAAAACATTTTACTAACTTAATAGCTGTCACTCGCGACTTAGTCCGCGATGAATTGAGATGTAAGCTATTAATTTTTTTTAAGTTGAATCAAACTGAACATAGTGTACAAATTTCATTGAAATCGGTAAAATAGTTTAAGAGTGCATCGCGAAAAAAATAACGTAACTCGCAATTTAAATATATATTAATTAAAATTAAGATAAGATGTTGAGGTGACTAAGGGGGCTATATTATAATCATTATTATTATTTACTCCTACAAGTGAGTTTACTAATTTGGAAATGAAAAGTGATTGTCATTGCACTATAAAAAATTAGTATAATTAATAATTAGTACCTGGTGTTTAGTAATTTGCCAGTTATTCTTTGGTCCCTCCCTAGTCTCAAACATACTGACCGGTCGCTGGGTACTCTTGTGCCTTATTTCTTCAGACACCATCAGTTCACTCTCCAAACTGCGACCTCTCTCTTGAGGGCTGAGATCTAATGTATTATTACTCTCGTTCATAGAGTTCTGTGATGCCATGCTCTGATCATCGTCAACACTACTGGTCGTTTTCAATGCGCTATTCTCTTTTGTTAATTGCTCTACAATTGTTTGTAAATTCTTTAATTGGTTTTTTAGTTCTGTGATTGTGGAGTCTCTACAGTCTAATTCCTTCTTTAATGTTTCTATCTCGTCTTTCCGTTCTGGTATGTTATGATCTGCTTGTACAATGTCTGTGGAATGTTCTAGAGGTAGTGATGGATTGTATGTGGAAGATACAGTTTCCCCGGTTTTTGGGTCCATGTTTGGTACCTAAGAAAATAAACATTCTTAGATTCAGTGGGACCCCTTTACGTTAATTAATGAAAATAATCACAATGTGTCCAATAGTTTTCTCGTTATGTGGTAACAAACAGACAATAATTCCACATGATATAGTATTGCAATTAGAAGTGTCTTTATTATTAAAGACAGTCTTTATTATTCTATAAGAATATAACCTATCCCATAAATTTTTCTAAGACACACATCAATGAGTATTTCACAAACATGGGCATTTTTACTGAATAATAGAAAAGTATCTTCACGCCCATATCCCCGAAGATGTAGGCAGAGGCACAATTGGCACCTACGACGAGCCGAAGACACAAAGTCCCACAATGTGATAGGTTCTAAATAACAAACCCGTGTGAAAACTAAAGTGTCATGTTAACAAGCATTCCAAAACAAGAACTTAGAAATAAAATAATGTTAGCCAAAGTGAAAAATGTTAAGAATAATTGCATTATAAATTTATTATAATTATTTGATTCATAATTTTTAACTATTGTTTAAAAAAAATGATTTCGAAATAGTTTACTATTAATTTTTATTTACCATTGTTGTTCTAAAAATATGTTTCAGTTAATTTAATTATGATTGTATTGTATTATTACCATTTATGTTCAATTGACGTTCAAAAAAGGTATTTTATAACTTACTTTGAAAATAAAAATGAATCTGAGTCTGAATTTGTCAGTTTAGTGACTTTGGCGATCCAACCTATAAATGATGGCTTAAAACCTCACCAAACTGATGTCACACTTGCCAAGGTAATCGTGACACTCGATCAATATTTTACGTGTGTCCGACTTTTTATACAAAACTCCAATTTTTTCAAAACCAAGTTAATTTTTGGACATGAAACATTGACGAAAAGAAGCGAAGTTTTTAAGGGTTGAAATTTCTTTGCACAAGTAATAGTCATATATATGACGGCGAATAGCATCAGCGTCACACGACGTGGTTGGCGTTTTTACATCGGCGTACATAGCTTATTTTCCTGCATGCTGCTTGTAACGTAAGCTTCGGTAGTAATTATTGAGACAGTAGGTCTAGTAAATCCCAATGCGGCCGCAACACGCTCTCGCACATGCGGCAGTAGTAGTAGCCGGCCACCATTTTGATGTCTTTTTTATGATAACGGAAGACAGACAAGCAGACAGGAGTTCCGTGATAGTAAAAAATTCACGTCGCCTCGAGACACAAAATTAAATAGAAATAGTTATAACTAATAAGTAAAAAGCATTTTACGCAGCATATATAGCTAAGATAAATGCGGTGCTTTAACAACAAAATTTTCGTCCTGGCAGAAGAAAAAGTAGTATGCGCAAATTTCATCTTGCATGTTTGCCATTTATGTTTATTGGGCTATTTTAGACGTGGTCAGAAATGTCGAATTCACTACTTCCCTATACTGTGAGAAAGAGTCCTTAAAACTATGTGAATATTACCTCAAGGTCAACCGGGGCGAGTGCTGCGTAGTCGTCGTCCGAGGCAACCGAGTCGTACAACGGCTCGTCATCTGACATCTGGGAGAAATGCTTCAGGTGGCTGGCGGACAGCAGCGGGTTCAGCGGTCCTGACATACCTGTAAAGTTTAAGTGGTTGAATGAATTCACCTCGTCTCTTATATCATATCAATCATCAAACATCATAAAAATAATGTGACCACGCTAAGCACTTTTACTTGACACAAATTGTATGACGTGTCAACTTGTATTGTATGTCCTTTCTTATTTTTTTTAAAAGAGAACTGCGGCCATAGACACCATACATATTGTAGGTACGATGTCACCATGTGGGTCTGTTAAGCAGCAGCTCCCAAAGTAACCCTTCACACCCCGCGGCTGCAGTGTGGCGAGCCGAGGGCGCCGGCCCGCGTCCGGCAATATATACCGCAGCAGCTCCCACAGTACTCCCCTCACCCCGCGGCTGCAGCGTGGCAAGCCCGCGTCCAGCAGCAAGTCTCGCAGCAACTCCCACAGTAGCCCACTCACCCCGCGGCTGCAGTGTGGCGAGCCGCTGTCGCCGGCCCGCGTCCAGCAGCACGTCCCGCAGCAGCGCGGCCAGCTCCGGCGCGGAGAGACGCGCCAGTTTCTGCCGGCCCTGGTTCCGCGGCGCCGACAGTGCGGGGTTCACCGGCAGGAACGCCACACCGCACCGTTCCAGGCCTGTCGCGCTCGTCTGCCAGACTACACAACACAATCACAATATTTCTTTTCATTTTGTATATCATTACAAATTGACCGCCTAGTTGGTCAAGTGGCTAGCTTACACACCTAACTACACCGATTATCCGCGAAGCTTGGGTTCGACTCCCGACGGGGACAGACATTTGTGTGACGAACATTTAGATGTCTGCATTTCCGGGTCTGGGTGTTTATTAAATTTATTCTGGTATCTATTTAAACATTTCTTTGTATTAGAATCGTTGACTAGCACCCATAATACAAGCATATAATTTGCTTACTTGGGGGTTATTTATTTATTTAAACAGCCAACAAGCATGTATATCAAAGCACCGCATATTATGACGAAGGAAACTCTCCTATTGTTCACGCCAAACAGCAGTACTGTGGTATCACTGAGTGTTTTGCTGCACCTAAACAAACATACAACTTTTGTGTCAAAAAAATAAAATTAATCAAGGTGATATTAGTTTATTTAGGTAAGCCAATTAAATAAAAATGTAAACAGAGAATAAGGGAAGAGTATAAGGGAATGTTTATTTAACTTTAGATTTATTGCTAGGTTACACATGTCGCCTGGTTAGATATATATTTAAGATAATTAGTTGTTCTGACTACTTACTTGCTTCTGTTTCGCGGCGATCAATTTCATCATAAATATCCATAATAAGCTCTTCAAACAGATGATTTGGTAGCTAAAACAAATATTAAAGTATTAAATTTAATTCTTAATTTCTTTCATTAGAGATAAGCTTGTGTTTTATAATTTGTTTTATGCACTAATAAGTCACATTATAACATCTTCTGTTTACAATAAAGAGTTAATAATAATAATAGATTACTTGTAGATGCTCCAACATAAACATGTTGTCGGCCGCTAATAGAACAATGTACCAATTACCGGATTTTGACTACCTACTGGGACTACTGAGTTATTACACCAATGCTATTAGTCAAACGAGGAGGTAGAATTTGGTATAAATGAACTTGGTTGATAAAAAAACAAAAACTTGTGATCAAGATTTCATAATACCCACACATACCATACCATACACATTTGCATAGTGCACACATACACACTCACACATGGGCATGTCAAATTCATAACACCCTTTTTTATGTGGGTTATTAAAGAAAACCACTTAAGAATAATTATTCCATAAAATTCAATTTTCTGTAAACACTTCAACACTAGTTTTCAGTCTTTTATTAGAATAATATATCATATTAAGGTATATAATATATCATCATTTGAAATACTTATAATCTACTTAGTACTTACCAGCTGCAGTTTTCCCCGAGCAGCTTTAGCAACATCTGTCATTTCGTGGGTGTCATGAGCTCTGGGTACTATATAGTGCCTTCCAGAAGCGTGGTCAGGTTTTTCGCCAGTCAAGAAATAAATCATTCTGTCTGTTGCTTCATATACCAGTTCAGTCATACGATCTGCCAGCTCTGTATGACCTCCTTGCCTAA
This sequence comes from Calephelis nemesis, assembly GCA_002245505.1. Classification (NCBI taxonomy): domain Eukaryota; kingdom Metazoa; phylum Arthropoda; class Insecta; order Lepidoptera; family Riodinidae; genus Calephelis; species Calephelis nemesis. The sequence continues at coordinate 190,667 of NJDD01002016.1, read as the reverse complement.
AGTAAAAACAAACATGGTTAATTCTAAGACTAGTTTTACTTAAAACAGAGCTTGATGATATTTATAAATTGTTCAATTACCTGGCACAGTCAGCAGGAGTGTTGCCAGCACAGTCCTTTGCAGTGGGATCTGCCCCCCAGGCTACAAGGAGTTCTGCTTGGGCTGGCTGTCCTGCTCTACAGGCAACATGTAAGCAAGTACTACCTTTTTCCTGTAAAATTATTCTTATTTACATTGTGTATTATGTTATTAGTCCAAGCATTATGGAATAACTTAATAGGTAATCACCTATAATAAAGAGTTCAACTTTAATATTATCTAAATCATTACCCTATTTCAATATAGATTAATAAAGACATTGAATATTAAAAATTAACAAACCTGATTATAGTAGTTAGGATCAGCACCCTGTGCTAGAAGTCTCATGGCTGTGTCAAGAGAGAAACTTCTAACAGCGCTGTGGAGTTGTCTCCCAAGTTCTCCAGGTGGCTCATCTCTTCTTGCCCGCAAGACATAGGTAAGTCTCAGGTGTTTAGCTAGTATAAACTGGGTTTTTGTAGGGCTACAAAATATTATACATGTATAAATAAATAGAAATTGCATCATTTACAGAACATAGACACAGTTTCAATTTCATCTTAGCCTAGTAATGGTGTCTCTACTAGAGACTCAAAGTAATGTAATCTTTCTTTGTAAGAAAATAATAAATAAATTCACGGACAAAGCCAGTAAAGTAGTGACTATAAGTATTAAAGTATCTACATGCTCATATCCCCGAAGGGTTAGGCAAAAGCACAACCAGGACACCAACGAATATCTGAAAACATTAAGTCCTACATTGTGATAATTGGCAAGCCTATAGCCAACCGGGCACATATCCAATCCCGAGCAACATTTTTTTTTTATTAGAAGATTAGAAATACCACATTTTCTTCTTGTTGTCCAACCCAGGATTCAAACCTGGGACCTCATGAAGTCTAGTCCAACACTTGGACCGCTAGACCACAGAGGTAATTATGTAAAGTAAGTATAAAAGATTTGACAGAATAAAATTTTATCTTAATTCTATTGAAGTTAATAAATTGTGCGTTTTGAATGACAATTACAATATGAAACTATGTTATTTAATATCTTACTGAAGTGGGTCTTTAGCTTGTGGTTTCTTCCGCAAATGTTTTGGAGCTGATGTATCAAGTAGAGAATGTTCCCAAATGCTGTTTACATTTTGAGCTGTTAAGGCTTGCACCATCTGAATAAAATATATAATATGTTACTATACAAATACTCTTTTAATTTCATCACTTACAATCTGACACTATGTATACTTACCGATAACAACGACGGCGGCCAGGAACCTTGTCGTAAAGATTTTACATGGGAAATATGCCTACCCATACTCCTGTGAACACTACAGCACTCTACGCACAGTAATAAGCCCCGGTTTATTGATGCCCATGACGGATCTGTACACAAAATTTAAACAGTAAATAACATAGTAAAATAATTGAACGTACCCATAAAAACATGATAATAAAATCAAACCAGATGCACCGCAGTCTGAACACACTTCCACCGATGAACGGTGTTTAGAACGTGATATCATCATATTTAATAATGGAAGACTATAATTTAACAACAACTACAAGCGAGTCATTTATAAATTCATTAATTAGAGCATTACTAACTTGATACAAAAATAAAACAGTTTTATCAAATGTCACCCCCACTGCTGTCATTTGTCGACATGTCAGTTGTCACTTGCCATTCTTTTCTTCACAGCGCTGCCACCTCAGTAATTTTTTCACTAGATTTAGTGAATTTGTGTCTATGTGACAGTGATAGAGGTCTGGGATTTTTTTTTAACAATACACTCCCACCCGAATCCGTTGTTAGCTTCCGCGCGTGTGTGTGACACACCGGTCGCGAACGCGCCCCCTAATCATAGAAGACCCCGCCACGTGTTATCGGACCCTCCGGACCAAATAACCGTGGCGAACGCTCTACTTCCTCCACCTCCAAACCGGAACACGACAAACTCACACCACAACAACATTACACGACACCGTCGCCTCCGGTCTCGACGAACGAAGACCTCGAACGAAGAACGAGCCGCCAATATTCCTCCTTCCAATCCACCCAGTAACCAGAACGCAGCACCAAGTCGAGGTACGGTTTCCCGGGAGACAACCCTTGGTGCTGGCGTTGTAGGTAACAGCCCCATGCATTTAAATAATGATGTCTCGGGCTGAGCACTCTGCTCGGCCCACAAAGCTCGGTGAAGTTGCATAAAATCGCGAGATTAGCAACAAATTAGTCATTCAAAAAAAAAAAACAATACACTATTTGTTTGTGACTTGTAGGTATACGTATAGCATAGTTTCTCAGTTAATAGAAATTACAGTACAACATTGTGAGGAAGTTTAGCAGTTTTTGAAAAAGTTGTAAGTTTAACAAAGAAAATAATAATAAAAGGAAAATAGATATACACATGTATATTACATTGAATTAAATTATGTATGAGTTTGAAAAATTAAATATTTCATCATATTTTATCTTATAAGTAACTAATACTACTTTAACTGGCCGAGGTAAATTATGAAGTTGACGTACTAGTAGGTAGCGTACTGAAGTTTCATGGTTTAGCACAGAGTATTAATAGGTAGGTGCTAATAGTACCAATAAGATGTACTATTACATTTACGGATTGTACGACTACAGAGCGAACCCAAAAATGTCCGATGAAGCACAAGACTATTGTATTTACACCACATAAATTATTATTCCCTAACACAAATTATTCCCTTACCATTAGAAAATATCGAAAATGCATAACGTTAATATTCAAGTTTTCACTTCTGCTGGCACTCCCAGAGTGCAACCAGTCTTTTTTCGTTAGGCAACTCCGAACGCACTGACCCGCTTATTGAATCTCGAAAGGGATAAAGAGAAATCTCGTAAGCGATCATAAGATTATTAGTCATTACCACTAATACCAGTTTTTATAGAGTGCTGCGCAGTATCTTGCCCGGGTCTACCAACTTACCCATTCCTCATTTCGTAGGCATTAAGACTCCGCCATGTTCCAGTCTGCAAGGTAGGGTAGTAAACAAACAAAAAAAATAGGGTAAACATGAGCAACAGGCCTTCCCATAGCAGCGTCCGGACAGTGACGTGCCTGATACCCATAGAATAAAATAGGTACCAAAGGCTGATACCTTATGCCTATAATATCTATGTTGTCTGTAGGCTACGGATACCTCTTACCATCAGAAGACCCGTGTGCTTGTTTGCTGGCCTATCACTTAACAAAATCTATTCACCTGGTACATACGACTCAATTTTTCCGTACGGAATTGAAATGAATTTGTTTTGGGTGCCATTCTGTTACAAACGAGAAAAACTGTTCGTAACGAGATTTAGCAAAGGAATTCCGATTGTAAGTGGTGAATTCGGCTTCAAAATTCAAAATGAAATGTCAGCCACACAAATCCACTTCATATAGAAAAAATACTGATTTATGTAATGTGTAGTTCCATTGAATCACAGCATTGAATTGCTGCGACCGAAATTGCGTTTTGATTTTCCCGAAAGTTTTCCGAACGAAATGTGGTAGGCGCAAAAAATGTACTCTAATTGGTCTGTGTATACACCAAACTATACACGTCAGCGTCATTCTTCTCATCGTTGTGAGCTGTCAATTTTAGTCTGATTTTGTGGTTATAGTAGTATAAGATTGCATAAAAATGAACTTATTTGTAACGTTTAGCTTGTTAGCTGCAGCTACAATTGCGTTTGCGGAGCCGGAAACTCTTGTTTTAGTTGATAACTTAAATATCAGAGAGACTCATTCTTTATTTTTCAAGTCTTTACAATGTAAGTGTTAACAAACTTCCTTGCCGGTTTCTGAAATGTATTTATTCATTTTGTATAAGTATGATTTGCTTTTAGCTCGGGGCTATAGCCTGACGTTCAAATTAGCTGATGATGCGAACTTGGTGCTGTCGAAATATGGAGAGTACTTATATAAAAATTTAATTATTTTCGCACCCTCTGTGGTCGAGTTTGGAGGTAATATTGACACGGAGTCTATATCGAAATTCATCGATGATGGAGGCAACGTTCTCATCGCTGGGAATTCAGCTGCGGGAGATGTGTACAGGGAAATCGCAACTGAGTGTGGTTTTGAGGTAGTTTTTTTATATTCATTGAGTACTTTGTAATTATCAAATATTAGAAGTTTCACATTTCACGAAGCTTCGCCTGCATAACTTGGCTTTTACTTCACCGATTTTGATGAAACAAAGCCTATGTCACTTGGGGAAAATGTAGCATTCTAAAGGTGAAATAATTTTTGAAATTGGTCCAATAGTTTTGGAACCTATTCATTTCAAACAAACAAAAAATGAAACCTTTTCTGTTATATTATCTGTCTGTTTGCTTATTGTACATGATACACAAGATCATGTACAATAAGCAAACAGAATATCCGACTCTGTACAATACTTTCAAATTGCTGAAAGGGAGGGAGATTTTTTTTTTGCTTACTGTATGTACACTTTGTTGCAGAGTGTTAAAATTGTGTTTGATAAACTTCTTTACTGTTTATGATAATAAACATTTGTCTTGTGATGGACATCCATTCATTTTGTCTATTCACCCAATACACATGACTCCACTTAGCCAGTATATAACTTATACTATCAAGATGAGATAGTTTATAAAAAGTTATTTACTACTGTCCAATTTGATGCAGTTCCCCTTAAAAAAACTGGTGTATTGGTGTGACTTTAAACTGATGGTAACATGATACTTAGCCTGTTTTTATGGAACAAACAATATATGAATGTTACACATCTATATTTCATAACTCTTTGAATATTAATGTGCCTATCAATGTGGTTGTTTTAACAGTGTGTTATTAAAAAACTATCTATGTCCAATACCAAAAATCAAGGCAGTCATTTTTCCAAGCTCAGAGACTGTATGTTAGTTTTGATTTGCAGATGGATGAAGAATCAGCAGCTGTAATTGATCATTTCAACTATGATCAACTAGATGAAGGAGACCACACTAGGCTGGTAGTGTCACCTAAGAATCTTATTAAATCAGCAACAATTGTGGGTACTCAAAATACACAACCACTGCTGTTTGAAGGGACTGGGCTTATTCTAGACAAGGATAACAGCTTAGTTCTGCCAATTTTAACAGCTGACAGCACTGCTTACAGTTATAACCCCAAGAGTCAGGTAATCATTTTGGTGATTTTACTAATATTTTGTTCAATAAAGAATTGTTTACTAGGTGGTAGAGTTTTGCAGCTACTCGGCCGGATTAGTACCACCTCCTTACCTATTCCTGCTGCCATAAAGTCAGTGCTTGCTGTTGTTGTGTTCCGGTTCGAGTGTAAGGTAGCCGGTAAGCTTACTGTTGCTCGAGGCCAAACATCCCGGCCTACGGTACGGATCCTATGAATCAGCAATTAAATGCTAACCTAAATGTTAGTGGAATTAGGTGGAAACACCTATTCCCTCGGCTAAGTAATAACAAAACAAAAAAAATCATATTTTTAAAATATAATGATGTTTTTTATAGTCTTTATATAACAATGTTACATTTTAGGTAAAGGAATATCCTCACGCTGTTGGACGTAAGACAGTTTTGATTGCAGCATTGCAGGCCAGGAACAATGCGAGAATCATCTTCAGTGGCTCACTTTTCTTCTTCTCTGATGAAGCTTTCAATTCACCAGTCTCTAAAGTGCATGTAAGAATCCAGAGACCATTAATATTTTTAAATAATATTTTTTTTATGTATTTTTGGTTATTTTTAATAATCTAGATTCTAGATCAATGTGGTTTATTTAACAGTTGAAACCACATTTGCAAAGTGCCAAACATGTAAAATATTTCTTCGAGTACTATTTTTTATGAACATACCATATACAATTACACAACTTTAAAGAAGTTGAATGAAGTCTAAACAATAATTTCACAATTTATAGCATGTCAAAGAGATGTTGTTTTTGTTTATTAGGAGCTCTATTTAAGTAAAATGCTAAAAATTTTATCGCCTGACAGCTATAAAGAACATGTAGTTTAGTAATCTGCAATCAGATTGACTATCAAAATATCATGTAAAGAGTTTGTTTTTACAATAATTAATAAAAATGTCTAAGGCATAAAACTTTAGTAAATCTATTATTATACATATTATTATGTTACTGTAGAAAGGAAATTTAAAGTATTTTAGTTTAACGGAATTTTCCTTAAATATATGAATATTATGTGATAATTTTAAAGGGTGACAAAGTCAAGTCTTCTAGTTCTGGTAACAAAGTACTGGCATCACACCTGAGTGAGTGGGTATTCGGAGAGCGTGGCCGCCTTCGCGTGCGCGGAGTGACACATCACCGACAGGGTGAAACTCAGTCCACCAACACTTATACCATCATGGACACTGTGGTAAAATGTTTACATTTGATTTTTCTTTTTACAAAATTTTATCAGTTTGGGCTTATCAAAAAGTACTGACCTAGGCATACGTAATAATCAATGTCTTGTTATATTTAATTAGGTCAGGAAAAGTAAATTAATTTACTTCTTAAAAAAAATTGTTTCACGCCCATACCCCCAAAGAGGTAGGCAAAGGTACAACCAGGACACTCATGTCTAGCCGAAAACACTGACCTATTCACTAACATTATATTAAAACTCAATCTCTTATAATATTAAGTTAGTTAGTGGGTACCTATACAAAATAAAAATTAAAGACGTTAAGTAAAGGTTCATTTAGAAGTGTACTGCTAGAAAAATAATCTCAACATGATGTTATAAATGGTTATTAATATGAGGTCAATACTAACTAGGTAATAATATTTTATTATTTTTGTTTCTTGGCAAAAATGTTTTAATGATTTTGATAGTCAATTATGCAAATTTCCTGATTTCAAAAGATAATACCTGCGGTATGCATCATGTAACCTTTTGAAACACATACCAGTCAAATATTGCTTATATCTTATGTTATGATCAGAGCACTTCACATTAAATTTGCAGCTGCAGGATAGATTGTTTTACATAATAATAGTCACAATTTTTTAACAAAGAAAAATGTTGCTTTAGCAAAACTGGAAACCACATGCTTCATCCGTCAATGACAATGCTCTGCTTATTGACTTAATACTATTATATCATTTGTGTACATGTACCTCAACAAAGCACTAAAATTATGAAAATAATTTTGATTTAAAGGTGTACAGAATTGAAATTGACGAATTGAAGAATGGCAAATGGCAGCCATTTGAAGCTAATGATGTACAGTTAGAGTTTGTTCGCATCGATCCCTTCATCCGCACCAATTTGAAGAAGAAACCCAATGGTGTCTACGAGGCTGTGTTCAGAGTTCCCGATATATGGGGTGTATACCAGTTCAAGGTGGATTACGATAGAATTGGATACACAAGACTTTATCATTCAACTCAAGTAAGCTCTTTTTACATTTTTTACTTAGTGTTTATTGAAGAGACTAAACAGGCACAGGCAAATCTAATTCATAAAGACAACTGAATATTAAATGTTTTAAACCTGGATTTTAAAATTTATTCACCCTCCTATCCGGACTTCAGTAAAAAGTAGATCGTACTTATCGCCAAATTATTTTCTACTTTTGTAGAAGGGCTTGAAGTACTGGTATTTTTGGGAGCCGGTAGTATTGGCTTTAGAGCAATACCTGTACAAACGGTGTAAGGATTTTTTACTTTTACTGGTACAGGTTCTATATTTCAGGTATCACACAAAATATTACGTAATATCTCTGCTTCTTCAGACAAAACCCTAACAATTTAATAAATTTTAAATTCATAATTTTATTTACAATTTCAGGTATCAGTTCGTCCATTGCAGCATACACAATATGAAAGATTCATCCCAAGTGCATATCCATACTATGTGAGTGCCTTCTCTATGATGATTGGTGTATTTTTGTTCTCATTTGTGTTCCTCTACCATAAAGATGAAACGCCAAAGAGTAAAAGTGAATAAAAGTAAATGGCGTCAACACTTTAGTTGTGTTATTAATTATTATTCATTTTATAGCATTTAGTAAATTCTGTTTTTTGTAAGGTGATTGTAATTGAGAGAATATTCTTTGTGGAATAAGTGCTAATTAAAAAATTAAATGAAATTATAGGAGCTGTTTTTCAATAACCTTAAAATTACGTTTTTTAAAATAAATATATTACCTAGAATAGGGTATATATCGCCCCATCGAAGTTATTTACCCAAAATCGTTCTTCCTTCCTATTTGAAATCTAAATGATCACTTGCAGACTGAACTGCAAAATGCTTGAGCATGGTTTAGTAAAATTTTTCAGGCGGCGTGTTTGCAGTTTTGCCTCCTTAGTTTTTTATAAACGGGCAGTTGAAGTAGCTAAAACCGGAGTCCTAAGCACTGGCTTTTAACCTCCGGTCGCAGCATGTTGAAATCGATACTTGTATATTACAAACATTTGCACCAAACAGAATGCCATTTCAAAAGTTGACAGAAATGCCGACCATATTCGGACCATGTTATCCATTCCTTCATATTAATCCTTATCCAAATAAATTATTTCAAGGTTATTTTAAGACTGTTTCAATGCCATGAGATTACTTTTTGAATTTTTCAAATCGGACAATCCAATCAAAAGATATTAATAATATAAACAAAGGCTACTTTTTAAAGCAGGACAAAGCTTTATTCCCATGGGACAACGGGTAATAAAAGTTATCCTTCCGTACTTACTTACCTGTTTTTTCACTTAACTTCAAAACTGCTAAACCGACTGGGTTAAATTTTTATGTAGGTATTTCGATAGTTTCCTGTAATAATTAAAAGTACGATTGAACCACTTAAGTTGAGCTGATATCGGTAAATCATCTAGGTCAAAATCTAGGTACACTATAATGTAAAAGACAAAAGATTTGATTGTTTTGGTGTTTGTTTGTATTTAATAGGCTCCGAAACGACTGGACCCAATTAAAAAACATTTTACCATTAGAAGTAGACATTATTGATGATAAACATAGGCTATGGTATTTCTCTGAGAAATTAGAAGTTACGCCACCCGTGCGAAACCGGGAAGGGCTGCTATTACTTTATATTTATTAGAGTTTATAATTATTTTATTATAGTTTAAATGTTATTGTTATCCCTCGTTGGTCGAGTGGCTAGCGTACAAGCCTAGGGCGTGTTCAGATAACCCGCGCCGAGCACGCACAGGCGTTGAGTCCGTCCTAGACCCGCGCTCAGTACGCGTATTGCATCGGGCGCACCTCGCACCCGCTTATACTACTAGTGACTGGAATCCGTTCACTCGACTTACACTTAGTATCTTCCAGACATTCTCTGAGTGAGAACATGTATAACAAAATGGATTCGACTAGGTTGAAAAAAGTTCTAATAGCCTACTGCGTACATAAAAAATCAAAAGTGGAAAGAGAAATTCACTTGAAGACAGATACAATACTAGCTGAAGGGCGGGCGCAAGGCATGCGCGGAGAGCGCGCGTAGTTAGCGCAAGATGGGTGCGAGGCGGGCGAGTTGCGTGAGCGTATTGACTTGGTTAATGCAATTTGAGAATGTTGGTGTGACAATAGGGCTCAAATTATGTCGAAAAAAATCAAAGCGTGTTCGACGCGGGTGATGGCGAGCGTGGTGTGCGCGTGCCTGAACGAACTACATCGACCAACCGCGAGGCTGGAGTTCGATTCCAAACGGGGGCAGGCATTTGTGTGAAGAAAAACTATGTAAAATAAAATATTTATCTAAGGTTAAAGCGTTACGTTTTGGAAGATTTAACGGAAGTTAATCGTTAAAGTTAATCCTTTAATTGCATTTTTTATATCGTTTTGTTAATGATCTGCTTATAATAACAGATTTTTTGGTTCTGGAAGATAACAAGTACTTAATAAACAAAAAATATACGTGTAGGTATCAAGGTAGAAACAAATTGTGTCCACATATGCAACGTATACGATGCATGATGACGTCTGATTTCGTGTATAATGTATCCTTGAATTTATGTATCTATGTATAGGTATACGTTGCATAAGTGTGATTCAGCCACACGTTCCCCCTAATAATTCAAGGGTGTCACACGAAATCAGACGTCATCATGCATCGTATGGATTGCATACGTGGGCTCAGTTTGTTTTTACCTTAATTGGAGCGTTTAACTTAGTTCCGGCATAATGTACCTTCTATAGCAATTCTTTCTGTAGTATTAAAAAACAGGCTATAGTTAATAGTTACTGCCAAGTTCCCATCTAAAAGTCACTGTGTTTGTTGCTGTGTGCTGTATTTTTCTTTACAAAATATGTGTTCTTGGGTTCTTCTGATGGTGAAAGGAAAACATTGCAAAATCCATAGATATTATAGTTGCGCCGCTGTCCTGTGCACGGGATATATGCATATACATAGTATACACAAGCATATCGGCTAAACTACCCTTCAGACTTAAACACGACAGTGTTATTATGGCAGCATTACTCATTCAGGATAAGGCAATGCAATCCTATTCGAGCAAGTTACTGCACAATATTTTCCTCTACAGAATCGTCGTATAAATTTAGTAAATTTACCATGAAAGTAACATTTTAATACTTGACAAGTTTAAGTTCAAAACAGTGTTAACCAAACCTAAGTAATAACACGGAGGCAGGCGGTATATTTTAGGTACTTGTAGCTGCTACAACATGCAGTGCTGGAGAGTGCAGCAGTATAATTATATTATTTTTCAATATTAATGCTTATAAAAGAAGTATCTTCATGCCCATATCCCCGAAAAGGTAGGCAGAGGCACCACCAGAGCACCCACGACTAGCCGAAGAAACTAAGTCCCACAATGTGATACAATCCTATCGTCAACTGGACACATTTCCAATCTCGAGCAACATTTTTTTATTAGACACTTGGAAAAATCCAATTTTATTTTTTTGCCCGACCCGGGATTCGAACACGGGACCTCATGTAGTCAAGTCCAACAACTGAACCGCTAAACCACAGAGAGTGCATTAACTCAAAAAATAAAACATTAGGTACACATATTACCATGTATTTGACACACACCAATAAATATGTATATATAATATTGATGAATACGATAAAAGATTACAGATGGCGAACAAACTACGAGTATATTATTCATCAAGTTTGGAAAGAAATGAGTTAGCTTTGGAAAATGAAGACGACGTTCTTATCAAAAATATTTTAAAATGTATTTATTTGACCATTTATTGTAGGTACACAAAAAATACAGAAACTAAAATTTAAAAAAAATAAAAATCGAAAATAGGAAGCAAACCACTGTAAACGCCCAAAAGGAAAAAATTAAGTAAACGCATAATGCCAAGAAGCACATCAAAGTCTACAGAATTGAATGCATTACTGAAATCCAGCACAATTAATAAAGTAACTAAAAGTCATCAGAGACTTTAACAAGAGCAGTACTGTACCCTGTAGGGTTACTCTTGAATCTCGATTCTCGATATCATGCAAACTGGAAATTGAAATCGTATATTATTATGTCATTTTAGGTACCATTGAAGTTTAAACACAATAGTGGCGAACTATTTACATTCAATTTAATAGTAAACATTAAATTGTTTTATCGCATTCGTTGAATTTATTTGTTACTTAATGTTAATAAGCCGCTAGTATTGCGTTCAAATGTACATAAAATGACAAGAGTAACCCTACTGGTCTAAATCCAGATTGAAGTTCATGTAAAATATTATTTTTGTAGAGAGAAATTCAGCTATGTAAAGGGAGTAAGATATTGGTCGGAAATGACACACAACCGATGGCTTTTGAATTTTATGGAAGGGAATAACAACAGGGAACGAATTTGAAGACAGCAAGAAATTAAAAATACGAGTATCGATAGGAAGGGAGGATTAGGGAAATATTTCTGGAGAACAGATTGTCCCACCCAACCGCAGCAGAACACATAAAAATTATGTGCTTCCTGACAACCTCCACGGCGACAAGTAGAAGAAGGACAGTTAGGGAAAATCGAACGAGACAGCACATTTAGTGTAGCACTTTTAGTAACAAAGTCTAAGAAGACTGGAGGTGTCGAAAACGACTTTTCTCATATTTCGACCAATGAACGACCACTACTTATATTTCATAAACAGATTTAATGGTATTTTAAATAGATATAGCCCTAATCATGGCCCCAACGGATGGAAGAGTTTTAGTTGATAAAGTAGTGTTGCCACAAGTGAATGAAATTGTATATCTTGGTAGTATCTAGGTAGCTTTTAATGACGATGGAAGTTACAGTTCGGATGAAGAAAGAAGAGTGAGTGCAAAGAATAAAGTCAGTGAAGCGCTGGATAAACTATTTTAAAATGAGGTTTTAGCCAAGTTTTTAGACTCGCTTTGCATAATTCTGTGCTTATCCCAAAATGCAATTGGGTACCATGTCAGAAAAAGTATATAGAGAGTAGGATAAATTAAGTCTAAATGAGAGCGTTACGGAAACTCTGTTGTGTGGTGAAGTGCGTTTTCTGACCGCATTCGTAACACAGTAAGAACCGAGAAAGAGTGCGATTGAAAGAAAGTATTTGTTATATATATTCCTTGAAAAGCTATGTAGGGGCATGCTCCGTTGGTTCGGTCATGTGTAAAAAATGACAAAACAAACCGGGGAGACCTAGGTTGACATTCCGCGACTAAATTGGTCAGGTTTTATCCTATAATGATGTCAAGAATCTCCGAAGCAGTCGTGTTTGTATAGAAAGAGTAATGAATGTAAAGGAAGCTAGGCAGATATGAAAAGATCATAACATTTGGCATTCGATACTCTCTGAAACTAATTAAGTAGTAATCAGATTAAGATTTTTGGAGGAGTTCAAAAAAGAAAGCTGCATCATTATACGAATCTTTTGACTTCGTGTCTAGTCACTTTTTGAACAAATTTTGGGATTTCCTCTCAATTTATTTGTAATAGTGAATAGTAGGTATGTACTTACTGGATTAGCGGTTTAACCGACATTGGAAATTGAAATAAAGTTTGCAAACCTGTTAACATTTTTTTTGAGTTAACTTAAAAGTTAATCCGTAGCTGGAATGCGTAGTTCTATGTGACATGCTACGACTCAGAAAACACTTAAAAATAATAAACTACTAGTCTTTCTTTGAAACCAAAAAAAGAAAATTATTAAATGATAGTTTTTTTTTGTGTTTTTTGTTGTTGCTAATCTCGCGATTTTATGCAACTTCACCGAGCTTTGTGGGCCGAGCAGAGTGCTCAGCCCGAGGAATGATGGTTTATAAAACTTTAGGTTCTTAGTAAAGCTCAAATTGTAAACATCTATAAAAAGAGAAATATGGACGTTATATTTTATTATAGTTTTGTAATAATATGTTGTATTAATACGTAAACCAACAGGTTTAATCCTCAAACATGGGTATTCAAAAATTAAAGTTCGGAATAGATATTTGATTGCAGCCGTAGTTAAACTGACAATTTAAACTCTAATCTGTGAACGCAGCCGCTACTAATACCTAATGTAAATGGCAAAAAATGGCATGCATGTCAATGCTTTAGGAATTAAAGTGGAAAATAATACGATTTTTAAGAATTTTATTCTTTTTTATTAATATTAAAATAAATGAAGACTTAATGGTGCTGTTATATTGCTCATATTAATAGGAATTTGAGATACATATTATTGTAATTAGTGAAGGCAGTGATTTTGATGTCCATATTTCATTTATTTTGCATTAATTCAATGACTTTCGAAACTTTTATAGAATTTACCTTGGTGAAATTGTGATAAAACACTGCAATGCGCGGTGTAGTGGTGTGTTTACATCTGTAAACTGTCCCGTAAGTATGATGTCATTGTAGTGACTGCCATTAAAAATATGTTGGCTTTGTGCCCACCCGTTTTCCTGCTAGTTTTATCATTATAATGCAGTTTTGTGAAAATATCCACGCGGAAAACCATGACGAACCCAAGAGGTTAAACCGCACTGTCCCAGATAAATATGCAAATTTTTCTTGACAGTCTGAAGAAGGATCATATTTGATATTGTTATTTGAAGGATCATATTAGCTTTCTGTACATAATTGAAAGTTACGGAAAGTTAAACGTATCAATTTGACAATTTATGGTACTACAAAGTGATGGCTAATCTCCACAACAAGTGTGAGTTTCTTGTTTATCATAATAATAAATACTCCTGGACAAGTTACACAAATTGAATCATGTGTTGTATTAGTCTAGAAGAGCCTGACAATTACTTTCTTTCTTAAACTTAATTTAAAGATGATATTAAACTTATTTTAACAGTCTGTTCTATATTTGTACCAAGTCTGTATTATTCTAAAATATAGGCATCCATACTAATGTAATAAGCTTGAAAATATGAGTTGTTTGTTGAGGAGTCTGACCTTAAGGCCCTGAGTGACTGATAAAATTCGGCACCTGTTAACCCTGCGATCAGACTATGTACATAGACTACTTTTCATCCCAATAGCTGAAATGGTTCCTTTTAAATATGAAATCCTTTAAATGCTGCTGTCTTTGGTTATATTTTTCATTTTGGAATTTTATGTAGTGATAGCAAGTGTAAAAGTATATTGTGTCATTTAGCTATGAAGGCTTTGTTAAGAAACATTTGTTGCGTTTGCACAAGCAGCTGAAAACTATTTACATTACTAATTTAAACAAGTACTTGTTTACTTCTGATTAATTTTTTCTGTAAATGAACAAACAATATTGTAAAGTTAAATAAGCCTAACCTAAATTAGGATTAACAATCTGTACTAAGTCAATATTATAATGAGTTGGTCCCTTATAATTATCACAATAATATGAGGATGAGTGTCAACTTGAAATTTTATATGCAAAGAATATTTTGTACAAGTACATCTGATAGATGTATTGTCGTAATTGTAATATACAAATATACAGCCAAAGATTCACCTAAATGTTCCTTCAGAATAGTAGTTAGCTGATGAACCTACATGCTGAAGGATTATATTTATACAAATATTTATAGGTTACTGCATTTACACAATACATATATTAATAATACAACAAAAAAAATTATTGCTTTCAAACTGTGAGAAATACCCTTTGCAAACTTGAATATGATAACACTAATGTCATTGTGGTAGGACTAAAGTGATATGGTAATACTAATGTGACAAGATATTGCATTATTCCACTGGTGGCAGGTGGACTACATCCTTGTCATAACTGCCTTAGCTGTAACTAACAAACATATAAAGCATTGTGACATTAATGCCAGTCTATTACTGTATGAGATCTTATGAGTAATCAATAAGTTTCAATTTGTCTATTATATTCTGATAACCTTAGTTTAACCTTAGTCCTAGTGCACAAATATAATAATCGACTTATTTTACATTGCTATAGCTTAATAAAATTTGCATTAACTAACAACTGTTTCTTTGTTCATAGTGTATTTAACTTCAAGGAAACCAAATAAATCCATGCTACAATATGGTTTTCGTCAATACCAGTTTTTTGACTGACAGGGTTTGCATTGTATCTTAAAATTAAAATTTTAGTTTTATTTTTGGACTATTTGAAGAGAAGTTTATTATTAGTAGGTCATAAGCAGTGTTAGATTTAGCTACCATTTTATTTAGTTTATGTTCCCTTCAATATCAAATAGTACTCATACATGCAGTTATGAAAGAAATTAAATCTAAAAATGATTATAATTACATACTTTTATGTGTTCACTTTCACATTTAGCCTTGTTACTCAAAAGAATGAAGGCAGAGAACAGTCATGTTGGTGATGAAGTAGAGTGATTTAAGTACTTGTGTAAATTCATTTGGTACACATATGTAATTACATGATAATACAGATGTTATATTATTATAATAGTATAAGAATACTAACAGTGTAACTCTGCTGCTTAAATATATTTTGGTCGTGCAAGTTTCTTCTGCTTGTTAAGTACAATTCTGTTAGAAAGTGATACAAAAACTTTTTTCAGTGAGTACGGTGACAGGAAGAATGGATCCGTCCCGGCGTCAGCGGACGCAGACCAAGGCAACAGCAGAAGAGCATGCACTTGACCAGATAGCGCGAGAGGTAAGTGTTAATTTACTGTTCTTAATGTTTAATGTGGTTAAAAGTGAAGAACCAGGTAAATTTGTGAACAAAACATGGTCATTTGATTTGTATAAAAAAATAATAAATAATAATAATAACATTTATTTGGGAGCAAATAGGGTAAGGAGGATCTTAAATACTAAACAAGCTCTTAATCCTATTTTACCAAATAGTTGGCATGCAAATATTTTGAACAACTCATATTATTCATTAAATGGTACTTTATATAAAATTATTTCATCATTAAATTAAAATTTATACTTTCAAATTAATTACATTTACTAGTATATTTAAGTCATGATTAAATATGTTAAATACTAACAATAATAAAATAAAAAATGATGTCCAAATACTAAAACAATTGTCAATAAAATAAATGTCAAATTAATAAAAAGATATAAACATTGTAATTATGTAGTATTTAGTATTAATAATGTTAAAAAGTATCTTCACGCCCATATCCCCGAAGAGGTAGGCAGAGGCACAACCAGGGCACCCCTATCGCCAATCGGGCACAAATAATGTTAATTATTACAAAAGTCTGGTTACTTTTAAAGATATAAATGACTTAGCTGCTTATTTCCACCGATTATCAAAAAGTAATACATTAGTTACTTACAATACCGTCTTTACCATAACGGCACATGGGGCCAGTGCCCAGGGCCCCTTTACTCAGAGGGCCCCGAAGGATTGACCATTTCAGTCACATTTAACCTTAAAAATATTTTGTTTGGGTGTATTACATTTTCCTCGTTGCCCTTATTCGCAATTTTGCAGCTTAAAAACAACTAAGCAATTTATTGATTTTAATCAACATTATATTCTAAAAAAGGCCCGAAGTTTTGGTGTGCCCGAGGACCTCATCATAATCTAAGACGGCCCTGGTTACTTATAGCTATCTGAGGAAATCATAAAAAACCTTCGCTCTCCTGATAGCAAGAGATAACCAGCCTGTGACTGCTTCTTAAGATTGTGTGTGTGTGATTGCCTTTTATGTCTGGTAGTATATGTCGGGTAGTAAGGCAGATGATCTGTTCTACACACAGGACCCAGGGCAGGGGATTATCTGTTGTGGGTATAAAATTTAGAGAATTGAGTAGTAGAACAACCAGTACCAAGCTTTATACCTAGATAATAGATGGCGTTACAGATGAAATTGATCTAAAAGCGAGTATGCAAGTCTATCTGTTAACTGTTTTAAACTATTTACAGTTTTTTCTTTTACGGTTTTATTTTCAAGTTTAGTTTAATATTTATCTGTAATACTAATCTTTGTTATAGAAAAAGTTGATATGAATCTCAAATTAATTCAATTTTAAGGTTTATAAGTTTTTAAAGTGTGTACCTTTTAATCATTGTGTTGCTAAGTCAAAACACAAATGAAGGTTTTCTATTTAGCTTTTTTTAATCTATTGAATTATAAAAATTGCAATGAGTATACTACATCAAAACTTTTCACAAACAATCTGTAGTGTAGTAGCAGGTTGGCAACAGATTTTGGTGTCTCTAGGCAGCATAAATTTCTTACTATCAGGATATCCCTCTGCTTGTTTGTCATCCAATATCATAAAAATAAAAAAGGAAATAAAAATCGTATGGTACAAAATTTACTAATGGCCAATATTAATAATCAATCCTAATTCAAAACTTGCTGTCCAAGATTGATATTTTGATACATTTTTATGTTATCGCTTGCCGATAACATATCTGTGGACAGGATAAATATGGCAATTAGGTATAGGATAGGCCGGCGGACACGCAGCTGTCTAGATTGCTTGAAATCTTCCATCTTTAGACATACATTATCAACATTGGCCGAAAGTCAACAAGTAGTCTATTAAATCTAGATTTTTTTTATTTTTTTATTGAATAGGGACCTACCGTAGGTAGGAATATTTTTTGTCTAGCAACATTGTGTATAAACAGCCATAATAACACTAGTATAGTAGATATTGTTGTGTCACAAATACATGTGTGGGACATGGAACTTGAGGTTTTCGTTAATCCAAACTGTGTTATTGGTGGCCGTCATATTATTTATTCTCTTATAAAGAGTTGAGCGGAATATGTATTCCGCCATATGTTACGTTTTGATGTCCGAATCTCGTTTTACTGACAGAGTTTGAATGTTGTGTCTTGTCGTTCTAAAAAAACTAAACATAATATTAAAAAAATAAAAGCAAAATTAAAAAAAAAATTCGCTTTAATTTAAACATAACATTATGTGTACACAAAAATGAGGGCTTCCGTCGATTTTCCTGAGATTTGGTTTCAATTGGACCACTTCAGAAGTATGATATTTCATTTATATATAAAATATTTTTAAAATTTTATTCACAAATGAGGAGAATTACCCTCGTCGATTTTTTCTCTACGATCTCTTTGATCTTCGATTTTACAATGAATATTCACGGCTCCTACTTGACTGCTTTCGAACAAACGTGGCTTAGATTTTAAGTTGCTTCTAAATTATTTTAAATGTGTAATCTAAATTGTACCAGTAGTTTTCTACGATACGATAATAAACATCCCCAAACTTTAGTAACTATTAAATTAATGAATATACACAAAACTAAACTGAATATACAAAAAAACTAAATTATTTTTTGTATAAGTATTCTATATCGTACACACGTTTTACCACATTTATAAGTACATATTATAATAAAAAAGTAATTAAACTAAATCTAAAATACATGAAATATTTTTAAAAACCAATAATTGCTTCGTATTCTATACAGGATACAGAACCCAAAACGTGGGTTATAAAAATTTCGTATGTTTGCCTGTTCACCTTTCACTCAAAAACTACTGAACGGATTTTTACCAAAATTTTTGTACACATATGTATATATATACAACCGGGCCAGCATTTAAGATACCGTTTACTGTCGAAAATCTTTCGTTCCCATTACTAACCACGGAAAGTTTTTCAACGCGTGTAAGAAGGTACTCGTGTTCTAATAAGTTAAGGTATTTCCATTTTTTTTATTATTTCTAAACCTATTTAACTCAATTCTATTTAAAGTAAGAAAAATGAAAACATAAAAATAACTATGTTAATTAAAACCTACTTCAAAACTAAAAAGATTTAATGTTATTTATATACTACCTATATGTGCTATTTATTAACAGATATGAAATCGATACCAAGTCTTAAACTAATAATATTATAGTATAAGTAAATATTGAATTGGATTGGCACCGACTTCAAACTTATTAATAAATAGCACACGTAAGTAATAGGTAGTATGTAATTAATATTAAATCTTTATTATTTATTACTTTTTAGTTTTGAAGTCCGTTTTAATAAACTTATGTAGTTATTTTTATTTAATATTTTTCAAGTTTATTGCTGATATGATTACATTTAATAAAAATAAACATAAAAATAGGTTAAAAAATGCTCACAAAATACAAAACTAATAGACCTACCAGAATCATTTTTTATGAGACCAATTCGAAACTATTCCGCATCAATCAAAAAAAGAATTACGTAAATCGGTTCAGAAACCACGAAAAAATCGGTGTACATACATAAAAAAAATACCGGCTGAATTGAGAACCTCGTCGTTTTTTTTAACTCGATTAATAAATTACATGTATTTCCTATTGTAACTCACCTGTATACTGCGCAAGTCGACGCGGCCGAGTTTACAATCAACCGTGGCTACTGCACGCATAGTGTGCCCAAGACGCACAGTACTGCTTACTGGATAAAAGATTTTTTTTGGTGTGAAATTTTGAAAAAAGATTTAAAAATCATATATTTATTTATCTTGGAATATACAAGCACTTCATGTAATGTATACAATTTCAATTAACTAACTTCAAAAAACGGAGGACGTAATAATATGTTCGACTTCCATTTTTTTATGTATGTTATTCCCTTACTTTGTCAATTTCGAACCAGTTTTAATTTTTTTTTTGTAAGAGCATACTTTCGAAGTTATGCCAAGTCTAGATTCGATTATGGGATCCCAGGAAAATGGAGGAAAATACTTATTACTTGTATACTATACGTATCTTGATTACTTACTTACTAAAATCAAACCCGGTATTTTGTAGTTTTGCTGTGCTTAAATTATGTCTATAGTATGAATGGAAAATGGCACTTGACAATGACACAAACATCAAAGGTATTTGGTAAAAGTATCGAAATGAACACACGGGTACCTACATACTCGCTATTGTAAGAAGCAAAGATTTGTTTATTTATAACTAGCGGCCCGCCCCGGCTTCGCACGATTATGAAATATACATATAAACCTTTATCTTCAATAACTTTATCTATTGAAAAAAACACATTTATATCCGTTGCGCACTAGTTTTATACTATGTAGTGATTAATTTATATACGCATATACGCAGGAGAAACCGACAGTCATTACAATAACGTTTCCTGATGCACTATAAATATAATAAACAGATGAAACATGATGTTCATTCTTATTAAATTGTTTTTGAAGAATACTATTTCTCAATCTATCGAATTTTGAAACAAATCGTGCACGAAACTAAAAAACCTATAACTTTGTATATTATGTTAAATATTCGACTGAAGAACCTGTCAGATTTGGTGGGACGTCTTTCGAATTGGTAGACGAAGTAGTAACTAAATAAAATGGCTAGAATATAAGGGCGTGACTTTTTATATTTTACCATTCTTAACTTGATGAGCGAACGAAGCAAATATTTAACGTTGAAATTAATTTTGTTTATCGAAGCACGTTACTGAACCACTGTGCAGTGCACCTTTAAGACGATGTGAAATAAGACTGGATAAATATAAACTTCCGCGTGCAGACATCTCCTTACTCCCGAGTTGTCCCTAGATTTATTTTGATATGCTTCACGAGAGGTGTTACATTGTATACTTTGAGGGGTAGTTTGTTAGGGTGTTTCCGTGTGTTAATATGTTGCTGTTGACACAAGGCCGCGATGGCCCCATCGCTCGCTTATAGAATAATCTGATTTACGTTTGTGTTGTGAAGTCAGGCTGACTAGTATCGTTTCAGCCGGTTCAGTATTGTGGAGGGCTCCCATACCCCTGTACATTTTGTTTAACCACAAGTAAAATTTTATTAAAATATGTTGTAAATTAAATTACGTGTCACGTTGTTTGTCCGCGATGGACTTTTAAACTACTGAACCGATTTAAATCAAATTTGCACACCGTGTGCTGTTTGACCTAACTTGAAAAATAGGATAGCTTACATCTCAATTTATAATCAAAAATATTACCATCCGAGCGAAGCCGGAACACACAGATAGTTATGTTAATATATAAATATAATTGTATCGCCTCTGTGGTCTAGCGGGCCGGCGTCGTACTTCACTTCTTAAGGGCTCCGAGTCGAGCAACGAAAAAAAAGTAGAAATCGTGCAGGTTTAATTTTCTAATAAAAACAACTTTGTCCTGGATTGGATATGTGGCTACAACTAGCCGAAGATACTAAGTCCCACAATGTGATAGCCGGCAAGCTTATCGCTGACTGGGTTCATATCCAATATCCCTGATAATGTTATTTTTATGAGAACAATAAAAAAAACATATTCTTATGGTTGCTGGACTCGGGTATCGAACCCGAATTCTCATGAAATCAAGTCCAACACCTAGACCGCTGACCTACAAAGTGGTTATTGTTTATTAAATTGATCTATTTATTATGCAAAATATATTTTTTATACCATCTCCGTATAAACATTTTCTGTGACCCTAATTTCATTCTTATTGAAGTGAAACTTCTATACCGGGGTTGGAAAAAAAATTAGTGTAACATTTTTTCGTTACGCGTCACATTTTTCCGTTACGCTCCATCTTTGTTCTTATCCCTACCACGCGTGATTCGAAGTATACTTTTTCCAGCGGAGTAGGGATTGGCAATAACCTTTATTTAACAAATTTCTGTAAAGTTGCATATAGTAAATTATTTTTTGGAAAATAACGTCATAAAGAAGTTTCACTACTTCACTCCTTACGAGTGTACGTTAGTACACGCACACATTTTATTATTATTATTATTATTAATTATCGTAGGAAGGGGTACAAAGTGTTCACCCCATATTGTAATACTAGCTGCCTGCGGCTTCGCCCGCGTTTTCGCAGAAAACCCGTTGTGCGATCGGGATCAAAAGAAGGCTATATGTTAATCCAGGTCACAATCTATCTGTGTTGCAAATTTCAGACAAATCCGTTCAGCCATTCGAGCGTGAAAGACAAACATACGCAAATCCTTAGAAACTTGCACATTTATAATATTAGTAGGATATGTTATAATAATATATATCTAACATAAAATTTCCACCTACACAACGGCCTGATTCTTTCCAGAGCCTGGATGGTATCGATCGGTGTCCCGATTTCAAGCTAAGTGTCAACGTCCTGGCCTGATCAATGTCATTTTATAACACACAGGCTATAGTCTTGATTATTGCTTATAATTCTTAATTATTATTGTTTTATAAGATTGAAAGCCTTACACGCGAATGGATTATCTGACAGACATACGCAAAACCCACAGACACCAAACATGTTAATGATTCGTTGCCGTTATGTGACTCAATGGGATCTTCAGGCTCTTTTGCAGTTGTCGCCTCTGTGGTCTAGCGGTCCGGGTGTTGGACTTGACTGCATGAGGTCCCGGGTTCGAATCCCGGGTCGGGCAACAAAAAGAAAATTGGGTCTTTCCAATTTTTTAATAAAAAAAAATGTTGCTCGAGATTGGAAAAGTGCCCCGTTGGCGATAGGTTTGCCACCTATCACATTGTGGGACTCAGTGTCTTCGGCTAGTCGTGGGTGCCCTGGTTGTGCCTCTGCCTACCTTTTCTGGGACATGGGCGTGAAGATACTTGGAGTTGAGTGAAAGAACTGTCTTAAACTTCAGACACAGATGACAGTGGCGAACACCGATGTTATGGCGGTAGATATGGACAAACTAACTACCGATTTAGACTACCCTGTAAAATGTTTTTAGACGTATCTGATTAAATTTCATATACATTTGTTAGGTTGCAAATACGTCCAAGTTTAAACCTTATCGCAATAGCAAAAACTAAAATTAATAAAAATAACGAGTACTAGTTACTCCACATTAATTTACTATTGAATGTAAACATGAAGTAGTTACCTACTCATAAAACGAAATATACCAAAAATGGTAATGGTGTACCCTGAACCAAAGCTTTAGAACCCGTCGCGTAAGTGTGGTCCGGGCTCCTTTGTAGAATAGACCATCTCCCTTCTTGTCAGGCAGCTCGTAAAAGGCGAGCATAGGCTTACCATCACTAACACCGTGACATCCGACTAGGTTGTAGAGTTTCGCAGCGACTCACTCCTATTTGTACCACCGCCTTACCTATTCCTGCCGCCATAACGTCATGACGTGTTCCGGTTTAGAGGGTAACGTAGCCGGTAAACTCACTTTTGCTCGAGGTCTAACATCCCGGCCTCAGGTTGGCAACGCACCATTACCACCTTTAGTGTATCTAGGCGGCGTGAATTTCTTACCATCAGGAAATCCGTCTGCTTGTTTGCCTTCCGATATCATAAAAAACAACATGAATAGGTAGATTATAGATATAGTATATATAGATATAGTAGTTAATAGAGATGTAGAAACCTGCAACGACTACTCCGAATGTGGACTCCTGTTTTACTCTTTCCCGCGTGTGCTCGCGATTGTCGTGGTTCGAGGTTTGACTAGCCTCAACTATCCCAGCCTTTGGTTGGCAACTCAGAATTATCATCTTTAGTGTGTATATACCACCTGCACTTCTCAGCATCAGATCAGTCTGTTAGTCAGTATGACTGCTATAAAAACATAGAGACAAACACAATAAATATTATAATAATGTAGACAGCGTGAGTTCAAATAAAAAAAACTACAGCCATGTTGTTTTCTTATCAATTTTTGTAATGAAGAGAATGAGTTTTGCAATAGTATTTACTTTCGTAACACAAGTGATAGGCAAACGTGAAAGGAGATATTAGCTTCAAGTGCCCGAGTCGCTTATCCTCTTAACTAATTTTCTAGCTAGACTATCAAGAGTTCTAGACATTTGTAAATACCCAATAGAGAAAAACTTGAAGGAAACTTTGTTTCCATCTTCCGATAATTATTATTTAATTTGAGTGAAATCTGCGCTCCAGACGGATGCAACCCAGTGTTTATAACCAGTGTTGACAACCGTTTTGTTGTCCAATAAGTGACAATTATTATAAATTTAAACCAACCTATTCGAGTACAATCAAGAGACAGTTACTGACGAAAAACATGATCATTAAACAAGTTAGACGGCCTAGACGAAGCTTGAAAGGTTTTGTATAGTACAATTTTATATTTTTTCATTACTATCTAAAACGTTTACCTACCGTGAAAGCTTATAGTAGTATTATTTCCATCTTGCTAAATGTCCGCCTTTATATGTAACTTTATAATGCTTTTTATGAGGTTACTTGTTTGCCTTCAAACAAGCAAACGGATTTCCTGATGGTATAAAATTCTCGCCGTCTAGAGACACCAAAGTTGGTTTTGGTGCGTTGCCGACCTGAAGCCGGGATGTTAGGCCTCGAGCAAAAGTAATTATAACGGCTACCTTACCCTCCGAACCGGAACACGTCATGACGTTGTGGCGGCAGGAATAGGTAAGGCGGTGGTACTAATCCGGGTGAGTCGGTGCGAAACTCTACCACCTAGTCAGATGTCACGGTGTTAGATACTTTAAACCTATGCTCGCCTTTTACGAGCTGCCTGGCAGGAAGGCAGTTGGTCTATTCTGTAAAGGAGCCCGGACCAACACGTCATAAGGTTGTCTTTCTCCGATGGCAATTAGTATTATTGAAGTAATCCTGTTGTTTTAAGAGCTTATGGTTACCCCCCAGGTTGCACTTCGTCCATAAAATTTTAAGCGGTTTTATTCCTAACGGTGACTGTCTCAGGCTGGTACACGAAAAGGTAGTTCATACATGTATCGAATGCGCAATCGATAAAATCATAAAAGATTTACTACAATTAGACTTGATATGATGGTGCTATAACAAACAGGATTACTGAAAGGTTTCTGCAAATCTAATTAATAAACAAATGAGTAGGTATCGATATAAAAGGATTTTACATTTACGGCGCGAGTAGGTACTACAGTGTTTTTTCGCAAATAGTAAGCAAAAATCATTCATACCCTTGTTGGTCCGCCTTCTTTGCAGAATAGACCACCTGTCTTTCCTGCCAGGCAGCTCGTAAAAGGCGAGCATAGGCTTATCATCATTAACATCGTGACGTTTGACTAGGTGGTAGAGTTTCGCAGCGACTCGCCCGGATTGATACCACCGTCCTACCTATTCCTGCCGCTATAGCGTCATGACGGTGTTCCGGTTTGGAGGGTAAGGTAGCCGGTAAACTTACTTTTGCTCGAGGTCTAATATTCCGGCCTCAGTCAACGAACCATTCCCACTTTTGGTGTCTTTAGGCGGCGAGAATTTTTTACCATCAGGAAATCCGTCTGTTTGTTTGCCTTCCAATATCATAAAAAACGATCGTAGTATTAGTTGATTTAGGAGTGGATTTAAATATAAAATATTTTATTTTGATTTAAGTATGTATTTCCGCAAAGTAACGACATCTAATAAAATCATTCCACTTTAAAGTTACTATATTGGCGCTAGTTTTAAGGAGAGCGATGAAGAAACGCAACAAACTTTTTTTATAGACTTAGCAAACGTGCAAACGGATTTTTGATGATCTATTGTGCATTTTTACTTCTTCTGTATTTTGTATTTTTTGCTTTTGTCTGCAATAAAGTATCAAATAAATCTATATTTTATATAAAAAATAATGCCCACCCATCGCATTCCACGCGAAATGGTCATCGCATTACGCTTGAACTGATGAACCAATTTTGTGAATTCTGTTTCTGTTTTATAGGTTTATTGTTAGGAGAAAAATCATGTGAAGAGAAAACTCGGGAATTGCAGGGAAAGTGGGAAAAACCACATTTCAATTTGTCTATACAGAATGATAGTGCTGTTAATATGAAGCGATGCGAAGTTTGCCGGATCGGTTACTAAGGAATAAACGTTAGACAATCATGCGTTGACAACTTGAGGCTGGTGTTTTAAGCCACATATCAGAACTTGGTACTCGATACTCTGCCAACCCTGTTAGGGACTTGGCGTGAAGATATGCATGTATCTATAACCGTACTTTGGGTTTGCAATTATGATATTTTTTTTCACCAGAAAGTCAGTTTCCTAGTTTGCCTTCAAAAAAATCTCATTAACATTGTGCGAGTGTTGCAGTCAGATTTCGCAAATCGTTAGCAAGTTGCATCAGCCAGACTGGGAGGTGGCAGGGTTTGGGGAGGACGGATCGATGCAGGCTGACGTCAGAGCAGACGAGACGCCTTTACTATAGTACTAGTATCTAGAGACAACTCCTTATTCAGAAGAGCTATATGAATAAACCTCCAGTTACTAATAACTCATTAAACTTAACTAGTGGGGCGACCATAATAAATTTTTATATCTTGTTGATGAGAACGCCATCTTCATTTCTCAAGACCAACAACTTTGTTTCCAAACTTTTTAGTGCGATGTGATCTTTTATCGTTATCATCAATATATTTGTTTGTGTGTGTCAAATGCATGGTAGTGTGGGTAATTTTTTATTTATTGATTTAATGTACTTTATAAGCATTATTAAAAAATATAAGCGTTCTGCACTTCTCCTACACTTAAACTATGTTCTGTCTTCCTGTGTTCTGTCTCCCACTATGTTTCTTCTGCATATCAATGATATGTTGCGCATTAGTAACATTCATTGCTATGCAGATGACAGTACTGGTGACGCCCTGTACACTG
>NJDD01002016.1:141773-163353 GCA_002245505.1 Calephelis nemesis | reverse complement strand
GTACTGAGGAGCGCCCTCCCTGGTCCGTATTGGTTTCACCGGGGTCCCGGCTCGACCCCAGTTACTCAGCCCCCCCGCCACGACAAGGCTCGGACCCTCGGGGGGGAGCATTTATATCACTGTGTATCCCTATTTAAACCTCCGTAATGTCAGCGCGGTCGTTGTCATGTTCCGTTTTGAGGATGAGATAGCCAGTGCAATACTTGCGCAATTCGCCGGCTTGTCTTCCTATCTAATGCTTAAAAATGAAGGACTGAACTCAATAAAATCAAAGTACTTTTTACTCTGCTAGACGCAAGCCAGTTTTTCGCGGGTATCTCTTAATGTATGCAAGATTCTCTATGACTTGATTTCTACTATTTCGCTTGGATTTACATGGTTGAGATATCCTTAGACTCCTTTTATTAGTTATGAAACTTATCTAATTACTTTCACTCATCTTAAACAAAGAGCATGAAAGATGGCACTGTTTGTGATACTTATTGCTTTTGTTATTTAAATACATCAATATGAAATCGAACTAAAGAATAGAAATTTTAAAAAGTTTAAAACTACAAATGTGCTAAAAACCACGCAAGCAAATTAATTAAATTATTTAGACTAACATTTTTAAAAATTCCGGCAAACTTTGTCCCACCTGTTCAGTTCGTATGGTAAAAATTAAAATGTTTTTCCTAGTTTTCTAGCAGACGATGAGGATAAATAGTATCCTATATCCGTCTCCTGCTTCTAAGCTACCACCTCTCAATTTTCAGCCAAATCGGTTTAGCTGTTCTAGAGTTATAATAGTAACACGACTTTTTATTATATATATCTAATATATATAATTCTCGTGTCACGGTGTGCGTGATTGAAGTCCTCCGAAACGGCTGGACCGATTCTTATAAAATTTTGTGAACAAATTGAGTAGGTCTGAGGATCGCCAACATCTGTTTCTCATACCCCTAAATGATGAGGGTGACTCACCCTTCTTTTTACTAAAATCGGATTAAAATTATAGCCGGATCAGCTAGTTTATATATAGATTTGTACAATTTCTTTTAAGTCACCTATTATTTTTGGGCTCCGCTAGATACAACTGAGTTTTAATAATAATGAAGAGTTTTGGCGCCATCGAGAGAAAAGATGGTCGAAGTTTTTTCATAATTATTGAATTTCGTATTGATATTGAGTGAAACTAGTCAATTTTGGTGGCATTTTGTACGATTTTGTTCAGTGAAAGTGCACAAATGAAACAATCATGAAGAAATTGGCGTATCATGTATTTCCTCTTTGCCGCCAAATCTCCTTACATGAGCTTGTGTATTGGGGCCGCCGCTTTACCCAAGAGCCTGATATGACTTACTGACGTCTTATGACTAATGACTACTTATAATTGATTAAAATTAATATAAAGTTTGATGCAAATTTTTACTTGACGAATGGCAAAAGACTAACGTGAAGGCCAAAACTTAAAGAAAAAAAGAAAAAGAATAATAATGAAATTACACCAAATATCGACTATGGAAATTTTAAAACTGTTTGTTTTTCAAAGGTCAGCTAAATAGGTAACTAACATAGTTGTTATGCATTTGCAGTCAGACAACTGTCGAGGACTGATGTTTTGAAGGCCATGCGTAATATATAGTCAAGGTTAGCTGTATCGATTCTGATTTAACAAATCATGTAGGCACATTTAAATTTGATACACCGCTTCAACAGTCGAATGGTTAGTGTACACGAACGATGTTAACGAAGAGTCCTATGTTTGTACTTATCCCATGTGTGGAACAGACCACCTGCCTCCTCACCTGATGGCTAATAAGAGACACGAGCATGCATTTAATTTGTCATTTCCATCAAGACCACTGGTGGTAGACTCTGTGCTGTAACTTCCATGGGTAGGGATCCAACACCTTACCTATTCCTGCCGCCAAAACTACGGTGTTGACACTGTTCCTATCCGTGGGGTTAGGTGGCCAGTAAAGCACCTTAGGTCGGCACTTCTATCTCTCTGATGTTTTTTATTAAAATAATTTATGAGTATCTAGCAGCTCGTTCCAGCTTCGCACGGGTGGACAAAATTCATTGTCAATATGCATGCATTCTTGAATCATTCTTTCTATTTGCGTAGTTTTGAAAAAGTACAGGCACAACCAGGTCACCCAAGACTAGGCGAAGACACTAAGTCCCACACTGTGATAGGTGACAAGCCTATCGCCAACCGGGCACATATCCAATCCAATCGTTGCGTAGTTTTAATGACCTAAGAATACAATGGACAGACAGTGGAAATGGATTTTGTTTTATACTGTGTAGTGATAAAGAAAATAGAGTGTCATCCTCTATTTGAAAAAAACATTAAAAATGAATTAATATATCAAATACTTTAATTAAATGTTCCAAAAAACCTGTGCTGATTTCGCCAGAGCAGTTTATTAAATATCAACACTACGTAATAATGTCAACATTAGGGTCATATTATGTATTTCGATTTCATTTTATTAAAAAAAATAATTTGATGCTGGTCCGTGACCAACTGCTTGGCAGGAAAGCAGATGGCCTATATGTTTAATATTTAAGTTTTTTTCGTACCTATTTGTATTAGATTGTGTTAGTGTTCTTAATATACATAATAACACTAGACTAGCTATTGGCATCGGCTTCGTCGGCGTATAACATTTAGTTAGTTAACTCGCGCTTTTCAGAATTTACGAAATTATGACATATGAAATTTTATCATAATCGGTATAGTAGTTTCGGAGTTTATCTTAAATATTATCGTAATACGCGATCTCTATTTCGTACTTAATGGTCCCCGCAACTTCGTAAACGCGTTGAAGTGACTTTTCTTCATCAGTGATAGGTACCTGCGAAAGATTTCTCCTAGTAAAAGTAGACTAATTATAAATTTAGACCTATAGCTATTAGCTAATACTTATTACACAAATTTGGTAAAAATTTAATTAGTATTTTTTCCGTAAAAGTGGACATAAACAGCCAAACCGAAAACATGTTAATAACCATCGCTTTGGATTCTTTGACCAATACGTAAAATTCATTGTTTTCTTGAAAAAATCTCTCTAATGTGTAATATGTGTTAGACTAGGTGTTGCCTTGGCCTTCGCCCGCGTTTTCACAGGATAACCGTTGTGGGATCGAGATTAAAAGTAGCCTATATTCCAGGTCACAACTTATCTGTGTTCCAAATTTTCGATAAATCAGTTCAACCACTCAAGCGTGAAAGAGTAACAAATATCCATACATACATTCTCACAAACTTTCGCATTTATAACATTAGTAGGATAGCATATAAGATGTTATTAAAATAATATTTCATGTATTTGCAAGTACTTCCTGTAAATTACATCACTTAAACTCTTCTTAAACGAAAATGAGAGGAAAACTACATAAAATTTCCGTATAGTCAGGGTGGTAGTGCAGTATCGGGTGGCGTGCTCTTCCTCCCTCTCCGTAGGACCTACGTCTGTTAACATTCGCGTGACCTAGAACAAGTCAAGTGTTTCACGAAGACCAAAATCGATGCTCTGTGAAAATTGAAATGCCTCGTTAAATCTACGTCGCACATTTTTAATTAGCGAAAGCTTGAAATAATTTTAACAAACAGATAACTCAAAAACAAATAATTTAGAAGCGTCCTATTAATAAATAAAACCTTAAACTATTTTTTTAATCGCCTCTGTGGTGGAGCGGTCCGGGTGTTGGACTTGACTGCATGAGATCTCGGGTTTGAATCCCGGGTCGGCCAACAAAAAAAAATTGGATTTTTCCAATTTTCTAATAAAAAAATGTTGGTCGGGATTGGAAACGTGCCCGGTTGGCGATAGGCTTGCCACCTATCACATTATGGGACTTAGTATCTTCGGCTAGTCGTGGGTGCCCTGGTTGTGCCTCTGCCTACCTCTTCGGGGATATGGGCGTGAAGATACTTTATAAACTATTTTTAAAGTAAAACTTCATCAGGAAATCCATCTTCTTGTTTGCCTTCCAATACCGTAAAAAAAAGTAATTTTATGTGCCTACGTATGATTGAAGTGTTAATGTTATGGTACAAATACAGATTGTGATGTGGAAGATATTCCACATCACAATCTGAAGCGCAAAAATCTAATATATAATATTCTTGTGTCACAGTTTGCGTGATTGAGCTCCTCCGAAACGGCTCGAACTATTTTCGTGAAATTTTGTGAACATTGAGTAGGTCTGAGAATCGGCCAACATTTATTTTTAATACTCCTAGGTGACAAGGGTGACTCACCCCAAAGTTTTTTTAATAAAATCACAATAAAGAAAGTAGCAGAACAACGCCTGCCGGGTCAGCTAGTAACTTCTGAAATCCCCCCTCGGGCCTCGGCCTTCCCTACTTTTGAAATAGGCACTTAATAAAAAGTTGCGGTATTAGCAGTTTGAATTTAAGCACCAAACTCTATGCAACATAAGGCACGCGGCATACCGCATCTTAACCGTTTGTAAAATAAATATCCACGCTCGGCCTACATTCACACCGGATTGCGATAAACGCATTAAAATAATTGTATACCGAGCGACGTTACAAACCGCTAAATTTAGACCACCACGTTAAATGGTTATATAAAAAAATTAACAGCTCTCATACCGCAACATTTTTAATGCATTCAGTAATTTAGTTGTTATATACCTTTAGTAATTTTTCCGCGGTAAAGGTGGTAGTATTTGTGACAAAGCTGTATTCAGGTCTGCTTTATTACTTAAATATGGAACAAAGAATAAGTTTGGAAAATATAATGTAAGTATGTTCACGCCCATATCCCCGGAGAGGTTGGCAGAGGAACAACTAGGGCACCCACGATAATCCGAAGATACTAAGTCCCACAATGTGATAGGTGGGCACATATCCAATCCCCAACAACATTATTTTTATTAGAAAAACCACGTTTTCTTTTTGTTGCCCGACCCGAAAATAGAACCCCTCATGAAGTCAAGTCCAACACCTGGAACGCTAGACCACAGACAATGTATTTTTTTACTTAAATAACTGACTTCCTTGGGCGTGAAAATATAATTGTAATATTTGCAGTTACAAATCACCCTGGGGCCCTACCATGAACGCTTAAAGCAGTATTATTTCCATCTTGCTAAATGTCTGCATTTATAAGCAACTTTATGGTATACGTCATAATGTTGTCTTTCTCGACTGACAATTAGTATTGTTGAAATAGTACTGTTTAAGAGCTTATGGTAACCCCCCTGGTCCTTAAATTAATGCAGTTTAGTATATTATTTATTCTCCATCATATTGGTCAGCACCAAATTATATGTTTTTCCATCAAATTATTTGTATCTTATTATATAGAAGCAACCTGTTTCGCGAACTGCGCCTTGAATGTTTGTTTATGGTCGTCATTCCTTCAACAATCGAAACCGTTTAAATGAGTAATTACCGTTACTTCGACCGACCCAGGAACCGGTAGTTAATTAAGGCACGAAAAAAAGATATGACTCGCCACGTTAGTTTAAATAACACCGTAAAACCATAACTAAAATACCTCACAAACTATACTTAAAAAAGACAGGTTGCACTCCGGGAGTGCCGCCAAAAGTGAAAACATGAAAATTAACGTTGTGAATCTAATTCAATGCCTTTTTTTAAAATTAGATGTCGCTGATTCGCTGCGAGGTCTCGCGTTGACATGCATACAAACATAGATACACACACGGGCGTTCATAATGTTAGAAGGATTAATTAGATTCATTTCAAAATAACTCGTTTTTGTTGATTAAGTGAAATACCTCTATATCATTTTTTATAAACTTATCAATTGTTACCAATCATTCAAAACTGAACCGTCAAAATTATAATATTACCGAGTAATCTCTATTAAAAAAAAACAAACATTTTAGAATATTAATATTACTGTTAATTTTTTGTTTAGCAATTACAACCCAGCCTCAGGTTGGCAACGCACCATTACCACCTTTGGTGTCTCTAGGCGGTGTGAATTTCTTACCATCAGGAAATCCGTCTGCTTGTTTGCCTTCCAATATCATAAAAAAATATAAACTATTGTGTAAAATCTATTAAATAGTACTTTTTTTCATAAAATGTAGCTTATTGAAGTGGGTGTTAACTACGGGATGCATAACATAGGTAGTAAGCAATGATCTCGTCCAGTGGGGTGGTTGTGAGGGCGGGCGGGCGGCGCGGGGATCTGGAGAGGGGCAGCAGTACGTCAACGACCGCACTCCAGTCTCCGGCAGCGCCGCACCAGCTCGTACACCGCGAACGCTCATCTTAATTTCCAAACGTACTTTCTCCATAAGCTTCATCTCGTTTGTTGCAACATGAGCTCGACCTGTTAGAATAGACGTGTCAAATGTGTGTGTAACATGGTGCAGCTTGGGTTAGCTATGGTGGTCGGGGTCGCCCCGGCCCTAGTGTCCTGGTGGCGGGGCTCCTTGCCCCCCATGTTAGTGTCCAGCCCCTGTTCGGAGAAGGCCCCCAAGTGGCCCCATCGTTCTCCTTCGCTTTCGGATTGCTTGGAAAGTAGCAGTGATGAAGATTCCGCCCGCTCTATAGTGTGCCATGTGAGACCTAAAACAGTAAGTCTTAGAAATTGAACATTTTCGCACACATGTGCAACTTAAACATACAATAAAAAGTTAAATATACAACTAAATTTAGTCCGTGAGTTTAAAGGGGAGGGTTAATAGACAAAAGCCGACATTTGCAGCTATATCCGGATGGAAAGTTGTTGCGGATGTCTATGGGGCAGCAATAGCCTTCTATTAGGCCTGACTGTAGGTTTGTCATATATATACAAAAAAATAGAGTGACATTAAGATTATTAAGTAACAAATCACATTTTGTTTTGGCACTCAAACTATGTCGCCTATAAAGACCAGCACATATTGTTTATATGACATATTTCCAAAATAATAATGAAAAAAACCTTACAAAATGAATATTACTTGTTCGTTAAGCCCTTTCTAGGTGGACTAGCCGACAAGATACCTATTATCCTCTTTTTTTTTACTCTGGCAATAACTAGCATTTATTCGAGATTTAGCATGTGTAAATTTGCTAATACTTATCCGGTTTCGACGAAGTGTAGCCTAGATTACTTCTGGATGAGGGAGTTTTTTTATGATCAAAAGGATGTTAAATTCGGTTCACCACTTTCATTCTTTTTGTTTTGTAGACACTTATGTTACCGTAAAAAAATGGAAATAAAACGTAGGATAATGAGACAATAATAATAATAATTCAGGACAAGTAATACAAATTGAATCTAACCTCAAAGTAAGCAAATTATATGCTTGTGTTATGGGTGTTAGTCAACGATTATAATACATAGAAATACTTAAATAGATAACAGAACAAATATAATAAACACCTCAATATATCAATAGATATCAAGTAGGTAAGTGTTAGTGGTAAGTGTTTTTATATTATGGGAATGACGGTAGTTGTCTGCTGCTGCATGAAGGGTAGAGTTCCCGGTAGGCTTGCCCACAACCACCTGCATCACGACAAGATGGCGAGCTTAGATAACATTATGGACTGAAGTTTTAGCCCTAAAAGGCTATAAAAAGCAAATCCATTAAACAATTTACAACCAATAAGCAATTTGTAGATAGTTCGTGAAACAGCATACTAATTTAAAGACATCTATTTCTATGATGTGTGTTGTCGGTTGTCCAATGACATGACTGAAGCCCGTCTAATTGTTCACTATTGTTATCGTACATAGTATAAAACAAAGTCGCGGACCGCTGTATGTCCGTATTTGTGCTTAGATCTTTAAAACTACGCAACGGATTTTTATCTGTTTTTATTTAATCGCCTTTGTAGTCTAGCGGTTCAAGTGTTGGACTTGGCTGCATGAGGTCCCGGGTTCAAATCCCGGGTCAGGCAACAAAAAGAAAATTTAATTTTTCTAATTTTCTAATAAAAAAAATGTAGATCGGGATTAGATATGTGCCCGGTTGGCGATAGGCTTGCCACCTGTCACCTACTAGTGTCTTCGGCCAGTCGTGGGTATCCTGGTTGTGCTTCTGCCTACCTCTTCCGGGATATGGGCGTAAAGATACTTACTTACTTTATTTAATAGTTAAAATATTTCAAAAGGAAAGTTTATTTGTACAATAATAATTTGTAGTGGAGGTTGTCCACCCGTGTGCAAAGCTGGGACGAGATGCTAGTAAATATTATAATGGGTCATTTGTCCAGAATTTACGTCTGCACCGATCCTAATAAAATATACTATGTGGGTAAACCAGTGACAGATCTCAGATATAATTAGGGGGAGATCGGGGGGAGACCCCATGAGAGAACTGTATAGTTATAAATCGGGAAAGAGTCGATGGCGAAAGCTAGTTAATAGCTTTAAGTTTATGTCAAGCGTTTGTACATGTACAATACAAAACTTTCACCACGCTTTCTTTATGAGAAACGAGCTGGCTAAAAATCATTGAACTTCCCATTTTTCTTTCAAAATCCCACATAAAAAAACTTTCAGTTTTCTATTTGGCGTTAATTAATTAGCGGTTCCCGCAGTTTAACTTACGTTTTATCGAAGATCTTTATATAAATCCATGCATGTTAAACTTTAGAGACCTGCGTCTGTACAGTGAAATATTAAAAGTTATGGTAGAGTTGCTGGAACGCTTCTGCTAGATTTGTTGTCGCCTGCATCAGGAAAACTATGTTGAATTTTTGATCGGACGTTTCTTGGATGACTGTTGGATAGGAAGAGGTAATGGAGGTGAGATTGTAGACGTTTCCAATTAAAATGCTGCGCGGGTGGACCTGCAAAAGTGGATCTATATTAACTCATACCTATATAAAAGTATTAGACATTAAGTTTCAGAGACAACCTCGTTTTAGCAAACAAACTAAAAAAACTCCATGTAGGTACCTAGTTAAGTAGCTACTGGCTGGCGTAGTGATCAAACGGTCAAGCTATATTTGAATTAAAGTGGAAAGTTTGTGAAGTTAGGGCTTGTAGAGTTAAAGCGCGTAGAATTAATACTCGTATTAGGTATATCATGACGTCTTATAACTTTTTACAGTGCGAGTCATATGTTCTCGTGTTGGCTACATCTTAGTTGAAAATGTTTTTGATCGGATTCGTTTTTATTTTATACTTTCTGTGCCCTTGTCTACCCATTGAAAGTCCTGTTAAAAACGGTCCAGTCGTTTCAGAGATTAGCCGAAATAGACGGACCTAATTATAAAAAATGATATTTTTTACATGTACCTATTCATGTTGCAAAAAGCTGTTATTTTAATATTGCAAATAGACACTTCAATTTTATTATCATTATTTTATTGGTTTTATTATTGCCCGCCTAGTTGGTAGAGTGGCTAGCGTAACTATAGCGACCAACCTCGAGGCTCGGGTTCGATTCACGTCGAGGCCAGGGATTTGTGTAATGTCTGCATTTCCGGGTCTGGGTGTTTATTAAATTCATTCTGGTATCTCTTAGTCTTAGTATCTCTTAGTATTTCTGCGTACTTAAATCGTAGTCTAATACCCATAACACAATCATATAATTTGCTTACTTTAGGTTAGATTCAATTTGTGTAACTTGTCCAGGAATATTTATTTATTTATTTGTATAGGTTTTTCAATCAACAGAACGAATGTGCGATTGAGATTATGTTATATCCGTCATAACAGCCCAAATGTTCATAATAATGTGACTTAACAAACAATGATGTCTGTTGCCCACGCTCAGAGACGATAATTACCTTTTTCATATACCTTTGAATCGATGTTTTGTATGGATAATGTCAACTTAATGACTTATTAAAAGATAATTGACATCTCGTGAGTGTGGCCGTACGTCTTGTTCTATTTATTTGTAAATGTTTATTTGATGCTGCAATATGCGTATTAAATCTAATGACTCATTATGAAGATTCAAAATGTTACGAGGTACTGCGGTTACCAAGTACTGTTACGTTATACGGAATTTTTTATATTTAAGTGTGGCCTTTAACGTAATATTTATAGTTCATGTGGAGAAAGTGTGAGGAAAAACTACTTCAGTCCAGGAAATGATTACATCACTAATGTGATATACATTGATATTTGTGCTAATAGGACAAATTGGTCGAGTGGCTAGCGTACACTTCTGACTGCACCGACCAACCTCGAGGCTCGGGTTCGATTCCCGACGGGGGCAGGCATTTGTGTGATGAACATTTAGATGCCTGCATTTCCGGATCTGGGAATAATCGCGACCTTATTGTGTGTGATATAAGGTTGTAATTTTGCTTTACCAGGACTTGACGGTATCACACTCGCAAGCGTCTCCTTAAATTGTTTGTATGAAAACATTGAACAGCGCCTCTACCGGTAACTAAAATAATTAAATTTCCAGACCAAAAATGCTGTAGATTTAGTTACCTGAATAACCGAACATAATCTATAGCACTTAATAATAAAGGCTCTATTCTTTTGTGTGACAGTTAAACATGGTAGTAGTAGTATCTTCACGTCCATATCCTCAAAGAGGTGGGCAGAGGCACAACCAGGGCACCCACGACTAGCCGAAGACACTAAGTCTCACAATGTAATAGATGGCAAGCCTATCGCCAACCGGGCACATATCCAATCCCGAGCAACACTTTTTTTATTAGAAAATTGAAAAACTCAAATTTTCTTTTTCATTCGAACCCGGGACCTCATGCAGTCAAGTCCAACTCCTGAACCGCTAGACCACAGAGGCGATTAAACATGGTAGTAATAAGTATGGCATAAGTAGTAGCCGTTTACTCCCTGTTGGATAAGCTGCGATTCGTTTTCCCAAATCTCACAGAATACCCGGGAGATTCCGGTTACAATAGCTTTTAACCTCCCGAGCTTCTGAGTAGCAATACTATTTCAGGCGACTTATCTGAAATGAAACGTATCAAAATGAACGATTCAGCTACCTTCATTATGTGCCTGGCACCACCTCACGGTCTTTCCGCTCACGCTTTATTACGCTTTCCACAAATTGGTACCAGATGCTGTGACTACTATAACTATACTAGACAACTAGAACCGTGGCTGCGACGGATGTGTGACGTCCAAACATTGCTTTAAAAACTTTCAGAGACTCGCCAGCCTTCATGTCCGTATATCTTAAGGGGCCATATACGCTAAAATACGTCAGAAGTTTACTGTATTTTCATACAAAGCAATCATGGATCTTGGTGACAAAAATACACAAGATTAACATGAATATGCTTTATAAGACTAGTGTTTCCAAAACACGATTCATTTCACTTTGCTCGATAGAAAAAAAATCAAAAAGTTAACCCTTTTTTGAAAGCAAAACCCAACTATCTACTGCAATTGTGAAAATATCGACACCAGAATTAACATAAACATAGATAAGTACTACATATACCTAAAAGATAAGTGTTTCAGTTTTTATACTTTTTTTCAAATTACTTTATAGTGTCAAAAATAGTGATTTGTCGCTTAAGACGTTTACTTTAGAACGCAATATTTCATAGTAATCATGGAACGAGGGAGTGCGGTGATTGGCTCTTCTGGCTGACTGAGTATGGGGCCTTAATATACTGTATAAAAGCCACCTAAGGGCGTACTTTCAGGTTCTACATAAAACGGCAGGCTACGTTGAATCTAAATGCCTAAAAACTGCAAAAAAAAAACGCTGGCTAGTTGTCTTAGAATCAAATATGTGTGCCAAAGGACTCACAGTATTTGCGATGCTGAAGATAGGAGTGGAAAATATGAGAAAGATAGAGTGCAGGTAAATATATTAAGAATTCAATACGGTCCCTTCAAATCAACTTTGATTTAGTGAAGAATTCATGAAATCTCATCTTCCTATAACTTATCCCCTGAAGAGTCAGTGAGAGCTGAACGCCGCACGTGGTGACACTGAGCTATTTAAACAAAATAAACGGGAGACACGTCTATTAATAACCTGTGTCATCTTCATAATACACCGTCTTTAGGCTGTTTAAGATATACGGTCGTGGCATTTGGAGTGTTGCTTCTTATTTATCAATGTTATGTAAATCTGTATATTAATACGTGATGCCAAAACTTTGGACCCCTTTTTACGAAAATTGCGCGGACGTAGGAGTATAAAATTTGCCACACTTATACTTATAAAGTATATTAAATCAATAAATAAAACATTACACACACTACTATGTATTTGACACACACAAACAAATATATTGATGATAACGATAAACGATCACAGATAGAACAAACGAAGATGGCGTTCTTATCAATAAGATATTAAAATTTATAATGGTCGAATTTCGACCAACGGGCGACCACTAGTAATAATAATTAGTCTGCGAGTGTGTTTTACGAGTTAGAAGATAAAACAACATATTTAAGCACATCAACATCCCTTCTGTAACACATAGCTGTGTGCAAATATAAGTCATATAAATCTTAATATTAAAAATTTGCAATGAACCCTCGAGAAACGATCGATTTCTTTAAAAGCTATGACACAGACAAACACACACACTCCCACATATCTAACTTACAACAACTGTCTTTTTGATGCGCTTTAGATAGACTGCAAAGATTATGAAACATAATAACCTAACTTTTAAACTATGATCCATCTGCCACCTCCTAGTTCTTCTACCTTTTTTCAAGTCCTCGTTATCAGAAAATTTATACAGATCTAATTAAGATGAATTTAAGGAGTCCACACTCGAGGTTTACCAGTAGGCATTCCAAAGTTACAGAGAGTTAGTTGCAAATAAAAAGTTGCAACAAAATCAATCCATCCGCACCCATCCACCACAAACATACACACATACACACACATAAACACACACACAAAACACATACATACACACGAACTTATAACATGCTTCGTTTTGCGTCGGGGGCTAAAAATATGTGCAACTTATTTTGTTATTTAATATTATTTAGAAATACTCGTAATAGAAATAAATTTGATAAATTATTAGATATATATTCCTTTTTTGTTACTGCCCGAGGCAAAGATGTTTTTTTTATTATTGAATAATAATATGAGGTTTAATTGGATCGAATCGATTTACCTTCTCTGTTTCGGCCATGAAAAGGTTAATGTTAGGCACTTTAAAAAAAAATCATTTTTAATATCCCTTTCCTGATATTTCTGATGTAGATAAAAAAAATTAATAATATACTTACAAGTTGCAAGATCATTCGCGTAGAGTAGCGCCTGAAAAAAATAAATTGTAATGCGCGATGAATAAACTTAATAAAACATGAGTTTATAACAAACTGATTGCGCAGGTGCAATGATTTCAACTTTTGTTTGATGACTGGACAGCCGTCTCACTTCATCTAAAATGGAACCTTATATGGGGTCTAAAATTCGAATCTAAAGCCGAGTTGGTGCGTATAAATACGTTTTTATGTAAGTAAGTAAGTATCTTCACGCCCATATCCCCGTAGATATAGGCAGAGGCACAACCAGGGAACCCACGACTAGCCGAAGACACTAAGTCCCACAATGTGAAAGATGGCAAACCTATCTATCGCCAACAGGGCACATATCCAATCCCGAGCAATTTTTTTTATTATTTATTTCTTATTATTTGAAATAGCCAATTTTCTTCTTGTTGCCCGACCCAGGATTCGAACCCGGGACCTCATGCAGTCAAGTCCAACAACTGAACCGCTAGACCACAGACGTTTTTATATCCTGCTCCAAGGTTTAATCTATTCCCATGCTAAATTGAAACTAGTTTAGTTTATGTATAATATAAAAATGAATTGCTAAATGTGTTAGTTGATAAGCGCATAATTTCCGAGCGACCGGACTGATTTGGATAATTCTTTCTTTATTGTGTTAGTTATTGTCAGAAGAAAATTCTTCTAAAAAATTAAAACCGGGAAATTTGTAGGAAAAATGGGAAAGACAATACTTTTTCCCATACAAACTGAACAGGTGAAACGAAGTTCGCCGTGACAGCTAGTTTATTAGATTTGTAACAGTTAGGTTGGTAATTAAATCAGAATTTGTTATGTACTTATAACAGTAAAATTAAAAATTCTCAATAGCTCCCGGAAAAACCTAGGTATAATGTAGCTAAGAATCGGCTCGATTAGTTCATTTACGTCAGCTTTCTAATAAAAGAAACCCTAATGAAATCGATACATCCGTTCAAAACAGAGACACACACATACAGACACGTTAAACTTACTTATAACGCGCCTCTTTTTTCTTTGATGGCTAAAAAAAAAGTCNNNNTCACGTGGATCATGCATGTAACTATTTGCGGAAATGTGTATGTAAATATGATGAGTATTCTTTTGAGGTGACGTTCGTACCACATCACAACATTAGTTACAGTAATTTAAAATATTTGCAGTAAGTAATTCTCGCTAATTATCACAAATTACCATATTCACTTCTGTTATTCCTCGTAATGAGTATAATATTTGTTATTTTTCTCTTCCTCTTTTATAAATATGGCTTTTGATCGTTTTTCACGACTACTTTGCCAATGTCAAGTTAGTTAATTCTTATACAGTCATTAGTCACTATGTTCAAAGACAAGTCAGGTCAGGGTCTTGAGTAACGCGGGGGCTTCGTTACTCAAGCTCATCTAGCGAGATTTGACGGCAGCGAGGAAATAAACAGCACACTAATTTCTTCATGATTATTTCATTTGTGCACTTTTTTTTTTGAGTTGGCTGGAAGAAATATCTTTAGAGATAAACTCGCGTTTTGTGCATTTTTGTTTTTAGTGTGCAATAAAGTATTAAATAATAATAATAAATAATGATAATAAAAAAAGTAAGTAAATTTGAGTACATCAATTTAACTATTGGGCTGAGTTGTAGTCGTGTCATAGTTTTTTTATTAGAATTTATTTATATCTACTGCTCATTGACGGATTTGGTTAGAATTTTAATGTAGATTTATATTAATTTTATGTCACCAGTTTCTACGTTCTTTCCGCTAAATCTAAGTATAGAAGTATCTATCTAGAAACCGGTAATCTCTGCCTACCCGGTTCGGGTAATCCGATTTCTCTTCTTTTCCTAAGTTCCCATATCGGGCACTTTTCATAATTCCTCTTGAATCTGGAATTTACGCTTCTCATGAATCTCAAGTCATTTGAACGTTTCTGTCGTCAGCCAGTCAGATCGGTGCCGTATTTGTGCCCTGCAAGAGTCCGGTATCAACGCGCGGCGATGTAGAGCGATGTATTATGCAATCAGTGTCGACATGACTTAAAAGATGTTACATTTAATGAAGACACATTCTAATGCCAGTTACCGTCTCACGAATAAAATTGTCGTCATCATCCAATATATCATAGTTGATATTGCAATGTGGAGCAGACATCGATCATTCACCTTTGTTGTTACGAAAGTGCATCTCACGTGCGCACACGCATGTGTGCTGCAAATGTCACGATATTTAGGTACGCGGCGCGTGCGCACCTCTTCGCTAGGGATGACTAGATGTCATATCGATCACATTCGATTATTTGAGTCTAGACGTCCATATTTAATGTCGATATCAATAAACACATTTTTTAAATTCATTTATAAGATCCATTTCTCCATCCATTCATCCATCCAGATCCAAGATTTTCTTGTAGAAAAGAATTTATAGTAAAATAA
Organism: Calephelis nemesis; assembly: GCA_002245505.1. Lineage (NCBI taxonomy): Eukaryota > Metazoa > Arthropoda > Insecta > Lepidoptera > Riodinidae > Calephelis > Calephelis nemesis. Next base: position 147,748 of record NJDD01002016.1, on the reverse strand, counting down.
CTAATAATTATTAACCAAATATAACGAACGTGATGGTTGCCGAGGAGTTTATTTCGCCGTTTCTTCTCCTGTCTGGCTAGGTTTGGAAACGGTGGTAGTTTACGGTAGTCAGGGTTAAAATTAATTATAGTTTTTAAATGTTTTGGTAATAAATTATTAAATTAGTTATAAATATAAATGATTGGCTTAAAAATTAAAGCATATGTAATTAAATAATATTTTTTATAAATGTTAAAATATTTGCACACCAAAATATGGTAGAATATGTTGATATACTTAAATATTTTTGTAACATCTCATTTACACACATATTTCCGCAAATAAATAATTTTCTTTCTTTCTTTCTTTCCATAAACTTAAATCGTTTCAGGTTCGAATGAAAAAGTAACGATACAAAAATGTTTTAACTTTAATATTGTTTTACGAATCTTAGTGACAACAAAGATCAGTAAACATTATATTGTATCTTATGGCTTTAATAGTTCATGGACTTAAGTTTAGACCGCAATAGAAGTGCAATAAAAATTACTTACTGTTTAGTAGGTTCGGAAGATCGGTATCTAAAATAAGAGTTTAGGGCATTATAATTTATAAGATAAAAATATCTAGTTGCAATTTATGTTTTAATACCTGTTTGTTTTAATATCCAATATATTTTATCAAGATATCGAAACAAAACATACATTCACTATGTTAATCGAGTTCTTACTCTACAATTTAATAAAAAATAAAAATTAAATTTGGTTTTGAAACTGGGTATCGATATTTTATTATCGATATTTACTGTCAACTCTAATTTACGGCAAGCCCGTTTGATCGCCTACAGTTAATCTCGCGTTTGCTTTTTACGTTGTCCGTCATGATATTTAAAAAAATGCACGCTTAGTGTCCCAGATCGCGATGTTTTTTGCGTGTTAGTTTTCTCGACGTACAGTGCACTGCCGTTTGTAAATTACACCGGTTCGCTCGGTGTACGTGCGCGGTGTTTTTTTTATATTAGCCTAAAGAATTTTTAATTTTCATTTTAAACGGTTACGGTACATAGTGGTTTTAATTTATTTTAACGAGTTCAGATGTAAGTGTGTAAATTATTATACATGGAAAATATAATACATGAATCGTTTTACTTCTTTTGAAAGAGCTTTGACGAGTTTTAACTAATTTCGCCGTTTCATTTTCTTTTCTTTTTTATTCTCGTTTTCACTACGGAAAATCTGTGGTGTAACGCGCGCTGACCGCATTCGTAACAGTGAAATCCGAGAAAGAGTGGGATTGAAAGAAAGTGTTGGTGTTCAAACGCGAAAGGGCATGCTCCGCTGGCTGGAGACCAATGCTAACATTTCACGATCAGATCAATCGGATATTATCCGAGGGTGGTGTCAAGAGTCTCCTAAACCGGCGTGTTTGTATGAAAAGGCTAATGAATATGAAGGAAGCAAGACAGGTTTGTCAGGATCGTGAGGTCTGGCACTCGATGTTCTCTGCCTACATCGTAAGGGACTTGGCGTGAAGATATGTATGTATGTCATATTATGACTGTCTGTTGTTATATGTATCGAAATCGTAGAAACAGCGGTTTATATCACTTATTGTTAGAGTCTTCGGAAACAAAAATAATGTAAATTAACCACTTTGTTTGATGGAGGGGTTAGAATCCACGCTTAACCCAACCGAAGATCAGCGAGACACAGGTTCGATTCCCGACACGGACAGACACTTGTGAGATAAAGATGTATGGAGATTATTTAATTTATTATTGTATGCATATATAATGCTAAATGTATGTAATTTATATAGTATTTCCATGCATTCGTATTGTCGACTAAAACCTTTTTAAATGGATATTATTTGCTTACTTTGAAGTAAGATGTCAATTCGTATATTTTTTTCTGATATATTTATTTATTAATTTGCCGTGAGATTTGGCATTCGATACTCTCTGCTTACCCGTAAGGTACTTGCCGTGAAGATATGTATGTATGCATTTTCTAAATGATTTGAATGGCGAAATGAATGCGACCAAAGTGGTAATAATTATTTTTGAAATTCAGTAGAATATGAGGAAATAATATAAATTTCATTTCAATTCATACGAATTACATAAAATGTATGTGTGTCAAACGAATTTTATTATCTGCATTGCTGGGTGAGGGTATGATTAACTACTTATTAGTAGTATTTCTATTCATAGTGTTGTCGACTTATTAAAGTCGACAACACTATGAATGGTAATGGTAATCCATAACATAGGTTTTTTAGCTTTCTTTGGTTACTTCGGGGTTAGACTCAATTTGTGTAATTTGTCCAGAAAATTTTATTTATTTCAATAGTAAATTACAAAAAAAAGTAACTGTAACAAATACTAGGCGATATGAAATCTTTCGTGATACTCACATCGCATTCCGGTGGGTTAAGGTTCATTGTACTACGCTTTCATTATAAAAAAAATCGTGAATTAAATACGGACATTTCGTTCAAATGTAAGAATCAGCTGGTCGAGTACGTTGACCCTGTAGTATTGTTACTTATGTTGCCGTGACGTCCTTGTTCCATTGTGGTTGAACCAGGTAGACCATAGGATTTCCGCGGTCCAATTTAAGGTCCCACTGTTTAATTATTCGTACTAGTGGTCGCCCGTTGGTCGAAATTCGACCATAATAAATTTTAATATCTTGTTGATGAACACGCCATCTTTATTTCTTAATACCAACTACTTTGTTTTCAAACTTTATAGTGCGCCATCTGTGATCTTTTATCGTCAACATCAATATATTTGTATGTGTGTGTTAAATGCATGGTAGTGTGTGTAATGTTTTATTAATCGATGTTATGTACTTTATAAGCATTATTATTGAAAAATATTAGCGTTCTGCACTTCTCCTACACATAAACTATAATTGTGCCAAATTTTATACTCCTGCGTCCGCGTAATTTTCGTAAATTTGAAGAAAAATTCTTGAATCCGAGACTCGATACTGGAACGCACCTGAACACTATATTTTTTTTTATGATATTGAAAGGAAAACGAAACGAGCAGACGGATTTCCTGGTACTAAGAAAATCGAGGCGCCTAGAGACACCAAAAGGTGGTAATGGTGCGTTGGCAACTTGAAGCCGGGAGGGTGGGCCTCGATCAAACGTAATTATACCAGCTACCTTACCTTCTGCAGCGGAACACTTCACCGGCAAGCACTGACGTTATGGTTGTAGGAATAGGTAAGGCGGTGGGTGATACCGATCCGGGCGAGTCGCTGCAAAACCTAGAGTACCTAGAGACACTAAAGGGGTAAAAGTCTAAATGTAAATTAGGCTATAATTGATTAACGCGTAGTACATTTTTATTAACTCTTTTTTTGTTATGTAGTATGTGTTTTACAGATTGTCCCCTAATTTTTGCCAAGTTGTAAGTTTTGTAGTTAGAAATTACAGATATAACAACACTATATATAGTGAAGTGATATAGAGTAACGCCAAGAGTGTAACATGAAGTGTATTGTGAAAAAGTCCATGAATTTAATTTAAAAAAAAGTATAATGAAATTCCACCCAGTGCTGACACTGAAAAATATATTTTCTATAAAAATTATAATCCTGTATAATCTAACTAACATCAACAAGGATCTAGGACATAGGTTCACTTTACATATTACTATGCAAATTGCACATGCGATAGTCATCCTCCAAATGTCACACATTCTTGGCACTAGCTCGCAAATTATGCTAAAGACATCTCTGAGAATTGCATGTACTTTGTTAATAATGTACATTGTTAATAAGAAAAAAGGTGTAAAAGAGATCCGGGTGCTAGAGTTTTGAAATAGTAATAATAAATACCCCTGGACAAGTTACAAAAATTGAATCTAATCCCAGAGTAAGCAAATTATAGGCTTGTGTTATGGGTGTCAGTCAGCGATACTAATACAAAGAAATAGGTAAATTGAAGGCGTTACTTTGCGAAAATCCATACTTAAATCCAAATAAAATGATTTAATTTGCAATTTTCCGCCAAAGAAAATGTAAACGTATTATGGCGCGACAAAACAGGCAAAATAGTGCGCTATGAATGAAATGGACTTACCGGAACCTAAAACTCCCATATATATCCAACTCCACACAACACACACTACTAAACTGTTTTATTAAACAATAAACACTCTTTTAAAAACTCAACGTACGTTTCGCATCAGGAGAAATAAATATCATCAGGATAATGTGACTGCAATCCACGAAGAAACTCACGAGCAGAAACTTAAATAGGTACCAGAATAAATTTAAATTTAATAAACACCCAGAACCGGAAATGCAGATATCTGTTAATCACACAAATGCCTGCCTCCGTCGGGAATAGAACCCGAACCTAACGGTTGATAGGTGTAGTTAGACGTGTACGCTAGCCACTCGACCAATTTGTCCTATTAGCACAAATATCAATGTATATCACATTAGTGATGTAATCATTTCCTGAACCGAAGTAGTTTTTCCTAACACTTTCTCCACATGAACTATAAATATTACGTCAAAGGCCACACTTAAATATAAAAAATTCCGTATAACGTAAAAGTACTTGGTAACCGCAGTACCTCGTAACATTTTGAATCTTCATACTCCAACGACTCGCCCAGATGATATGTACTGTCGTCTTACCTATGTATGCACTATGCGGACAAAACCGTCAGTGCTCGCTATTGTCTTGTCTTGTTTGTCGGTTTATTCATAACATGCTACGTCCTAATCTCAAATTAGTAAACCCCATAAACCAGCCAATGTTGCTAGTGTCTACAAGGGATGTGTACCTTTGTGTATCTCTACATAACTCGTCTGGTTGTGTGCTTGCTTGTATTGAGTGAAAAAACTTGACTACCAAAAACACGAGCAAGGTGATTATTATCTCTTATATTATTATCTCGACTTTTATATTTTAATTTAATTTCAAAAACAAATTTAACTTTAATTTAAACTTTAAAATAATGGCGTACCATTCCAAAGTAATCAATCCTAACTGGAGGATACAAGGTCAGAAACAACCAATTGTGAAATAGCGCTAAACTCTATACCGTAATGACTATAATTGAATGACCGCTACCAAACGATTCAGACACGTTTATCAAAAACTGTTTAGTTAAACTGATTACAGTGACATATTGCCCGAAGTACGTGCCAGTTCGTATTATAAAACTTTTTGTATGATGTTGGAAGGCAAACTAGCAGACGGATTTCCTAATGGTAAGAACTTCTCGCCGCCTAGAGACACCAAAGATGGTAAAGGTGCGTTGCCAACCTGAGGCCGGGATGTTAGGCCTCGAGCAAAAGTAAGTTTACCGGCCACCTTACCCTCCGAACCGGAACACGTCATGACATTTTTGCGTGAAGGATTAACAAACAAAAAAAATACAAACTTTCGCATTTATGGTATTAGTATGATTATCTATTCAGTCTGATTCATGTGATTTTATTTGATTTAACTTTAATTTTGAACGGATGGACCGATTTCGATGCGCATTTTTTATTTATTAGCTGACGCGGTCGAGATGTTTCAAAAAAACTACCTGACACGTAGGTATTGTTGGCTGTTGGAGACAATCAATATGCTACGCATTGGAGTAACACATTGGCTAATTCTTATCCTCACTTCTCAAAGACTTTCCGTGGGAGAGTGAAATAACTATAATCTGCAGGTTAGTTTCAATTAGTTTAAAGTAAAATTTTAAAAACTAGTAATAACAAATAAGTTGCACATCAATGTGTTAACTAGTGCTATGAAATATATGTAATGTTTTACTCATATGTATAAGAATTTGTTACAATTTAGATAAGCTTGATAGAAACCCACAAAACATATTTATTTTTCAACATTGTTCTATCTCACTATGTTCTCGCGCATTTAATGTGTAGGTATGTCTGAATGAATAACATATCTAACGGTAAATACCCCTGTCTAACTCTAATGTTCTCAAGTTTTATGTAATTGAAGTAAAC
>NJDD01002016.1:124812-136223 GCA_002245505.1 Calephelis nemesis | reverse complement strand
TTAGTTAAGATGTGTACAGCAGAATACCAAACGTGATTTGACAACTCTAAATCTAATTTTAGGTTAGTTTAGACTAGTTTGTACCAAGCGAATCGGCACCATTATCTTCACTTCAATGACGGAGATTTAATGCACTTCTAATTGAGTTGGCCATTGACGAGGAATTTTTGAATTTGAAGTGATATATTAGTAGTAGTTAGTGGAGCTATATTAACCTAATTAGTGGTATACTAATTAGGTTAATATAGCTCTACATAATATTGGAATTTTATCATTAAGATTATACATTAAATATTTCATTTATTTTGTGGTGTCAAGGGTCTCCGAAACCGGCGCATTTGTATGAAAATGGTAATGAATGTGAAGAAAGCCAGACAGGTTTGTCAGGATCGTGAGGTCTGGCACTCGATACTCTCTGCCTACCCCGTAAGGTACTTACGGACATGTGTATGTATGTATATTTCATTTCCCAACATACTATAATTATATTAAATAGACGAATTTCTATGATTCAAGTAACAACCTTGTAATATCATATTTTAAGACTTCTGAAAACTTTGTATTATTAGGTTTTATATGATTGGATATTCATAATTTAACCTATCGAATATATTAACGAGATTTCTCAGCTTTTTGGCACTAAGTTATTGAAATTCTATAGTTGTTAACGAATCAATGTTTACTTTGTATTGTGTGATCGGGTTTTTGTTGAGTCTTGAAATGTCCTGCCCACAGAATACCGCGCTGCATGAATCATCACTTATTTTTAAGTTATTCATAAGCATTCTTATGATAAAAATCGTGCATTTCTTAAACTGAACAGGTCCTTAGGTTCAGTGAACCAATTCGGACTAAGAAAGCAGATAGTGGTGGTAATTCTGCTGTTCACAAACTAAACTTATTTTAGATGCATGCTATCTTTTTCAAATGAAACAAAAACAAAAGAGATGGAACGTTTTAGACATGTCAGATTAGTCCGGACATGTCAAGTTGTGATGTTTTAAGCAACGTTTTTCGAGTGTTACATTAAACGTCTGTAGAAATGACGTGTATGGTCTTATTTGACAGCACTAAAAGTGTTTTGTCTCTTTCTGTTACTTTCGTTGAAAAAAGACCGCGATAACTAAAATTTGTTTAGTGAGTGTGCAACAAAATCACCACCAGTTTAGGATTTGTTATAGTTAAAATTTTCAAAATCAGCACTTTTTTGTCGACAGTTCTTTTATTCTACCTTTGGTAGTTTTTCTTGTGTTAATCTTCATCATATAAGGCATATGTACAGTAGGGATTTCGAAAGATATACTCATTGCGTCCTAATTTACTTTTTGTCATCTTCACCAACCAATGTCATCACTTGATATTTAAAGATTATTTACTTTACACGAATAAATAAAAAGACACAAATTAACTTAATCACAAATTAAGCAAATTATGTTTGTAAAGGTTGTTAGTATATAAAAATTTAGACACATTCGTTATATATATGTCTGCCGCTGTCGGAAATCGAATCAGAGTCTCGTCACGTGTACGTTAACCCTCCATTCGGAATATGTAGAAGTGGTTGGTTTACCATTCAATGCTAGTGACACAAACTAACTCTCCATTTTTCCATGTTCAAAGCTATTTATTTTGGATTTTTAAACTTTTTAGTTTTTAACTAATTAGTGTCTTTACGCCCATATCCCCGAAGAGGTAGGCAGAGTCACAACCAGGGCATCCACGACTAGTCGAAACGACTAAGTCACACAGCCACATATAAGAGCCACATTTTTTTTATTACAAAATTGGAAAATCCAAATTTTTTTTTTTGTTGCCTGGACCGCTAAACTACAGAGGCGATTTTATTACTTTTATTTATTTAAGTAACCTTGAATTGGGTATTTGTTATATTTTCTGACGACTATACCACATTATAATGCATCAGCATACGTCACAACGTATCCGCTTCCTCTACGATACGAGCTCGGGCTGCAAGTAACGGTGCAATTACGAAACTGATAGCAGAAAGATGGTAGCGGCAACACCTCGGCCGACAGTCGACCGTCGTCAACACGTACACGTCCACGCGTCTCGTGTCTGTAATTGTTTACCAAACAAAAAAAAACAATTCTTGTGTCATTGAAAGTTGACAAACCTATGTTGTATTTACATTTATTCTACCGATAACAAAAGTGTTATTGATATCGGGACATTTTTTATTGTTGATTTGAAACAAAAGAATTTTTATACATAAGGTGGAAAATAGTGATAAGATAAAATACGCCAGTAGACTTCAGTGGTTTGTTTCGGAGTGCAATCCAAGTACGCGCAAAAATTGCGTCCTTCCTTTCTATTCATGCGGCCCTAATAAATTTTCAACGTGCGCAGTACCTGTCCATATATGCAGTTGGATTGATGTGTGTTTTGTTAAGTGTACAATAGTGTATGTCCAGTGTGATCATGGGTAATCGGTCAGAACAGGCCACGCCCGAGAACAGTGATGAGGAAAGTGGTGACGCATTCACAGACGGAGATTTTGGTGATTCGGACGATGAAACCATCATCGAACGTGGTCCAGAGTCCAAGTCTCTGCCGATAAATGAAACGATTAACACAGAAATACTTGAAGAGACAAGACTAAATGGTATAGAGAAGATGAACGGGCATGATGAAGTGGAAAATGTGAATGTTGAGGGAAAGACTGAGATGAATGGCTTTTCCGATGATAGTCTATTGGATTTGCGGAGGGATTCGCACAGTGACGCCGGCTCTATAGTTGGAATTCTCGGGGACCAGCAGAACCACGTATGTAAGCTCGCACATCTGTTGCACTTTTTTAATTGTTTGAAAATTACTTTCATCTACTCCCAGCACGTGACTAGTTTTTTTTGCTATACGATTTGTTCCATACCCTCGAAATACCTCCCTCCCCCCTCCTACCTCCATACCTTGAAATATATGTTCTTGCATGAGCGCCTTTTGATCTTTATCTATAACTTCATTATCACTTCTTGATTACAGTATTAGGTATATTATTTTTTTAAATCTTTGCTTTAAAATTCAATCATACCAATTGTCTTAAGAGGCCTGTGATGGATGAAGCCAGAAATCAGAATAATTAGATTTAGTGGGCATCGTTTTGGGTCCTTAAATTATGATGAAACACAGACTCGCGAATTAGAATTTATAAATTTAAAACTTATTATTAATTACACTGATTTGTAAATTATGGGGTATTCAAAAGCAGAAAAAAATGCATTTTTTAAGTCATCGTTATAAGACATTTTATTTGAATGAGATATTAAACAGGTTTTTCATTAGTAGGGACGTTGACAAATTCGCATTATTTTAATGTTTTTATTACATGAATAGCTACTAAAAGTAATTAATAACAATACTATAGGTAACATATACAAATAAGTGAAAAAATAGGAAGGAAGCTTAAATGCTTAAACCGAGAATTAATTTATTCAAGGCCTAAACAAGGAGAAGAGAGGTTAGCGATAAGCTCGATAAGTCTGTCATAACGAAATAACACCAGTAAGTGTGCTGTGAAACTATCTAACAAATCTGTTTGACACTTGCACTTGTCAACTGTTTTTAATGCATTGGGCATACCATGTTAGAGACCTAACTCCGTTGGACCGAGTTTCGGTGATATCATAAATTACGTCAAAAAGACGTTGTGACCATACAAATGAATATTTTGCAACCTTCATCGTGGATATTATCTCCGACAAAACATTTGCCCTTGATTCGACACATGTTTCAAATGTTGCTGCATTATAAAAATAAAAATCAAAGCAGGATTGTAGAACATTATTATTATTATTCGTTGATTATTTTTGCAATTAAAAAAAAAGATGTTACAATTTTTTTGAAAATATGAAGAGCGATAAACACCTTTGTTGTTTTAAAAAATAATTTGATCTAAAAATGTTTGGCGGCAGCAGCGGTTTGAGTACAAAATTAATGGTTTAGAAAAGTTCATATTTTTAAATGAAGAAACACTTGTACTGTTTTACGTATCAAAAAATGATACGTAAGACAGTACAAGTGTTACTTCATTTAAAAATATAAATGTTTGGAAGTTTTACCAAGCGCCGACGATGGAAAATATCAAATAGGTTTAAAAAAGGTTGACCTCGTTATTTTGGATTTGATGTTGCTTAAATTCATCAAACATACAACATAAAAATTCAACATACCTTAGAAACCTTTAAGAAAAAAGTGCACTCATTGCATGAGAGGTCGACAGCGCTTCTATGCTACCCTTGCTTATGCACATGACCCACTTACCCTTGTATCTTCTATAAAAAATAAGGTGTGTAAATAATAAGGTAAGGTCCGGGCTCCTTTGTAGAATAGACCATCTGACTTCCTTGCCAGGCAGCTCGTAAAAGGCGAGCTTAGGCTGACCGTCACTAACACCGTGACATCTGACTAGTTGGTACCACCGCCTTATCGGGTAAGAGGGTGGGGTGGCCGGTAAACTTACTTTTGCTCGAGGCCTTACATCCCGACATCAGGTTGGCAACGCACCATTGCCACCTTTGGTGTCTCTAGGCGGCGTGAATTTCTTAACATCAGGAAGTCCGTCTGCTTGTTTGCCTTTCAATATCATAAAAAAATAAAAAAAAAACAAACTTTTAAGCTTAATAATCATTACATAAATGCTTGGCCGCAGGCGGAGAGATTTTCTTAACGATTCGTTATATTGTCATATTTATGTGTTATCTAATCTTAAAATTTAACTTACTATGGAAGGTCACTCCTCTATCTTATATAAACAGTGTTTGCCGTAACCATAAGCGTGTGCCGGTCGCCATGTGTGTGTGTTTACGTAAGTCCATAAGAGTTTGTCCCACGACGGGTACATTTCGCATTACGATGTAAGCAGAATATTTCAAGTTATTGTTTCTAACAGTAGAGTTGTCATTGTTGTATCTTTATTTTGCGAAATTTCATTTTTAGTTGCAATATATTTTCAAATGTCCCCATTTTGGTCGATTTGAAAACGATAAATGGAAAATGTATTTTTTTAATGATATTGAAAGACAAACAAGCAGACGGATTTCCTGATGGTAAGAAATTTACGCCGCCTAGAGACACCAAAGGTGGTAATGGTGCGTTGCCAACCTGAGGCCGGGATGTTAGACCTCGAGCAAAAGTAAGTTTACCGGCTACCTTACCCCCCGAACCGGAACACGTCATGACGTTGTGGCGGCAGGAATAGGTAAGGCGGTGGTACCAATCCGGGTGAATCGCTGCGAAACTCTACCACCTAGTGAATTTATTGATGTTAAGGTTTCATAAGTAAATGACCCTTTATGTTTTCGTGAACTAAATTTGCTTTTGTTGTGAAATTTGAATAGTGTAGAAAACCTTTGTATTGTGTCCTCATTATGGCATGTTTAAAACAATAAAGATAATGTTTCTAAATTTGTTAAGTTACTTAACTTTTTTGACTTTTGTGTGAAATAAATTGCCGTAATATTTTTTAAAATTTGTTTTACTTTGATTGATTAAAAGTGGCTTTGACGTAAAGTAAAGTATCTTTACACCCATATCCCCGCAGAGGTAGGTAGAGGCTAAGTCACCTAATGTGACAATCGCCAACCGGGAACACATCCAATCCCGAGCAACATTTTTTTATTAGAAAATTCGATAAACCACATTTTCTTTTCGTTGCCCGACCCGGAATCATCTAACCCGGAACCTCGTGCAGTTAAATCCAATACCTCGACCGCTAGACCACAGAGGCAATAGCCGACAAATAAGTTATTTAAATAAAAAATACGTTATATTTTCCAAACTCAATCTTTGTTCCATAATAAAGTAATAAAGCAGGCCTGAATACCTGCAGCCTGTGATAGATGGCAAGCCTATCGCCATCCAAGCACATATCCAATCCCGAGCAACACTTTTTTTATTACAAAATTGCAAAAAACCCAATTTTCTTCTTGTTGCCCGACCAAGGAATCGAACCCAGAACCTCATGCAGTCTAGTCCGACAAATGATCTGCTAGACCACAGAGGCGATAATAACTAAAATTGTGTGTGACGTGCGTCATGAGTTGTATTTTTTAATCAGGGGACTTACCGTGACGATATAATTTAGCAATAGTACCTAGTACAAGTGTATCCTAAATACGACTTTATTACACAGTAGATAGTTTTGATTTGTCATAGACAGCCCGTTATAAGGTAATGTTGCTTGATGACGTCATGGTGTACAGGCCCTGCAGCACTTTTTTTTATTCTTTACAGATGGTTCGTTAATAAAAACCAATTTGTAGAATAAAAGAAACTCATATGTATAGACATAAATCATTTATTTTGAAGTGAATACAAAAATGGGCATGGGAATGGGCAAAAACTTCTAAACTCGCGTCAGGACACGTGACCTGATCGAAAATTCGTAAGACGGCGCAGGGCGCTTGCGCGAATGTTCGTGTTGTCACGGTTGTGTAAGATAGCGCAATAAATGAATATTGTGTTCTACCACATAAATGATAGTACGTTCATACTGATAATTAAAGCAATTCGTGCAAAATTATTTCCTAATCATTCCATAATAAAAAACGCACAACGTTAATATTCAAGTTTTCACTTCTGCCGCCACTCCCGGAGTGCAACCCGTCGTTTTTTTATATTTTGTTTTGTATGTGACGACTACAAATGATATTCGGATTACAAGTAGTAGGTACACCAAAAGTTTTCACCGATTATTTTTATTTCACTTATCCTCGTAATCCTATTAATATTATAAATGCGAAAGTTTGTATGTATGGATGTATGGATGTTTGTTACTCTTTCACGCAAAAACTACAAAGCCGATAACGATGAAATTTGGTATGTAGGTAGCTAAAGACCCAGAATAACATATAGGCTACTTTTTATCCCGGAGTTCCCGCAGGATTGGGACTTACGCGGGTGAAACCGCGGGGCGCAGCAAGTGTTTAATAACTCAAATGATATAATTAGTAGCCAATAGGAAACCACAGAAAATACCTGCATTAAGTTAGTCAAAATCCACATCCACCTTGAGAAACGACGGCCGTTCCTGTATTTTGACATTACAATAAGTAATGGCTCGTATCCTTGAGCGGTTACGTGATTGTATGAATGTTTTTCGCGTATTCTTACAGCTTACTTAGTATTCATAGATTATGTGAATAATAGTTATTGTTATTTGTTTGATGTGTAACGTCAGTGTACCGGTGACGCCGGGTAGGGGCGCTTGTGTGTCTTGTGGTCGGAGTCATGCGGTGACCTTGGTGACGTCCGACATGTCATCACCAGACCTAGTTCTACGTATCGCTGTCAGACTGTTGCTATTGTATGTGAGTAAACGTTTTTGTATTTTGGAGAGGCTTACAAGCAAATATGTCTCCTGGGAGAAATCCGTCTTGCCTATAAATACCGGAGATGTATTTGGAACCGGAAGCTGTGTTGAATGGCAATGGTGAACTCTGATGCTGAGGAGGAATAGGAAAACAGTGATAATATTAATAATTCGGGGGAGTCGTTGCAGGACTCTGCCACCTGGTCTGATTGTCTACCCTAGTCATTCAATAGAGAAATAAAAACAAAACAATAATAATAATAAATACCACTAGCCGGTGGTAGTGGTGGTGGTAGAATTTTTACACCATAGTTCAAGAAAACTGAGAAAATTAGAATAATAACTGTGGTCTAGCGGTCCCGGGATCGATCCCTGGGTCGGCCAACAAAAAAAAATAGAAAATTTACATTTTCAATTTACTAATAAATATAACGTTGCCAGGATTAGATATGTGCCGGTTGGCGTTAGGCTTGCCACCTATCACATTGTGGGACTTAGTGTTTTCGACTAGTCGTTGGTGCCCTGGTTGTGTTTCTGCCTACTCCTTCGAGGATAAGGACGTAAAGATACTTATTTGCTTACTTAAAAACTGCATTTAGAGTCGAAATAAACAAATTTAGGTTAGATTGTGTAGAGTTAGACGCTCTGGCTCTACGCGAATTATTACTGTAGCTTTGACAGTGCGAGCATATTGAATCGTCTTGGCTACATTTTATTTAAAATAATTCAATGTACTTACTTTAATTATTGAAATTATAGACGAGTTTTGATCGATATCATTCATTTATAAGAACTGATAAGGTTCTAAGTATGTTTTATGATAAACGCAGGCGACACTTCATCGAAAACTGGCACTTTTTTGTTCTTATTTCCTTATCATAAAGTTAAAAAAAAAGCATATTCTCGAAGATTTTGTTATGAGCATTAACATCTGTCATTTGTTAACTTTATTTGTTTAAAATTACTCATTGTGAGTCATGTCAGGGTATTGGGTAAGCTTACTCAAGCTCGTCTAGTGAGATTGGCGGTGATGATGGATTACACGATTCACAAATTAAATTTCTTCTCTAATATAAATAACATTACTCGTGCACTTTAACTGTACGATTGCAACATTGTGCAGAATTCCATCAAAATCGACAAATTTCATTTGATATATAGGTACTATACACGAAATTCATCTTTTCTCACTATAGCGACAAAACGAAACGAAAATGATTACATTTCAGTTTGTGTTTGCTTGTGTTATGTTGTAATGTTATATTAAATCATAACACAAGCAAACAAAAATACATTGTAGTATGCAAATATTTTTCTATTAAATAAAATTTTAATTATTTTAACTATTAATTAAAATTCATAATTTATTTTTAAAAAAATGTGTGATGTATGATTTTTTTAATCTATCGTAAACAACTACCACTGTCAGACTAGCTTGTCAGGAGAAGGGTTCTATCCGTGCATCCGTGGTACGGTAGAGTCTGCCGCTCTTCGTAGTGTGTGTAATGTATATAACAAACGTAATTATTTGTTTTTTGAGCCTGGACGGTTGTATTAACAGATTTTTATGCATTATATGTGCTTAAGTTAATACGTAATGATAATTGTTGCTATTTGTAAGTTAAAAAAATGTTTTTTATTGTTTAACTGAGGTATATGTACTGCCTTACCTATTCCTGCCGCCATAACGTCATGGCGTGTTCCGGTTCGGAGGGTAAGGTAGCCGGTAAACTTACTTTTGCTCGAGGCCTAACATCCTGATCTCAGGTTGACAACGCAACATTTCTTTTGGTGTCTCTAGGCGGCGTTAGTTTCTTACCATCAGAAAATCCGTCTGCTTGTTTGCCTTCCTATAACATAAAAAAATATATATATGTATTTAAGAATGTTTCTATATTGTTACAAATGCGTTTTTTTATATTTCATTCTCATTTCAATTTTATTACAATATACATATTTCAGCACCCCTACAATAATCTCCAAGTTGCCTACTGACTCGCTGTCAAAAAAAGCTGTCTTTAATTGTGCAAAGCATCATCAAAATCGGTTCGTAAATGATCGACTTGCCGCGTAACAAACATACATAATAAACGTACAGGTGAATTTAGAACCTGCTTTTTTGGAGTCGGTTAGTAAATAAATGAAATGATATCACTAAGTTAGTTTAGTGAACAAATTTTTCTGTGTTAATTGTCACTAGCTTACGCCCGCGGCATCGTCCGCGTAAATTGTTACATTATCTTACATCCAAATTATTGTCCTCAACTACATCCGCGTCTAGTTTTAAACCCACTTTCAACCCTTATGTCATTCATATTTTTAAATGAAGAACACTTGTTCATCATCATCATCAGGGCTAGATTAAGTTCTAGCCCTGATGATGCTGTCATGAGCGAAACCGGTAGGCTATTTATAAAATAATAAATTATAAGTGTAACGTGAAACAGTACAAGTGTTTATTCATTTAAAATTAGGAATATTTGGAAGTTTTAACTGACGATGGAAAACATCAAATACCTTATGACTTATGTTATTGCTTTGGAATTTTTCCGTTGCAATTTGTTAATTGTTGTAATAAATACATATTTTTAGCGGTTTTTCTGTTGAATCGCCTTTTTCCCCTTTTCTTTTTATATGAGAATTGAGAGTAGCCGCCGGCAATAGTTAGGTAGTTTTTTAATGCATACAATTTCATTGTGTCAGGTTATTGACATGTTCGGCGACCAGCACCCTGCGTGTTAACATGTAAAAAACATAGCGGTACAAAACGTCGAACTAATTGTTCAGCAATGTCTCTATCAGGTTTACCGTACAGTAGATAACAAGTACACAACAGTGTGGTGAAATATGGTAGTGTTAAGTGTTTCGTAAAAACTTCTTAAGTAAAAATAAGTATCTTCACGCCCATGTCCCCCAAGACTGTAGAGGCACAACAAGGGCACGCACGACTAGCCGAAGACGCTAAGTCCCACAGCCACATTTTTTGTGATGTGTGTGATGTGACCTACAATGTGATAGGTGGCAAACCTATCGCCAACTGGGCACATATCTAATGCAGGGCAACTTTTTTTTTTAAATTTCAAAAACCCCTTTTTTATGTTGCACGACCTGGGAATTGAACCGACTTGAATTCTTGAGATTCTGGGTTTGATCCCCAGTTCGGGCAGTACAAAAAAATAGGAAATGTGTATTTTAAATTTTCTAATAAAATAACATTGCCTGTGATTGAATATGTACCTGGTTGACTTTAGGCACCCTATCGCATTGTGGGACTTAGTGTCTTTGGTTAGTCGAGGACGGCCTGGTTGTGTCTCTACTTACGGCTTCAGGGATATGGGCGTAAAGATACTTTTTTTTATAAAACAAGACAGTTCCCGCCCGCGTCCGACAGACTGCAATAAAGCCAATGGTGTTGGTGTAATGTCAATAAATTGGTGTATAAATGCCACACTAATCGTCTCTTACCGTCAGGATAGTCGTGTGTTTGTTCGCTGTCTTATTAGTTACTAGCTGCGCCCCGCTGTTTCACCCGCGTAAGTCCCAATCCCGCGGGAACTCCGGGATAAAAAGTAGCCTATATGTTATTCTGGGTCTTCAGCTACCTACATACCAAATTTCATCGTAATCGGCTTTGTAGTTTTTGCGTGAAAGAGTAACAAACATCCATACATCCACACATACAAACTTTCGCATTTATAATATTAATAGGATTACATAAAAAAAAACATGTGGTAGTAGGTACAACGGTTGTTGTTCCTTCCACTACCTACAATAAAATATTAAGAACACCACAAACGAACTGAGCCCTTATTTTTATGTTGTAAAGCTATTTAACAACAGTATGCTCAATAATATCCCAGTTTTACGAACAATTAACTCGACTGAATATCTGAAGAGAGTGTTGGCAGGACGGAGAGAAAAGATTAACGAAGTTTTTTCATAATTGTTGAGTTTGGTGCTACCTGTCTACCTATTAAATGAGATAGTCATTGCTGGTTACATTTCCTATAAGTTTGTTTAAATAAAGACTACTTTCTACTAAGAAGTGAAGTGTTTTCTCGATAATGCCAAATCTCACTCAATG
>NJDD01002016.1:101206-114225 GCA_002245505.1 Calephelis nemesis | reverse complement strand
CTATCCCTGCCATAAATCATTGTTCACTTATGTTGTGCTCTAATTTGGTGAGAAATGTGGCCGGTTTACGTATTTACGTAAGCGGGATTATATCCTAGCCTCATGAATCGTGAACGTTTGGTCCTTCGAGCCGGATACGATGGCACAGTACAGAGCACGGTTGCGTGTTCGCAGTGGAGAGTCTCCGCAAGGCGGTATCGGAGGCGAAGGGTCGCGCGGCGCGGGCGGAGGCGGAGGCGGCGCTGCAGGCGGCCGGGGTGGCGCGGCTGGAGGCCCAGGTCGCCCGCCTAAGGGCCGCCGCCGACCTCAGCGACGAGAGGGAGGAGGCGCTCAAGGGGGACAAGCGTCGGTTGCAGCGGGAGGTACCTACACCTTTCACCTTACTTACCTTGAAATTACTGCTATTCAGTTACATGATTTGATCGCTTTAAGGAAAAACTGTTCAATTTTGGCTTCTATTTAACTTGTTCATAAATTCACTATGTTCTAAACGTAAGCGAACTATAGACTACTATTACAAAAACAATGAAGTTAAATGTTACACAATGTGAATTACAAATTTTCTATTTACTCTAAAGTTTGATTTAAGAAATATATTTATATTACTTAAATAAATTACATCCAAATAATAATTCACCGGCAAGACCTATTCAAATAATACAATTAAATTTAGATGCAAGTAGTAGTAGCACTAAGACTAACGCCAGGAGAAAAAAAATACACCTCTGCGTTCGAAAACAACAAAAGGATTTGACGTAGATTAAAAATAACGTATATGAATGTTTTCAGGAAGTCGTTGACTTCTGGGCTGTTATCAATAATGGTGATAGCTAACGGTAACATAACAAGTATACCAGAGTGTGACCCTACCTTTGTGTTTGTACCGACATTCCGACTTTGTAAAGCTGTGTGTTCACTGGCATGATCTGACGCAATACAATCTCGAAACAAGTATGTTGCACTTTTTAAGCAACATGTACAGTTGGAATTAGTTTCATATTCAATAAAACATTAATATTACAATAATAAATTTTATTATTTTTGTAACTTACCTTTTTGACGTGACAACGCCTTATAATTCGATGGAGTCGGCTGCTCGCACCAAAAACATGACTCATGCGGCGTTACCTCGCTCTGAGGCGTTCCATTTAAGGCTTGAAGTGCAAGCGAGAGCGCTGAACGAGCGACAAAGAGGCACAATTGGCCTCTGTTCTTATGACGTTGTCAAGTTCAACTATAGGCTGTTTTTTAATCTCAAAAACTGAATTGACATTAGCAATGTTGTCAGTTTTTTGCGATTTATAAATAGTATCGTGACACTATCGAAAAATGTTAGCAAGATTTTTACCGATTTTTACAAATTACACTGGAAACAGGAACATCTGTTTACAGAATGAATAAAATACAACATTAATATGCTTCATACATTCAGGTTATTAACCTACCAGACTTGTTAGCGATAGGACCACTTCGGAAGTACCAAGGTGGTCCTATCACTAACAAGCTATCTTAAATAAAAATGAATCTTCGAAATTAGGGTCTCTTTTTCGATGTCACTTAAAAGTAACTTATACATTTTGCGTTGTAGTATCTAACAAAATTAAGTTTTTCTTTCTTCGATAATAGACATTAATTTACGATTTGAACAAATCGGTACCATAGACAGTACTACAAAAAAAACACAGGTATCATTATTTGTAAACTTGACACTTACATCTGTCAATCTAGTCTCTGAGATTAAAAAAACAGGCTATATCGTCAGTAGACCGACTTTACAGACAACCGCTTTTTATATAAAAACTAGTTTAACAAAATATGTCTTAAATAAACAACAAAATCCTATTCTATCTTATTTGAAAATCCAGATGAGTATTATAAAATATACGTTGTTTTTTTTTGTCCGTCTGGATATGCATCTGAGATCATTTTTATTAGTTTTTATAGCATTTCTAATAACGATAATTAACATTGATATGCCTCCTGTATCATACTTAGTAAAACCTAAGCTAAGGTACATAAGTAAGTAAACTTACTGTTTTTTTACTATTGCTCCCAAGCCCATTTTACTACTACATTGAGTAAACTTAAAGAATTTTGATCTGTTTATTACGGAGGCAGACATAATTTCAATATATATTTTGTACTACAGTAGTAGTTTGTAGTACAGTCGCGTGCGATGATCGGACCAGTGAACACGTGCCTCTATAATGTAACCTAATAACATTGTTATTTGTACAGTTTAAAATCGTGGTGATTGTTGATTTTCTTAGAACCAAATCAAAATGTAATGGAGAAGACTAGTGGATTTTTTGGTACTATATATAATATATATATAAATATATAGAAATGAATCCTCAGTTTCCTTGGTCATAGCATCGCGCGTAAACGGATGGATCAATTTTGATCATTCTTTTTTGTTGTGTTAGTTAATGGCAGGGGAATACGTAAAATATCCAGTTATATAGATAGGACATTCAGGACAGGGTCTGTCGGCTCAGCTAGTTTTTAGAATATTTCTAAATTTTTAATTATAATTCTAACAGGAATTATGCGATTGCAATATATGGGTATGCGGTAAAATAGATTTTTATGTCTAGACTTTTTCAAAATTAGTAATTATTTGTTTGAAACTTTTTGTAGTTTTAAATAGTAAAGACAGCATTGGAAGCGGTATGCCGACGTACACAGGAAGTAGACGTTTGTTAGTGTACTCTATATTAAAAACCAAAAGGTACACTTGGCATATTAATATGACGATCCACGGGCATGTGTATATCTTAAAAATAAAAAGAATATTCAGTCGTGTTTCTGCTGAAGTTTAAAATACAAACTGGTCTCCTCCAGTTGCATGTTTTACTGTTGTACATAAGATTGACTCTAATTTAACTATATTAATCATACAATATTTCCTTGTTTAGTAAACATCAAAATGGACATGTAATTCGAATATATCGGGCCCACCTAAAACTAATTGTTTATTATTCTTCTTTTAAAAGATTTTAATTATTTTTTATTAAGTATATGCTCGTGAACAGTACTTTTACTTTTATGGTTTGATATTATCTGTTTAATTGTTGTATGGTCTTGAATAAAAATATTCTGAAATCTAAAAAATCATACCAAATCTAAAAAAAAATTACAAAAAATATCAAGAACCCAGCGAGGATTTTGGCCACTGAGGGTATTTTTTTATAAATCTATGTCTGAATTAAATTAAGTTTAGTTTAATGTTTTATTTCCTTTATCACTTGCGGGAGTTATAAAAACACAAAGAATAAACAGTACCCTGGTATTAAGTTTTCAGACTTTAAAACAAATGAGTCGACCGGTACGCATTAACGTAAATTGAATACCAAATGTACTCTTAATCTATATATATTATTTCTGTTCTATGCCTTCATATGCATAATTGGTTCCTTTTCGAAACCTCAACGAGAATATTTTGTCAGTGGCTTTCTGATAATCTGGAGATATCAGTAGCTCGTTTGACATATCCCGCGGCAATTTGACAGGAGCCAGAGTTCGAATCGACGGCTGGAAATCTTCATGCTACTTGTAATACAATTCAATAAAATTGGACCTAAATGAAAATTAAAAGAAAAGATCCGCCGCCGAGTACCCAGCATGACACCACCTATGACTTGAGTTTATAAGTTTATCACAACTTAACCCTAATAGAAATTAATTTACTGAATATTTCATAATAATAATTATCTTAATTCATTATTATTTATACAAACATAATAATTATTATGTAAACCAATAAAATTCATGTGTTATTAATATTATTATTTTTCATTTTAATAGGCAAGAGAAGCTCTCAATCGGGTAGAAGAGTTAGAGACGGAAAATAGTCACCTAACGAAGCGGCTAGACAAACTGAAGAACGCAAAGTCAGCACTTCTCAAGGACCTGTGACAGCATTGACTCGGGAAACCCTTTGTAAGTTTGTGTCCTGATCATTTCGCACGCCAGTGTCGCGGCTAAGGACGTAACTGGGAGGACACTGCTTAAGGTCATTATAATTTGCGAGATTTTGTACACATACATTTGTTTTTCAGAGTCGATCGAAAAAAACATCGATATTTCTTTACGTACAGTGAAATTTTATTGTTTATATGATCGTTAAAATGTTGGCAAACAAATTGAGTAAAGCAGCGTTTAAAAAATACTTATGCCATTTAAGAAACACAATATTAAGTAAATGTTAACCAAAAACATTTGAAATGGACTTCGGTGTGCACAATGATACTTTGGCAATTGTCGAAAATCGAAACTTTCTCTTTCGCTTGGGATTTTTTAAATATTTGATTTCAAATATTATGCTTGGAAATATAAGAGTAAATGCTGTGTTTGCAAAAGATAAATTTACAAACTTTGAATTTACAAACACTAAGTTTATTTTTAATGTCGCTAAAACGCTTTCCTGATACGAAGTTCCAAAAAACTTTGTAATACTTTACTTTGTTAAAAAGGTGAAACTCAATTTATTTGGCAATATATGAATGAAAAAACCTCATTTTTCTTAACATCACTAAAAAGCGCATTTAAATAAAAATAACTTTTTAAATATAAAATTTAAAATGAATTGCTCTTGTTATTTATTTCCTATTATTTTATTAGGCCTTATATTAATGGAATTTATTGAGATTTTTAATCTTTGGAGAGCTTTTTTGTGATTACAAAAAATGAGATAAAACATTCTTCCTTGTAGGTCCGCTATTTTTTGAATTGTCACCCAGTAATTTAAGCGTGAGTTTTTAAATAATATCATTAATTGCAGAAAGTAAGGAATATTAAAGAATAAACATCAATGATATTAAAATCACTCGGTGATAATTAAAAATAGCACCCCAAATATAAGACAGCAGTGTAAAAATGTAAAATGATTTTTGTTGACTTTAAAACATACTTCAATGATGGGCAATAAATATATTAAATTTTATTTAACATGTGAATTTAAATATCGTTTCGTGTCATTTTTAGCCGACTTCGTTATTATATTATTTCTAGTGAATGCATGTATTTTATGAACGAATGTTTAATATGGAAAATGAAAATAGCACTAAGGGTCAGCTAGCAGTATAAAAGACCGGGCAGACACTATCAGATCATCTGTCGAGTAGAGTCGGATAAAGATAGTTTTTCTGCACGTTCAACTTTGTAAATGTTTAATTTTATATTTACGATAAAACGTTATAAAAACTAAAACGAAACCTGAAATATTCCACCTCGTCCTACAAGTCCTACGACCGACTTCAATTAGAGATACTTGATTATTTAGGTTTGCCGACAGTGCCCTCCCGGTCTATAACGTCTTTAGGGCGCTTGCAAGTTTCCGAGTTAAAAAGTTAACTCTTGGTTATCTTCTGATACAGGGTTTAATCGTCTTACATTAGGAGCTAACACGAGTAAAATAATTCATTTAAATTTAATGTACGACGATAAAAAAGTGCTAATACAGACAACTAATAACTGTACATATGATTGCGTCTCTTAAATTATTTAACATTATCCCGCACAATAAGGCAGGACCTTTTTGTTTTATAAAACGTCATTGGGATTATGTAATGTAAGATCAATGGAATCTGTAGAACTGGAAGTGTTATTTTCAGATGTTTTTTTTCACATATAACAAAGATTTACTAAAAAGTACTTTCCCTTATCATTTTATTAAACTGTATCATCCACCTTACCTAAAAGCAAACTGGAAATTCAAAATGTTAGATTCATTTTGTCTATAAACTATGGTATTTACAAATTGTTAGAGGATTGTATCAGATTAAAATTTTGAAAGGGTCTACTTTGTTTAAAATAAATTGTTTAAAATGCCATTAACATTCCCATACTTCCCAAAGCATAACTGTTTTTATAAGTCTTTAAGATACAGTAGAACCTAAGATTATGAGCACACGACCGACGAAATTGGTTTCTACACTAATGTTGGATTTGTTTTGGACGTCTCGACAATGTTTTACACAATCGTTTTATATATAAGAAGACCCGCAATTTTATTTATAAATTTGTGCTTTCCAAATTCTATAAAATTGTAATGTCTGTCTTTTGACACCAGACAGGAAGTGGGGCTGCGGTTTTTTTTTGCTTGTAATGTTAATAATTAAAATAATCTTGTCTCAAATCAACGCCAACATACAAGTACGGTTGTGTGTTCTATGCCTTAATCTGCTGCTCGATGAATGTCTCTAGTATAATTTACTCTTATTTTATTGCTTATGTGCTAACAAATAACTGTAGCACTGTACTGCCATTTGGAAAGTTCATTTCTAAATGCTTTTATTCAAGTACTGCTAGGTAAATAATAATAAAACATCTGGACAAATACTAACAGATTTAAAGGAAGCAATTTTTGAGATTGTGCTATGGGTGTTAGTCAACATTATTAATAAAATAAATAAATACCATAATAAAATTAATAAATACTCAGATTTAGAAATGTGTTCGGGAATCAAACCCGAGTTTCTTAAACGGTAGGTGGGGCACGGCGTGCTCCCCTCGACCCCCTGAGGGGTCACAGAAGTGCTCCTATCACCAACGAACTTATTGTAAATGTTTTCCATATTTATGTATAGCTTGTAAATTTGTTTCTATAATTTAACAACTTAATGATGTAATTATTTATTTGTTACTCGTATCATTTATTGGGGTTTAAATATCGATTCTAATGGATCCAAGATAAACGTTAAATCCTAAAGTTTAACCTAATTGACAGATTATTTGATAAAATGTTGATCTAACTGTAAAACATGTTGTAATATTACTAAATGTTTTGATATTTGAACCCTAATTTGTTGTATTTTGTATAGGTATCAGTAAGTTTAATTTTGGCTTGCCGATGTTTCGCTTTTTATTAAAAAATCACTTGCCAGTGCATTTGTATATATTTTGATGCCAAGTCAAAGTAATTTTATTTGAATTGTAACGAATTGATTTTTTTAGACCCTGAAATAAGTATTTTTCGCGAATTATATGAGTTCAAACTTGGAAGTAGTGGTATTCAATTCTAAAGTCTATCGTAATTATAAAATACTGTCGTCAACATCCCCAATGTTGCCCCCAACCAATGAACTACTAGGATTTCTAATTTTCTGCGCTTTAATTTGTTGGAGACGATACTATGTCTATGACGTGAAAATTTTTAACGCGAACGAACTATAGAATTAATTTAAAACCTGCACAGACAAGAAAGTTCGAAAAATTAAAATTTCCAGGGATAGTTAATTTTAAATTCATACAACACAGTATTTATATCAGTATTTAAATTAAATATTTATAAAGATATTAAACAGTTCGTTACTGCCTGGTTCCTATTTCAAGAAACGATCCGTTTTGATTACGGATGTTAGTTTTTTGAAAAAGTAGTATGATATCCTAACTACGGTTTATGTGGTTATTATAACTATAAACATATTTTAAAATATGGGTAACGCTTCGTTACTTTTAGGAAAACTAAGAATGGTTAATCTTATGGATTACGGTTTATAGAAACTGGTCTTAAAACATTTTATATGTTAAACGGAGAAAATATGTCTCTAGGTTGGGCTTAGTTCGACATCTAATTCTAAGTTCACAGGTTTTAAAAAAATAATGACAATTTAAGACACTTGTTTTCACCAAACAAAAAAGGGAGATATGACTTGAACGCTTCGCTAGCTGCGGGAGTTTGATTCTTAATGGTGTCACTCTGTAATTTGTGTAGATTTTTCACAAAATGCTGGTGTTTTGAAACACTTTTAAAAACAATTTGTGGACAAGTTTTATTGGTAGAATGAGTATCACTACTTCGAGATTAAGTAGATTTTTCTTAGACTCGGCTCTGGAATTTGACGCAGAGTAGCTGCCAGTCGCATTTAGGATGACACA
Source organism: Calephelis nemesis (assembly GCA_002245505.1). NCBI lineage: Eukaryota > Metazoa > Arthropoda > Insecta > Lepidoptera > Riodinidae > Calephelis > Calephelis nemesis. Next base: position 106,344 of record NJDD01002016.1, on the reverse strand, counting down.
CACTACTGTGAATATTTCTCAGTTTTATTAATACCGGGGGGCTACCAAAGCTTCATAATGTCATCGAAGAAAGACACTCTGACGCAAGCCATCAAGTTGCTTTTATGAGTGGACATTTAGCGACATAGAAACAATACTGCTATAATCGGTCACGGTACCCCGTATACACACTTTTTCGTAGTAAAACACTTGTATCATCCACTATACACTTTATTCAACACTTTACACTACTCTTCAGCCAACCGGTTTCACTATTTACAGCATCATCAGGGCTTTGAAACTAAAGATGAAAAGACTTTTTTAGTTTATATCGCACCTAGTCCTGAGTAGTCCAGTTTTGACATCCCTATTTTTTTTGCAAAATTTTCATTCGTTCTTTTCTCTACCTCAAGTGAAATAAAATGTTTGGTTTGTGAGATACTATCTGTATGTCGATTACAGTTTTTTTTATGAGTGTCTTTTAACAAATCATTACAAATACTATATCAAATGCAAGACTTGTGTTAGAAAAAAAAACATTCTTGTGTCAAAAATGTATCTTAAATATTAAACGTGTGTACATCCCTCAACGTCATAAGACTTTAAAAGGTAGAATAATACAATCATAGAAAAGCGTTGTGTGTGATTCGAATGGAATTTATTGTAAGTGATTGCTCAAAATTATACCCATTTTGATGTGATAGATGACTGTAAACACACGTCCATTGGTGTTAAGTAAATCCAATTTGCAATACTGTTAGCACTCGAGCGTTTGTAGACACAAGCGAAACTATGTATCTTGTGATTTTGATTAACAAATAGCTTGGTAAACGACGCTCCCAAAGCAAAAGCAAAAAGGCAAAGTGGTGTTGGAGTCCAGAGGTGCTATTTCCAAAGTATCATCAAGTGATTTCGGGATCACTGAGTGATTTTGTATTACTAAGTGTTTTCGGTGTCTCTGAGTGATTGTGATAGCATTGAGTGATTTTCGTCACTGAGTGATTTTGTATTACTAAGTGTTTTCGATATCTCTGAGTGATTGTGATAGCATTGAGTGATTTTCGTCACTGAGTGATTTCTATTTTAATTGATTAGGTAAGCCCTTTCTTTGAAAGAGCTGTTGTTTTAGAAAGGGCTGTTGTCAGAGCGTTCTTTCAGTATTGCAAGTTTGACTATGAATTTGTACTGTTACGGTTTTGTAGGATTTTGTTGTTTAGGATATTTTTTTTTGCTAAAGTTACCACTTATTATCTGTAAACATGATCGACTTGATAAAAGAGTTTGAATAAGAATTACAAAAAATATATTATCATTTGAGATATATCGTACTTTTGTGCACTTTTGAAGATTTTAGTACTTACATAATATTTTAAATTTTCATTTACCGCACTTTAAATTTATATTGTGATCTATTTCTAAACACAATTTATAGTTTAATTTTTGAATAAACTTACTAATCTTACAAAAATATGTTGCGCTTTTAACTATTATAAATAAAAAGAAATATAACATATTTACTCCTCGGTTTTTATGAAGTCGGTTGAATGTTTTATTGATTATATGTTGTTAAGGCAGACATGCTGAAATATTGTGCTAAAAACCTGTGTTTGATCGGTAAACTAATTAAATTGAGTTCGTGCTAGAAAATTATCTGTTACATAACCGACATACGCAATACCCACTCATTATAGATCACTTAATAAACTAACATCCGATGTCGCTACTTTTTTTGGAATGACTACTATGTTGCCAACCTCGCGGTTTTACAACTTCACCGGGCTTTTACACGTAACATGGATTTTATATGGAATTTATAGAATAATTTGTAATATAGAATATTTTGTTATTCAGTCATCTAAATAGTATATTAGACAATTTATTTGTACATAGTGTTTATATTGGCTCACACATTGCCAGTAGCAAGTACTGTTTTGTTAGTTGATGAGAATTTCTAATTTAAGATAGACCCCTCTACATTTTCGAAGGATACAATTATCGTACAAAATGTAGGCCGCATTACAATTGTTTTTAAGACAAACTTCATAGTTCCGTTGTGTTGGATGTAGCCAGAATATATAACAGAAAATAGGTTTTATGGTTCCCAAGTACTTTTTAGAGAGTTTATAAACAAGTATCCCTGTTGGTTGCATTTTATATTAGATGCTCGTAACATTTTTTTGCACAAACATTTCTTCTAGTAGTGTTACCCAACCGCATGTACGAAAGTAGACAAAACGATGCTCTTTAGTTTTTCTAAAATTTTAACTTTAGGTCTATTGTTAAAACCTCAGCTTAGGAACTTTAATTACGAAACACGTTAAAATTACAGAATTCGTTTTGAAATCTGAGATTTTGGCTTAATTTTGTTCAGATACACCATCTGGACAATTAAATTCAATTTTGGAACAATTGGTTTGCCTCGGTATTCTATGCTATGTTATAATCTTGGAAATATTATATAATTATTTTATCAACAAAACGATTTAGTCCTGAGATTTAACTTTTATCATATGAAAATCATATATCTCGAAGTTTTGAAAATCATAACTTAAGCCAGTCCTAAATAAAAAAAAAACTGTAAGATGTTATGAAATGAGTCTGAGTAAAAAATAAGTAAATGATATTATAGACTGCATTTGTGCACAGACGGCAGACACTGCGCACGAGAATTATTTGAGGAACATTTTTAATATCGTGATTGCCATAATTTAGTGTTTAATTTGATGAAGTGTGTAAAAAATGTTTTTGTATGCTGATTTTTGTAAAATTTGATGTTATAAGCTACAATACTTTGCGGGTGACTATTTGTATGATAATTTATATTTCTTTATATCTTACTTACCTATATTATAACTGAAAACACGTGTGTTTGCTAATAATTCATCGTTTGCATATATTTTTTTAAACACGATTCAACGTCTTGATTTTAAAATTTATATCAATCACAAAATTTGTAAACAAGTAAACCTAGATTGAACGAGTAAAGTTACTGTGCCTAATATTGATATAAAAAAAATTAAATTGCTCAATCGACCCCTTAAAACGTTCGGTTAAAACGAGCTTTGTTTTGCGAGCTTACATTACTTTTAACTAACAATTTTTTGTGTCATAATACTAATTAACGACCATTTGAAGTGTCAGTTTTGTTCGGGACTATGTATCTTGGGTTGTTTATACCGATTGTGCATAAATTTGAGATTGTGTGGCATCGTATTTCGCCAAATTCCATCCTTACATTTTACCGTTTGTATGACTATAAAGTTATTTCATTTTTGAGCTATGGTTTCCTTTTCTAGATAAAATGAAATGATAATGTTACTTTAATTTCTATCAAGCGTACGATGAATATTTGTAATAGGTAGGACGAGAGCAAAATTGAAATATAAATGGACAAATATCTTTTAATTTGTATCCGCAAAGTAGTAGCTGTGGTGGGGTGATTTATCACCCCACATCTAAAAACTATATTGTAATATTTCTAATAAGATGTATGTAATTTGGTGCTGCGTTACTAATTTATTTCTTTTAATAAAAGTGACATTCTATAAAGCGAAACTGACATGATTATGTATAAATTTGGATACTTTAAATAAACTGCGCCCTAGATCTCTCGTTTTATTTCTTACTCTTTTTGTTAGGATGCTGGAATAGGGTCCTGCTGGTCCCCTTAATTGAAGAATATTTTTATAAATTTTGACGAAAAATTTGCTTCGATTGGATCTAATCCTTTATTAGATTTGTATAAAATATCACTGGTATAAAATAACACATATAAACTAATCATAAAGTTTACAACAAACTGACAAAGTAACATACAAAGGAAAAGGAGAGGTAATTTGGATACTCGTTCTTATGAAGTGTATGGATTCTAGTTTTAATTGATGTCAGAGTTATATCGGTCTTTTTGGCGACAGAATTTATGAAGTTGTGATCAGTGTACCTCATTATTTGGATACAGATAATGGGGAAACAGTAGGGTTACTATTGAATATCGATATCATACGATTTGGTAATTGGAATCGTGTATGTCATTTTAGGCCTCTCGGCACTTAGGGCCACTTGCACGTTCCTGGTTTAAGTCTTTAACATTGAGTTAACGTCTAACTCGGGTTAAATCACCTTATATTTGACAGTTTAACTCAGTGTCAAATGTAACCCGGGAATGTGCAAGTGGCCCTTAATGTCTTATTACCGGAATGTCCACTCGGTTCATTAAGTCTATTTCCCTAAATGGCCATTCCCTGAAAGTCTATTTCTCCGAATGTTCACTTCTCCAAATGTCTACTTCCCTGAATGTCCACTTCGCTAAAGGTCTACTTTTCCAAATGTACACTTCTCCTAATGTCCACTTCCCCGAATGGCTAATTCCAAAAACAGGTTAAGAAAACTAGAATAGGATTTTATTGTACAGTTTTTAATTCTTTTTAAAATAAAGCCGTGTTGGCCCGTGGGTGCCTACGTGAGGATAGGCCAATTAATCTGCCTTTACTCAGCTCAGCTCGTAAAAGGCGAGCGAAGCTTAAACTAGTGTCTACTAACAGTAACACTACTAACATCTTGACAACTAGGTGGTAGATTTGTGCGTCGACTCACCCGGGAATTTAAATGTAAGGGTACCACCGCCTCACTTATTATTCCCGCCGCAATAATCACTGTCATGTTGCGGTTGGAGGATTAGGTAGCCGACAGACTAACGCATTTAAGGCATAACATCCCTGCCTAAAGGACGACAATGCACCAGTATTATTTTGGAAACACTAGTCTTATAAAGCATATTCATGTTAATCTTGTGTAATTTTGTCACCAAGATCCATGATTTGCTTTGTATGAAAAAAAAAAACATACTGCTGACGTATTTTAGCATACATGGACCCTTAACATTTTGTTTCAAATAAATACAACGAATCAGATAAAATAATTTATTGTTTACTATTTAACTAAATGTTGATAATTCACCAGTTTTGTGTTCATTATCTAAAATGACACACTCGATTCCAATTTGCAATACTTATTGCATGAATCGAGGCTCAAGAGTTAGGTACCTACAGTTGGCAGCACAATAATAATTTACCTAGATTTTGGTTTAGGGCCTAAGGCCTTAAAAAAAGGGTTTGGTTTGGAACGCCAACCAAGGGCCTAGTCAGGATTCTGTTTCGGGG
>NJDD01002016.1:75244-100128 GCA_002245505.1 Calephelis nemesis | reverse complement strand
TCACTGTTCTGTGCAGCGCGGCGGCGCCGATTGTTCGATACAAGCCGAGTGATTTATTTTATATTTGGACTTGGATTATAATCGTAACTCGAGGCTTGCACTAACGTAGGTACCTACAATTATATTCTTAGGCTTGTTCTTTGTGTAAAATGTGATACAGAAAATTTTACCGTTCACATTCATATCATGGTTTTATTAATATTTTAAAATTTGCCGTTCTTTAAAATTTGTTTGCCGCCCCCAAAAATTTTCCGCCCTGGCCAGCCGCCCGGTCCGCCCACCCCTAAGGCCGGCCCTGGCAGCGAATTGTTCGGATTGGTACCACCGCCTTACCTATTCCTGTCGCCACAAAGTCAGTGCTTGCCGCTGACGTGTTCCAGTCCGGAGGATAAGGTAGCCGGTAAAATTACTTTTGTTCGAAGCCTAACGTCCCGACCTCATGTTAGCAACGCATTACCACCTTTGGTGTCTCTAGGCGGCATGAATTTCTTACCATCAGGAAATCCGACTGCTTGATTGCCTACCAATATCATGAAAAATAGGATCGCACCTAGTTTCTAGTCCGCTCGGAAGCTGCAACGCGCAGCGGTATTGTCGATAATAATTTTATCGTGTTTTATGCTATGTCTTATTATATTGTAATACTTTTTTATTTTTATAAATATTAATATTATTTTGACATAGCTTACTTTTAATGTTATATTTGTTTGTTGAAGTGAAATTAAAATTATGTAATTGTAATTGGTAGTTTCGCAGCGACTCGCCCGGATTGGTACCACCGCTTTACCTATTCCTGCTGCCATAACGTCATGAGGTGTTCCGGTTCGGAGGGTAAGGTAGCCGGTAAACTTACTTTTGCTCGAGGCCTAACATCCTGACCTTAGGTTGGCAACGCACCATTACCATCTTTGGTGTCTCTAGGCGGCGTAAATTTCTTACCATCAGGAAATCCGTCTGCTTGTTTGCCTTCCATAAAAAAACGAAAAAAAATTGTGGAATACAGGTTAACTAGTTGCTACAAAATATTTAATTATAGCCACATACTCTACTAGATTGTGGTGTGCGAATTATTTAAACAGTTTTATAATTATTAATATTTTTGTAGCATAATAATACATAAACAATTATAATACATATTAAATTGTTTATATACAAATATATAAACAATTTAAACGAGAAGCCAGAACGGATGTAAGAGTTGTTTATGATGTAGTGCTAGAACAAGGGAATGTAATTATATATCTTGGTTGTGCTTTTAGCAGGGAGGGACGGTACATCGAGGATGTAGAAAGAAGAGTGTGTGCACGGAATAGTGTGCATCTATTTTAAAGCGAGGTTTTGAGTCAAAGTGCTTGACTCGCATTGTTGTATAGTAATGAAGGTTAGGTATGTCAGAAAAAGCACGAGAGTTGGATTAATGTGGTCGAAATGAGAGCGCTACGGAAAATCTGTGGTGGTACGCTCGCTGACCGCATTTGCAACTCTGATAGGTATCCGAGGAGTGGGATTGAAAGAAGGTGTTGGTGTTAAAGTTAGAAAGGGCTCCGCTGGTTCTGACATGTAGACAGATTGACAAAGCAGATATACAATGCGAATGTGGACGGATGTAGGTACCCGGGGAGACCAAGGTTGACATTTCACGATTAAATCCGAAACCGGCGTGTTGCTATGAAGAGGGGAATGTGGAGGAAGCAAGGTTGATCTGCCACTTAATACTCTGTGCCTACCTTGTAAGGGATTTGGCGTGTAGATATGTATGTAAGTAACAATTTTAAGATATGATTAAGTTTAGCCGTAGTGAGTTTGTAAGGCTTCGACCAAACTTACGCAAACAAAGAGAAAGCAAAGCAGTAGCGCGTACCGCGCGGGACACGCTGCCAGTGTACGGCGCCTACACACGACCGCGAGAGTGCGCTGTGTGGCGCACGCAGTGGTCATGCGTGTGTACATATATTACTAATATCTCATTATCATTTTGTTTATTAATTTCAAAACTCTGTAGTGTGTAATTTAATATAATAAAAATATAAAATACCCAGACATGATGTTAAGTTGTTCAAGTTGGTCATCACCCCTGTCTCCATTGATCATCGAAGAGGCTCGTTTCTTTTTACCGACAGTAGTTCACACATTTTTATGATGAACAGATGTCTGTAATTCTGGGTCGGGATGTTTATAAAATTATGTCTTGAAGTTATACTTCTTTTGGCGCGTTAGGAAAAAATGATGACGGTAAATTTTTACGATGCGCGCGCACACCGTCACGAAAAACAGACATGATGAAGTTAACTATAGATAACATTTTAGTTTTTCAAAAAAAGGTACCAACAAAGTAAAAGTAAGGACATCTACGTATGTTTGCGTGAGAACTGACAACTGAATTCACAATATTTCTTTATTTTTATGGTTAGTGTCATTTTGTCTACAAATGTAAAATAAGGCAAAAAATAAATTTTTTTTTAAAAAGATTTTTATCTTATTACGCCGAAGAAGTATAACTTCTAACGCGTGTACATAAGTACACACACATTTTTTTTTAGTATTTATATATAATAGTATCGTTGACTAATACCTGTGCCACAAGCTTATAATTTAGATAACTTTTTGGTAAGATTAGTTTGTGTAATATGTTCAGAAACTTTTTTTTATTTATTTATAAACTAAGTCAAAAATAAATATATACGAGATCTGTGCTAATACCTATGTTTAGCTACTGCGACGTGACTCGCCTCGTGTTCAGAGCAGACTGGAAGTTTGATGCGATCTCTACAAATTAAAACACAAACGTTTATAAATAAACAGTTTATCTCATGTGATTGGATTTGTAATATCAGTTATCACACTAACAATAAAAAAAGAAGTTTAATGATAATTATTATTACACATTTACAAGTGAAAAATAAGGAGTACAAATAATTAATATTACAATTACAATTCAAGAACCAAAACTGTAGAGAGAAATAAATGTTTTATTATGTTATCTATTGTCTATACTAATATTATAAATGTTTGATTTTTTGTTTGTTTGTTTGAAATTAATAGGCTCCGAAACTACTGGACTGATTTCAAAAATTCCTTCACCCTTAGAATGCTACCTTATCCCTTAGTGACATAGGCTTTACTTCATCAAAATCGGTGCAGTAAAAGCCAAGTTACTGAAACAAGTGATACTGCTACCTTACTATATGAGCATAGTTGCTAGCAGTGGTGGTCTCCACTAGGGTAATATTATCCTATGGTTGTAGTGCATACTGACGACCATCCTAGAATAAAGTTTTTGAGGATGCATATTTCCAAAATAAAATCGTCGTCTATTTGTGAAGTAAAGAAAAAGTTAAACATTTGCACTTCTTCTTAATATGTTTACCACAATGTTCACAATCCAACATCTTATATCTGTAAAGTTTGATGAACTCCTATATTCAACCATGTATTATTGTTTGTATATTTCACTGTGATAGAAACTATGTCAACTTTACTCTTACTTTGGTTTTTGTTTATTACAAAAGGGTAAGCTATAAATACGAAATTGGACTTGCACACACGTCATATGTATGCAGTATTCACATACAGGTTTACTATAACCTAAGTACTTAGAAATAATCTACTTTTTATCACAACAATGGGACAGAAGAATTAAAAACCTAATAGAGAAATGTGGGTAAGTTGCGGAAACATTCAATGTAAATAAACAAAATCTGATTTGTGTACTTGATGACTTGGCGGTCATAATATCCTGATAATAACCTGAGGTGTAGAAAAATTAGAAAAAAAAGTTGCCAATAAAATCTAATAGCATTATTAATGATGCAAAAGTAGAATATTCTGATGTTTGTTATACAATACAGTGAAAACATTGATTACCACACAACTATAAAACTGTATGTATAATTTTTATAGTACAATTTTTAGACATTAGTCAAATACTTGCTGTGCTTTTGAGCTCTATCTAAACCAAATAAAAAAGTAGTGATACTCTTAATTGTAAGTATTGTTTCTTTCTAAAGAGCAAGTAATAAACTAACTTATAACATTATTATATCTTAAAACCTACGAGATAAATAACTCTTATGGGATGGGGTGTTGGTTTGGTGTAAGTCCTCCATGTTCTGGGCTGTGTTTTTGCTTCTTTCTTTTCTTTTCCTTTTTTCGTTTCTTGCGTTCCTTATCATCATCATGGCGTTTCTGTTTTTTATGTTTTTTCTCGTATGTATCTGGGTTGGAAGAATCTGTAACGTTAAAATTGTCATTACTTAAATATGTATTTTGATTTGGCATGTCAGAGATAACTTAATCATAGTAAAATTGGATGTTCTTATTGTTGTTGGATTTTGCAAATGTTTTATTTAACTCACACAATGTTGAGAATTATGTTTCAAAGTAGCGAGATAAGATGTAAAAGACGTCAACAGGTCTAGGCCACAAAATATAGATTGGTAAAGAAAAGCAATCCACATAATATTTGTGTATAAAGAATGTATACACAGATACAACATCTCAAAACATATGTAACCAATGCAAGTAGAGATGTCTATGTAAATTTTTAAGTATGTATGTAAGTATGTAATGTAAGTTATATACACATACATATCTTTACACTAAGTCCATTGACGGGGAGACAGAATATCAAATACAAAGTTTCCTGCAGACTGTCTAACTTCTTCAGTTTTGTGATAATATCCAAAATAATAAAACCTTATAACTATGAAAATAAGGGGACTATCTAAGCTTGCCTCATTTTCTAGTTCTCTGTACTTCATCAGTATAAAAATGGGACCCGCGTTAACGGGTTAGAAAGGAATTAAAAATTTCGCCACGGGACTTGAATCCTCAGTAGCTCAATTGGTTAGAGCATTCGTCGGCTTGAGACGAAAGGTTACAGGTTCAAATCCTGTCTGGGGCGAAATTTTTTCTTTCTTTAAAAATTTATAGAAATTTATCCCACGCACAGGGCAAGTGCTAAAAAAAAATAAAAAAATAAAAATAAAAATGGTAATACATTTTTGTAGGTTAAAATCATAACACTAAAATATATTGCATAACTTGAAAACATGTATTTTCTTGAGTACATATTTCGTTGGTGACAGGTTTAAGTCTAAAATTAATGAGACAAACAAAAATATAAGCATGGTAATCTAGTGGCTAGTGTATCGATCATAGCTATCATACGGCCTCTTAACTGGAAGATGACAGTGGCTATGGGATCAGAAATAAGCAAGGCAATGGATTCATACTTAGCCAAATTGTTACCACCCTACTACCATTTGCCAAGTGGTAGTTATCCTATGCTAGTTTCTTAAAAGCCTGACATATAGGCAGATTGTGCACACTACACTGGGGACTCAGACCAAACAAGCAAGTTAAAGCTAATGTAATTTACCTTGTAGGGGTGTATCTTGACCTGGTGGTGCACCATCCTTATGTTTATGTTTTTTGTGCTTGCTCTTATGTCGTTTTGGTGGTGTAGAACTCACATAGCGGTACTGTTCAGGTAGTGGACCTGGGTGAAGCCTAAAACCAGCAAGCTGTGCACTAGTCAGTGGAAGTATCTCTTTGCCTCCAATTGGTTTCTTCGCTATTACAGAACCTAAGGTACTATTATCTTCTTGGCCAGGTCCATCAACAATACCAGGCAAATTTGGTAGAAACGAAGAAAGAGATTCCTTTAATTTCTTTCCATTAAATTTACTATATGAATGTTCTAGCCCATAAAAAGCCATCAAGTTTGTCGCACCCGTCTGTTCGCATTCTCCTAAAAAGAAAAGCTGCCTTAAAATATGATAAACAAAAGCAAATTTGTAAAAAAAGATTGTAACATACCTGGAGGCTCTTTCATCAAATAAAACGGACCACTATGCACAATTGAAGGATTTTTACCAAGCGAAATGGTAGTTTTGAGAGTGCCAGAAGAATCTTGACGCGAAACAACTGGTGACCTCGCTCCTCGAGGGGAGGATTTAGGTGAATATGGTTCTACTTTTCTAAACTGGTCAGACATCATCTTGCTTCCGCATTGTACGCATTAAGCGATGGAGAAATAAAAAGTTTGATCAAAATAAAAACAGTACATAAATTTATAATAAATAAAAAACAATTATCTACACTCAACACTGCATCAGTTTATACATCTGACAAGATGCTGACAACTGACAAGTGACAATTGACAAATAACAAGTGACAAAATGTACCTAAGATGGGTAATAGAGTAGGTTATAGATAAGAGCAGAGATTAGTAAATATATGTCTTTGATAAGAGTAAATGAAATCAAAAAGCAAAGACCAAAATTAGAAATACAGTGAGTTTTGGCGCCATCGTGAATGAAGATGATCGTCATTTTTTCACAATTATTGAATTTAGTGTAAATTATTAGCAAAATTAGTTAATGTAGGTGGGAATTATTTTAATTTTGTTCAGTGTAAGTGCACAAATGAAATAATCATGAACAAATTAGTGTATCGTGAATTTCACCGTTGCCGCCAAATCTCCCAAATGGAGCTTGTGTAAAGTGACCACCGCTTTACTCAAGACCCTGGCGTGACTTTGTAAATAGTGACTAATGACAGTATAAGAATTAATTAATACGGAAGACGTGGTAGCATGGTTTAAAGGTCTTAGCCAACCGCAGAAAGGGACAGATTAACCTAAAAAAATGCAGGGTTTTGGCGGGAACGGTCGGAGGGGAAAGGCGCGCCTTTCGAGGGTTCCCTCCAATCTTTAAGCTAAAAATGTGTAATATAATGTAAAAATGTACAATTTGTAAATTAAATAAAGTGTAAATATTACTTAGTTGTGTGTAAATGTGAATTAATAAATAAACTATACTAGTAAAAGACTATTGTAGTGTTTTATCACGACAGAAGAGGCAGAGGCCTGAACAAGAAAGAAAATTGAAGACGAAACTAGAAAAAGACATGAAATATGAAGATGTGGGCTTATTACATAATATAAGACTAGTATTTTTATACCAACAAATATAAATATAGAGGTAAAAAAAAAGAATAGTAAAAATACTTTTTGCACTGTCGTAAAAGTTTTGGCGCCAATATGAAAGAAGATGATTTTGGTGTTGTTTGATGACTGAATTTTAGTTTTTTGTGTGAAAATAATCGTAATTTAAGGATGTGACGTACTATAAAACAAATTAACGGAGAAACATAATAATATGTAAACTTCAAGAAATTAAAACTAAATGGTCAGAAACTGAAGAAATGAATTTAAAATATTAATATAAAAAAAGAATTTATAATAACGGAAGACGTGCAGCATGGACTAAAGTGACCAATGACTGTATAAAAGTAATAAATACGGAAGACATAATATGACTAATGAAAAATAACTAATACGGAAGACATGGCAACATGGCCTAAAGGTCTTAGCCGGTCTCTGAATGGGGCAAATAAACTTAATAAAAAAAGGTTGGCGGGAACGGTCGGAGGGGGAAGGCGCGCTTTTCGAGAGTTCCCTCCAATCATTAAACTAAAAATGTGTAATATAATGTAAAAATGTACAATTTGTAAATTAAATAAAGTGTAAATATTATTTAGTTGTGTGTAAATGTGATTTAGTTAATAAACTATACTAGTGAAAGACTATTGTAGTTATTTATCACGACAGAAGAGGCAGAGGCCTGAACAAGAAAGAAAATTGAAGACGAAACTAGAAAAGACATGAATTAAAACAAAGATATGTGTTTATTACATAATATAAAATATAGAGGTTAAAAAAAAGAATAATAAAAATACTTTTTGCATTGTCGTAGAAGTTTTGGCGCCAACGTGAAAGAAAATGATTTTGGAGTTCAGAATTATAGTTTTATAATTTGTGTGAAAATAATCGTAATTCAAGGATGTGACGTACTATAAGATAAATTAACGGAGAAACATAATATGTAAGCTTCAAATAATTAAAACTAAAGACGTATTGAAGGACTCAAATAACCTTTGTATTAGTGAAGGAAATGACTTTTAAAAAGGCGAAGACAGTATGTTCAGAAACTAAAGAAGTTATTTTAAAATTTTAATACGAAAAAGAATTTATTATTACGGAAGACTAGGCAGCATGGCCGAAAGGTCTTAGCCGGCTCCAGAAAGGGGCAAATTAACCTAAAAAAAGTACAGAGAGTTTTGGCGCCATCGTGGTCGTATTTTTTCATAATTATTGAATTTCGTGTTTATATTGAGTGAAATTAGTTAAGTTAGGTGGGAATTAGTTATGTTTTGTTCAGTGAACATGCACAAATGAAATAGTCATGAAGAAATTAGTGTATTGTGAATTTCCTCGCTGCCGCCAAATCTCCCAAAATGTGCTTGTGTAAAGTTACCACCGCTTTACTCAAGAGCCTGATGTGACTTTGTAAATAGTGACTAATGACTGTGTAAGAATAATTAAGGGAAGATATGTGACTAACGGCGAAATAATTAATACGGAAGACGTGGCAGCATGGCCTAAATGTTTTAGCCGGCCCCAGAAAGGGGCAGAATAACTTAAAAAAAAAATACAGAGTATAAACCACAGTAGTAAGTGGGTCGTATTACATTGTCAATATTATCGTGATTTTAATATCGAAAGTTTTGAAAGGGGCTATTATTTTTGTCAATAATATCATCATCAGTATACAGTTGAATTTACTACTGTAAAGTTGTGTTTCACATTCGATTAAAATTAAGTTAATCCGAATTCTACATGGATAATAGTAAAATTAATTGTAGAAAAGCAGCTATAGCAATACTGCAAGCGAATACTGACTTAAAATATCTCCATGCGCTTGCATTTTAATAATCCACGTCCCCTGAGTATCGTGGATTTCAAGATTTCCTGATATCTCGTGACTTTATCACGATACTGCGATACAAAGTATTATATGATCAATATTATCGCATTATATTGATAATGTAATACTACCCCGTGAAATCCAGTAAAAAAAATTGTCAAACGAAGTCATTTGTGTTTGCTATCTCTTTTGTATTTCTGGTGGTCACTGAAAAATGGAGATAGCAAATATCTATAAATACGTCATTTGACAGCTATATTTTGATGTACACTTTTCCATTTCGAGTTTACCACTAAGATACATAAATAGCATACTGATTTTCGTCACATAATCCGTAAACTTTTTCTGGTAATTAAATAACTTCGTTAGTGGTTTTACATTGATGAAAAATAATTTGTACTATCCGTGGCTATTAAAGAATATGATTCATTAAAATCGATGCAGTTGGTGCGCGAAACCTCAGGAAATTGTAAATTGAGGGTATTGAATTGGAAGTATCTGCACAAAATTTTTTGTATTTATTAATTTCTATTTCCTGGACAGTTATTTTACTCTTCGATTTCAACGGTCTTACAATACTTAGTCCTAAGTTGTATGAAATGGCAAGCCTATCGCCAACCGGGCACATATCCAATCCTAGGCAACATTATTTTTATTAGGAAATTTAAAATATACATTTTCTAATTTTTTTTTCTCACCTGAAGTAGTCAAGTCCGACCACAGAAATTATTGTTAATTGTCTATAGATACAACACGTGTTGCAATAATGGCGCAAATGCTACTAGTCAAAACATGGTAATTAAAAAAAAAGTTAGTTGTCTATGGTTCGTGAATTAGCTTGTCGTAATGCGCTGCGAATTTTTCGATAATGTGTTTGGAAATAAACAGTACAATGCGATAATCTTTAATAATTTTAGTGAAATGAATGTTTATTAATTGAAAAATGTGTATTGATTATGATTCAAGTGATGTTGCAAAAGTGCAAAGGTTCTGATAACACCAATTCTCGCTCAGCGAAGTGACGCCATTTTACGGGAATGACCAGCCCGCAGCTGCCTCACATTAGGCCTGATGTAAGGAGTACTGTATTTAAACGGATGTATGGAAACCAATCTCACCTATTGTACTCGTACTGGACGTACGATTTCAGAGGTAAAAACAACTTTGTATATTCTGAATTCGCTGTCTTATTTCAAATAGCTTTTGATTTCCTCTTGTTTGAACTTCTTTTGTTTCTGATTAATCATTCTTATCACGTGCAATTTGTTACAGAAAACTATGGAAGATGGTAATATTGCGAATATAAACGACGATAAAATTGCTACCGCATCCTTGGCCAGTGTATACAGTGACCGCCTCGGTAAATTGACAACAAACGGGCATAATTGTGATGGAGAACCGTCGAGTCCCGACACATCCTACGAGCCGCGACGACCGAGTATTGACAATGTCCAAGACGATAAGTGTAAAAAGCGCATCAATCCACTTCGAATTCACCTAGGCAAGAGGCCTTTTGTTGAGAATTCTTTGCCATTTAATAATGTGTCCAAGAAACGAAAACCATTTTTAATAAAACCTAGTGAGTCTAGTGTACCTAAATGTATACCTAGAGTACCCAAATTAATACCTAGGCGATTTGATCATGGACAGTTTCACAGTTCCAGATTACATGATGCAATTTTGGATAACGAGCAAGACAAGCCAGTGCCACGACTGGTCCCTAAAAGTCAGTTACATCAGTTTAAAAAAGGTAAAATGGAAAAAGGAGCCCAATTGAAAGAATATGCGCAGAGTTTGGGTCTACAACCAATGGTCAAATTTAAGTGTCGAAAATGTTGTTCAATGTCTTTTAAGACCTTAGCAATGTTAAAAGAACATCAATTAGTGTGTCGTGCTCAGGCTAAAGAGCCAGCATTAAGTCCAGAGGCTGCTTCTTCGGTTAATACTAGTGATAGTGGACCATCTAGAGTGACTCGGAAAGTTTACTTGTGTTCTGCCTGTGGTACTTACTATGAGAACTGGAATTTATTCTTGCATATGAGAGAAGTACACAACAGGCACATTTGCTTGTTTTGTTTAGGAATGTTTTCAAAGGCAGAAAAACTGTCGGCCCATTTATCTAATAAACACAATGTTCAAGAGTTTAATTATGATAGTAAAGAAGAGTTCTGTAGTGTTTACAATGGGACATTTTATTTAATGTGTTGTGTGTGTGATGAGATATGTAGTGAAAAGGATGATTTTTTTAATCACGATTGTAATAATGTGAAACCAAAACCTGTGCCTGTACTTGTTAGTAAAAATTCTGTAAAAACAAATATGAAATTTTGTAAAAACGTTGAGCCCTCCACAAACGGCTCTAGAGAGACAGTAAAGCCAATATGTGATAAAAAGGAAGTAAATGAACCAAAAAGAGACATACTTCAAAATTTATATAGTAAAAACAATTTTGAAAATACACACAATGATAGTGTTAGTTCTATGAATACTTCTGCAACAATGAGTAGTGTTACCAGTGATACAGTAGATGATGATTCAGAATCAGAGTGTGTAACAAAGGCACATAGCCCTAGATACCCACATACATCACAAAAACAAGAATCAGAAACATTACCCAATGGAGGTGATCATTTAGGAAAATCGGTAGATTCTGACCTGTTTGCAAGCAAGACACAAGTACCGATAATAAATACTACTAAACCTAATATTGAGCTACCACGACCAGCTTCTGAAAAAGAGGGAGGCATAAAATTAAAGTTAAGTCTTAATAATGCTAACTCTCCTGTTATCATTAACTCAACTGTAGATCCTACTGTGGGTCAGAACTATGCTAATAAACCACCAACTAGAAATAGAAGACCTCCAAAAAGATATGAGAGAGAAAAACCTCAGGAGTCACGTTTACCAGTTAAGCCACCGTCAATAAAAATGACTATATGTGACAGAGCTGACAGCCCATTTGTTAAAACAACAATTTTCGAAAATAACAAGGAAACTGTAGTAAAAACTCTTATCAATAATAATAATGTTGAATCAACAACTGTGAAAGCACCCGAGATAAAATCAGAAAATGTAATAAAAACTACAATTTATGATAACAAGTTCGAAGATGATAATAATTTGATATTAAATAGGGTACCAAAGTTGACTGTAAAAGTTCCTAAAGAATTTTTGGATAAAGATTCCTCTAGTGATTATTCATCGGATAGTGATGCAAGTGATAAGCTGACAGTTGATGACAAATGCCCAGAACAACTAAGCCAAATAGAAGAACCACCTCTACCGGAGTCAACATCTATGACAGAATCACAATTAACTGGAGAAGACGAGAAAGAAAACAAGATTGAAGCAGAAACTATATTAAATCAAGAGTCACCTGTTGAAAAGGAAGAGTTAATTGATCCTAAATTGGAACCGAAGTCAGAAAACCAAGATGTTGATGTTACTGGAGATGTCAATTTAGAAGAATCACCCCCAGTTGATGATATATCCATCACTGAATTAACATTAGACAGGCCTCTAGATAAATATCCATTGAAAGACCTTTTGAAAGTATTTTTAGCATCAACATACATAAACTGTATATATTGTAACCATGCTAGAGTCATTGCTGTAAATTGTGAACAGCTTGCACTACACATGGTCAATGAACATCGTTTTGCAGCAACGGTAGATAGTATTACAGCGGAAGAACTGATGCCAGAAACCATTACCAGTAAATTAAGAATAGGAGCTGAAGAACTTCGTCAAGTATTTTTAAATTTGGACTCTTATGACAGTATTGATAAATATGATACAGTTAATTTTGCACAGCTTTTTGAATGTTTTCAATGTTATTTTAAAACTGCAATACATAAGGATCTCTATTTACATAATCGTAAAATGCACCAGAAAACTATATTACTATGTGTTATGTGTAAAAATAACTTTTATACTTACAGTGAATTGATATGTCATTTATGTCCAGGATCTTATGATTCCGAGTATGAAATTAGGTTTAGATGTTGTTTCTGTTCTGTTGATACAATTTTATCAACATTCAGATTGATGGTCCATCTCAGAAAAATACATCATACTTGCGATGTATGCTTAGAATTTTGCCAGACTCAAGCAAAATTGTCTAACCATGTTTGGAAACATAAATTACATCATTTATGCTATCGTTGTGGCATTGCTTATAGAAATAAACCAGATATAAATAATCATTTATTTTGGAAACATGGAACAGAAAGTGTCTTGTGTAAAAGATGTCTTCAGAAAAAATGGCCACATGTTTACCACTTCTGTACACCTCCCACTATATTTGTGTGTGATGACTGTAATTTACAATTTTCTAAAGCAGTTTACTTAAAAGTCCATAAAAGGTTTCATTCAGAAGAATTCCCACACGTGTGCACGGAAGAAGGTTGTACTGAGAAATTTGTGTCAAAAAAATTGCTCAATAAACATCTAGAAGAACACAGAAAAAAACTATTTACTGAAGAATTAGACGATGGCAAAACTGTAACATCTACTGAAAAGACCACTAATGAAATTAACGAACAGGTACCAGTTATTGACTTGGTTGATGACAAACTTAATGAAGCAGGATCTTCTGAAATTAAAGCTGAGACTGGATCTGAGCAAATATCTAAAAAAGCTAAAAAGAAGAAAAATAAAGAAAAAGATGCATTATTGCTTGATGTTGATTTGCCAGCATTGAACCTCTCAGAAAGTGATAGTAGTGATGAGTCTGATTCAGGACAACCACAAACTGTAAAAGAGGAATTGCAAGATAAACCAAGCAATGAAAAAGAAGATGTTAAATCAATATCAGAAGATAATGCACCTGTAGAAAGTACAGATATAGAAATGCCTTCATCAATCCAAGAAGAAGAGAAATCTGAACAAGATGATAAACCAGATGAGCGGCAAGTGCTAGATATATGGGATAACTTTAAAAAGTATCAAGCTAAAGTTGAAAAACAAAAAGAAAAAACTCCACCTTTGGTCCCTATAAGAAAACATGTGTGTGAATCTGACCACGATTATTGTACTATTCCCACCGATTTTAATGGTGAAGAAGAAGGATTTGATAAGAAGAAAAATAAAAAATCTCCCAAGAAACGACATGGTGATCTATCCTCTAGTAGTAGTAGCAGCAGTGATAGTGATTCTAGTTGCTCTTGTGGCTCGAATTGTAGTTGTTCTTCAAGTAGTGGATCTTCATCGTCAAGTTCATCAGACTCTGATTCATCAGATGAATCTGGAAAAGAAAAGAAGAAAAGCAAACAATTTAGGAAATCACTACCAAATAGAAGAATAAGCAACGGTTCCAATGTTGATGTTATGGGTATGTCGGAAACTCCCATTTTAGTACCTGAAAAACCAGAGCCTCTAATTGCTGAAACAGATTTAGACACTGAAGAAAGTGAGACAGACGAAGAATTTTATGACGAAAATCCGCAACAAATTGCTAATAAAATGTTTAATGAAAAGCGCAATCAACTAATGCTTTTGGCAAGTGTTGCTCCTTCTGAAGGTGGATCTGTTTCTGAAGAAGTGAGTCGATGTGCCTCCCCTGTAAAGGATGAAGAAACAAAACAAGCAACAAAAGACATTAAAGTGGAAGAATTACCTAAAGAGAAAGTAAGCAGTGGAAAGAAAAAGAGCAAGAAAAAGAAAAAATCTAAAAGTTCACGGAAGCATGGACCAATTAAAATTAACATTCCGAAAGATGTAATTAAAGATAAATCAGAAGCAGAAGCAACTCCATTGGCCCCAAATAAGATAACAATATCATTACAATCAAACACTGTGCAAATTCCAGAAGTTCCTACAAAACCGCAAGCACCACCTAGTCTTGTCAGTACTCCTGTATCTTCTATTGAAAATAAGCGTGCGTCAAAGAGAAGGCGTGTTCCAAATAAATTTTATGGTTATTCAAGTGACGAAGAAACTCCCCAATCTACTGCAGCATTGAAACCACAACTGCCACCCAAATTGGAATGGAGAAAGGAAGATTTACCCTCACCAGTAACACACAAACCGAAAAAGGAAATTCCTTCTATAGCCCCACAAAGATTATTTAATTACAATGAACCAATTAGGTTGACAACACCTATTCCAGATCCAGAGCCACCAAAAATTTTGATGAACTCGGAGTCAATGGAATCTAGTGATTCTGATTCTAGTGATGAGGGAGCACTTCATATACATCATCCTGGCAGTGTACAAAATTCTATACCAGTTCCACCACCCACATACTTAAATTCTGGCACATCTAGTCTACCTTATCCGTTCCAAAGGCCAGCAGTGCGACAGGCACGTGAGGGAGAAAGTGTATACTGTTACTGCCGCTGTCCATATGATGAGGTATCAGAAATGATAGCATGTGATGCTGAAGGCTGTCCAATAGAATGGTTCCACTTTGAGTGTGTTGGTATTATGGTACCGCCTAAAGGCAAATGGTACTGTCCAGAATGTAGAAAAAACCAGAGTTTTTCAGGTTACAGATAAGTTTAAGTTTAGGTGTATATAACTGTGTATTGCTACTTGTATATAACTTATTGAAGTGTAGATAGTTTAGTTGTACATGTATATCTTTGTAGTTAGGTAGTAAACATAAGTTAGGAGATTAGGTCTGAAATATGTATCATTGTTATCAAAGTACATGTTATGCTTGATTGTGGCTGTGAGGCCAACTCTGTAACCTGGCAAATTGTTACTGACATTATCATATGCAGCCGAAAGGAAATATAAAATCCAATTTTTGATACCATTTTAGCATTTTATTTATTTTGTACTCAACCAATCATCATGAAACATTATAGACATATTCTTAGAGGTATTAAAAATAACAAGATAATTTGTTATTACTTCACGGGAGTGAGGCACATCTAGATGTTTGTTACACAAATGTCTGTCCCTGTCGGAAATCAAACACGAGCTTTTTGGTTGCCACTGAGTGAGTG
This sequence comes from Calephelis nemesis, assembly GCA_002245505.1. NCBI lineage: Eukaryota > Metazoa > Arthropoda > Insecta > Lepidoptera > Riodinidae > Calephelis > Calephelis nemesis. The sequence goes on along the minus strand of NJDD01002016.1, from coordinate 84,404 downwards.
TACTTAACACACAACTGTGTTAAGTACACACTATCTCGACACCACTCCGCCACTAATTAATTTGCTACTCAAATTTGAGCATTAAGTCGTGTGTCTGAGTTTGTATTATGGTAAACGAGAGAGTAATTGTCCACTGACAGTGTTTGCATGCTTTAAGAAAAATATTCAGCTGTTCTACCATTTAATCATTTTTTTTTTCTACAAGAATTTACCAGGGGCCCTACCATGAACGCTTAAAGCAGTATTATTTCCATCTTGCTAAATGTCTGCCTTTATAAGCAACTTTATGGTATACGTCATAAGGTTGTCTTTCTCGACTGACAATTAGTATTGTTGAAATAGTACTGTTTTAAGAGCTTATGGTAACCCCCCAGATGGCTCTGTGATTAACTTAAAGTAGATGTTAAATTGAGAATTGGCAGCACTTTAAAGAAAAAAACAGTAGTGGTGGATTTTGTCAAGACAGCAACATGTTACTCAAACAGGTAGATATTTAAGCAATTATTTCAGGAATTACTTGCTTTGAGGTCCATTTTTTGCATTTTATTTGATATTCAATTATCGGTATTCATTTTTTATGTATTGAAACATATTTTCTTTGTTTTTCTGAAAATAATTCGTTAATTTGATTCTTTCCGGTTTTTTTGGGGTGGGCAATCACTGCACTTAATTCTTCACTTTTTTAGTTATTGCCCACCATAAATTTAGTTATTGCCATATTATGTTAATATCCATAGTTATAGGTAGTTAGTTAATAAAATTTCAAACTGAAATTCAAATAAAATACTCCAATGTATTCTGATAATTTTAAGGAAATAGACACAATTTTAGGGAATAATAGTCAACAACTGATGGAACATTCTGAGCAACCACTTTAAACTAAATCAAAGAAGATTAAAAAAGAATTAAGATTTAAAAAATTAGGACCAGCGAGAAATACCGGCATGAAAAAAGTTTTTTTTATGATAATGAAAGGCAAACAAGCACACGGATTTCCTGATGGTAAGAAATTCCCGCCGTCTAGAGACACCAAAGGTGGTAATGGTGCGTTGCCAACCTGAGGCCGGGATGTTAGGCCTTGAGCAAAAGTAAGTTTACCGGCTACCTTACCCTCCGAACCGGAACACGTCATGACGTTATGGCGGCAGGAATAGGTAAGGCAATGTTACCAATCCGGGCGAGTCGCTACGAAACTCTACCACCTAGTCAGATGTTACGGTGTTACTGACGGTAAGCCTATGCTCGCTTTTTACGAGCTGCCTGGCAGGAAGGTAGGTGGTCTCTTCTGCAAAGGAGCCCGGACCAACACGGGGATAACTGTTTTAAGTGCTATTGTAATACAGCCTAGTAACATTGTACCAAATCCTACTTGTGGAATTTGTCATTTCCATGTGATAAAGAATGAATTGCATGCCACCCAAACATAAGGAACATATAGATACCCGACAGCTCCGACTTAAATTTATTTTTATAACATTTTTGTTTTGAAGTAGATGATTCAACAATAGATGATATCAACATTAGCGAAATAATTATTTGATATGATGGTGAATAAAACCAAACGTAATTTATTTTGAGATTTAGGTTATCCTGTTATATTAAAACTTTATGTTTTGTTGTGGATATTTATTTACGTTTAAAGTCTAATTTATCATTTTAAATTTCTGGGCAATAACTGTGCTATGACGTGGGTAATAGGGTTGTTCGCCTGTTTGCATTCACCCCCCAATTTGCGTCCATTTCGCGGACACCGTTTGAAAAAAAAAAATGAGTGTACTAACAAACTAGGGAAATGAAAAGTAGTTTCTGCCTATAATACAATATATTAGTAACACATATACCAAGACAAAAGAACTGTTCGCATAATTTTTCCTGTTTAAAAAATAATAAATCTTAGTTATACAAAAAAGTTGTGTAAATATCTTTAATTTTAGTAAAAAAGTAGTAAACCGGCGCGCGTTTCATACGTAATTTTTCAATTTTTTAATTTTAATTAAAGTTTATATTGGTTCCTAGACCTTGAAAATGAATAAATAATAAGATAATGATGAGTTTGATTCATTATTGTATTATTTAAGGTTAAAATGAGGTGGACGCGAACTGGTATACCAATTTTACGAATTTGCCAGTTTGCGTCCAGGGTGGACGCGAACTCATCTTACAATTTCTAACTCGATTCTTTATTTTAATATAAAGAAATATGGTATAAGGATTTGGTTTTATTTTGTTTTTAACATTATAATTATGCTTATTAAAATAGCCAATTTGCGTGTACATAATTATAGTAATAGAAAAAGATATAGATGTCGAAATTTACCTTGACGCAAACATGATGGACGGTTTATACTATATACCAGTTTGCGTCCACTTGTTTATTTAAATGCTAAATTTTAAGTAACTTTTTTAAAAATTAAATCAGACAGTTATAGATAGGTGGTAGTCGGTAGAGTGCATTGTATAATCCCATCCGGACTAGTACTCACCACCGCTCCGAAAGGGAACAAGGACATTAAACTTTTTCTACCTTCTTCCATTTATACAGAAGCAGCTATATGATAAATTTTAACTACATAAAGACAAATATACTATAATATACTTATGTTCAGGCTTGCACTCCCCAAAGAAGTTGAAAAGGGTGCAACTAGGACACGTACGATTAGCCTAAGATACTTAGTTCCACAATGCGATAGATGGCAAACCTATTGCCAACCGGGCACATTTTCTATCCTGGATGATGATGTTTTCATTAGAAAATAATAAAGATATAGAGTATATCAACAACGAAAGAGGGAACACGATAGGTAAAAATGGTTAGGAAAAAAATTGAAGGAAACTAAAAAATGTTATAAAATGGAAGTGCTAGATGTGAAATCCCTAAGAGAAAATTGATTACCAGCACATCTAACAAAATCTTTTAAAGCTTTTAAAATTAAGATATTGTGCATTGATGCGAAAAAAAAAAGAATTATATGACCTAGTGGTGACCTGCCTTATATAAACAATTGATGATGTAATTTTGAGCTAGAAATCATCTGAGCTGCAAACAGTAAGGAAATAATGAATGACGATTGGAAAGAAAAAGGTGTATCTACATTTTTTGAATGCAAATAAAACCAAAATAGCACACGAAAGACATGTAGTGAGAACGTATTCAAAAGTTTTAGTGGACGTAGTAGCGCTGGTGCAAATAAATGAATTTGTTTATCCCGGTAGTGCTTTTTGAAGGGATAGTTTAATTAACGGCAATCGTAACGATAAGATCAGAGAAAAAGTGGGTTTAAAAATAAGTATTTTGTTACAATAATGAGTAAGGGCATGTTCCGTTATTTGGTACATGTTGTAAGAATGGCAGATTAAAGATTGCCAGTACAGACATACATTGCGAAATTGGATGGACGTACTTAGTTACCCGGAGAGACCTAAGTTGATATTCCATGGGCAATTTACCCAGGGCCAACTCTTAACATCAAAGTCTCCACAACCAGCTTCTTTGTATGAAAAAAGGAATGAATGTGAAGGAAGCTAGTGACACTTGGTACTCGATATTCTCTGCCAACCCAGTAAGGAACTAGGCGTGAACATATGTATTTATAAAGAAAAACTTAAAACCCAACATTTCTATAAATTTTCTTAATAAAATCTCCCCTTAACCCCTATATAAGTTAGTGGACGCAAACTGGTCCATGGGTGGACGCGATCTAGATTTTGTGGACGCAAACTGGTCAAAGCGCCATATTTCGATTATTTTAATTATTAAAAAATAATCACTAGACATTTTGGCTAAAACTTAGCTTAATCCTAAAATAGACTATACTACGGCTGGGTTACAATATTAGTTAATTCAAAACTAGATCTAGAACATTTTTATATTTGACCTCAAACCTGGAAACTCCACTAAGTGGACGCGAATAGGCGAAACAACCCTAAGTGTAAGCAATGGACAATGACTGTACTTTTTTATTGATTTAAATTTTTTTTTCATTATTTTATAAAATATCAAAGTTTTAAGTAAAAACTGTTAATAATCTCTTGAAGACTTTATTTAGCTGTAAGAAAAAAGGAATGAATGGTTGATTATTAAAATACTCTTTTTATTACTTGATGTCAAAGTGTTTGAAGTCCTTAAGTGGGCAATAGCTATCCGGTTTACCCGAATAAAATATATTTAAATTTATGAAAAATATTGGTCTGGGAATGTCAATATGAAAAAGCTAGCGCCGGACAGTCAGCGCGCTTGCCGGTACGATATTCATCTTAACACGCCCGCTTTAAGGTAGCTAATTGCGTAGGGGAAAGTGGGGCAGTTTGGTACAGGAAAATATAATCTTAAATATCTCGCTTGATAAAAGTTATTTCAGCGACTATTTACACTTTTTATGAAGCCTGATTACTCAGTTTTATCATACTAGTTTCACAGTGTACTCAGTGTGATAGTTTTTGAAATATAAGAAATTAAGTAAAAAATGGGTCTTGACTCATTGTGCCCTATGTACGGGGCACTTATATACAGCGTTTGGGGTACATTGATACGATGTAGAAAATGTATTGTATTTGTAGTTTTAGAAGAGCATCTATAATAAAACCATTTTTTTCTGTAAGATATCGTATAATTATTTATTAGACCACGATTTAAGTAACTATTCTTTGTATTCTTTTACCCTGCATTCTTTAAATAATTAATATAACACTAGTAACAAAAATAAAATGAAATTGACACTTAAGTCTTAGTAAAAATCTGCAACAAAAATATTCTGCTAATGCTTTTTCTTGTTTGTTTAAAAACACTTGAGCTACAGAAAAATTTTAGAGCTATAACTCATTGAAGGTGATTTGTCGTTTTATGACATAGTTTTTGAAACTTTTCAATACGATGCTGCAAAGTTGTAGCTTTTATGTTTTTTTTTGACGGCTGCCTTTCTAATGTATAATTTCTTTGATAAAACTTTATCTATGACTGCTTTAACATTCTCCTCATATATATTGCTTCGATTAGTCATTGTTTTATAGGCGCGAACCATTTCCCGGAAATAAATATCAATATATATCATATATTGATCATGGTTAAACTAATTTGGATAAAAAAATGATAAGGAAATAGCTAACAATGTAAAATAACACATAGGTTATCTAGGGGCAGTTTGATGCGACCAAAAGTGCTCCATGCCGTTCTGTATCAAAGTACCCCAACGGATAATCAATCAAAGTAACCTTTGGTAATATTACATTAATCCTAAAGTACTTAATCACTCGGCAAAATACTGTTACATTCGACTAAAAAAATTAGTTCGACGCACAGCAAACACATTTTCCCTCGCAAAATGCCAACTGCTAACAGACGGGAGGCAGGGTCACAGCAACAGTGCTCGTGCATGTACGGGCACGTTTTAATGATTTGATCACATCGTTTGTGTTAGTAGATTTTGAGCTACTATGAGTGAATCAATGTTCCCCTTGTATCATTCTGCCCCAGTTTCCCCTACTTACCACAGAACAACTATAGTACTTACAGCGCACCGATTCCGGGTCGCCAGCGAAACAACGTCGATGTACCGTTATCTATGTATCATAAGCTTGTTTAATCATAATGTCATATAAAAAATGTGTTCATGGTGACAGCAAGTTTGCACCTTTCGGGATGCGAACTTGCACCTCGTGGCCTGCGACCATCCATCTCGCTGACGACGAGAAGATAGCACGCTGGCAGTGTTACCAACTACGAAATGAATATAGTCCTAAAGTTAACATTAAATGGCCATAAATAGCCCTAAGTGCAAAATTAAAATTACCCAAAAAAAGTCCTAATGTGTAGGTACTTGACTAAGGCTTTGTTTTAATTGTTTCACATTTTATAATTAATATAATAACTATGTTAAACATACCTCATCTTATAATTTGTTATTTAAACTTTTATCAGTAACGATTTTCACACGGGTTGGTCCGTGCTCCTTTGCAAAATAGACCATCTGCCTTCCTGCCGAGCAGCTTGTGAAGGAAGGCTTGTAAACTTACTTTTACTCTAGGCCTAAGATGGAAGGCAACTAAGCAGACGGATTTCCTGATGGTAAGAAAATCACGCCGCCTAGAGACACTAAACACCAAAGATGGTAACGGGACATTGCCAACTTGAGGCCAGGATCTTAGGCCTAAAGCAAGTTTACCGGCTACCTTATCCTCTGAACCGAAACACGTCAACGGCAAGCACTGACGTTATGGCGCCAGGAATAGGTAAGACGGTGGTACCAATCCAGACGAGTCGCTGCGAAACTCTACCACCTAGTCAGATTTCACTTTGTTAGTGACGGCAAGCCTATGCTCGCCTTTTACGAATTGCCTGCCACAGGATGGCAGATGGTCTATTCTGCAAAGGAGCCCGGACCAAATGTTATTACTGCGTATTGTTGAATTTTTTTCTTTATCTGGCGAGATGGCATGTGTAAAGGTATTTACAGAATAATACGACTTGTTTCTCGACACTCCTACAAAAGGTGCCTCGAGTTGTCGCTAGATAATTATGTGCGTGACAAAAATTGGTAAAATTCTATAAGTATTAAAAGAAAAGATGTTAGATTATACGATTTTCTTATAACCTCTGTTACTAAGTTATTTAACATGCCCATTCTTATTGGTTGTTGATGTTTATTAAACGCTAGGGTAAACCTAAATACATTTATATTTGTGCAACATTAGCAGCGCCCTCCAGCCACTTGTCACTCGCAAACTTATATGGCACACATATTTCTACCAATGCATAATGTTAATTCTACTTGTTTCGGACAGTCAAATTAGTAATTTATGAAATAATTATTAAGGCTCTAAAAATAGCCCTAAAGTTTTTGCGCCCTAAAACAAGCCCAACATGCAACTATCCGCCCTAAATTTGGGGTTAAAAGCCCTAAGTTGGGAAGCCTGCACGCTAGCGACTAGCCGTAGCCTAAATTCGAGGCGATGCTGTACTGTTACTGAGTCGGGATAGTGTAGTAAGTATGTATGACCTTTAGACTTGCACGCGTACCCTTCGACCAATAATGCGATCAGTTTTTAATCCATACAAATATGAAGTTGAAGACTTTGTTTGCTTGCTTGAAAGCGCTAATCTCAGGGACCACTGGTCCGATTTGATAAATTATTTCATTGTCAGATAGCCCATTTACCGAGAAAGGTTATATATTATCATCACGTTAAGACCAATAGGACCGGAGCACCGATGAGAAATGATTAAAAATCTGGGTTTTTTTTTCTGTTGACAGCTTCCGCTACGTAAACGGTTAAAGTTTTGCAAAAATCATGTACCTAGGTACGACAGAACTGTTCCCCTTAAAAGTTCTAAAAAAAAGTCCGCGACAACATATTTATGTCATTTAAGATTAGCTAACTATAACCTTTTATCTGCTAAACAAATTTGTTTTAAAATAATGCATTATTTGCGAAGGTGTTTTAATAAACATGGTTATTATCCAAATAAATGCGTTATTCATCACTAGTACTTATTTATTTAAAACAAAATTGCTCTTCACATAATTCTATTTAAATGAATGTCTTAACATAACATCACGCTGTCTACTGCTCTCCAAAATGTGTCAAAGCCTGTGAGCAGTTGTGTGTCGTGACTCACGTGAGGGAGAAGCGCGTTGGCCTCTAGAAAATAAATACCATGCCGCGCGGCCAAAGAACGCTAGTCATAATAGTTCTTATAATTTGGTTGGTTGGTGTTGGTCCGGGCTCCTTTGCAGAATAGACCATCTGCCTTCCTGCCAGGCAGCTCGTAAAAGGCGAGCATAGGCTTACCGTCACTAACACCGTGACATTTGACTAGGTGGTAGAGTTTCGCAGCGACTCACCCGGATTGGTACCACCGCCTTACCTATTCCTGCCACCATAATGTCGTGACGTGTTCCGGTTTGGAGGGTAAGGTAGCAGGTAAACTTACTTTTGCTCGAGGCCTAACATCCCGGCCTCAGGTTGGCAACGCACTATTACCACCTTTGGTGTCTCTAGGCTTTTCTTACCATCAGGAAATCCGTCTGCTTGTTTGCCTTCCATTATCATAAATAATAATAATAATAATAGTAGCAGCGGCCAAAGAACTCTAGTCATAATAGTTCTTATAATTAATTAGTACAAAAACTTGTAACTATAGTCTACCGACCGCGCGGCTCAGACGCATGGTAATGACACAGTATAAAGAATTCTACCCACCAGTAGTCCAACTCCTTTGTTCTTGAATTCATGCCGACATTTTATATACGTACTCACGGCAAGTCAGTCAAGGGTCAGGGTTGTCAAATAATAACATTTTAAACATTTCACCTAAAAGTTTTATTTTAAAATGGCAAACAAAAAAAATGTGAAGTTAATAATGAAACCGATGATGGTCTTGCTGAAGTTTCGTCCACAAATTTTTCATCCACAGTGGACGAAACGACACCTTTTATTTTATGATTTTTTTCACCGACGATTCGTTCACTATCAAATTATTGAAGTTGTTTAGTACAGTAAGATAAAAAAGTTGTATACTAATGAACAATATAATAACAAAAAAACATAATATATATGTGACAACAGCTACATTGATTTGGCATTACCTACTTACTATTTTTAATCACAGATATAATCAATTTGAATTTGTTTTACCCACTTTAACTTTATACTAATTACTATTATGTTTCACCTTTGTGCACCTAAGTTATATATTATTATAAGTGAAAAAGTGTGTATTTTTTTTGTAAATTTTGGTGCATAATAAAGTGTATTCATTCATTCATTAATGTTATGTGCTAAACTTCATCATACGTGTAAAAAAATTTTTAATTACTAAATCTTGAGTAATTGGTGATTTTGATGTATCAATTTATATATAAAAGTTTAAAACATATACCTAAATTGATCGCTTTATTTTGTTATAGCTTTGTATCTGACTATAAAAAAAATATTTTAATGGTGCACGAATCGACAGTGGAAAAATAATTAATTAAAAAGGTGTCGTTTCATCCATTGTGGATGAAAATTTTGTAGACGAAACGTCAGCAAGCTGGATGGCTTATTTACGAATAAAAACGGAACACATCCTGTAAACCATTATAAATTTACAAGACAGCAAGTATTACATTATAATAAAATACACTAGGTTTATCATATTTTTTAACAAATAACGAGTGCAAAC
>NJDD01002016.1:56260-68101 GCA_002245505.1 Calephelis nemesis | reverse complement strand
CATGTATCGATATCGAAATACTACCTTTTCTGACGCAAACTTTGTTTGGACTGTTGCCCACGGCTTTGCCAGCGTGATAATGTTATTTAGATATGTTTCTTTAAAGTGTCGAAAACAATTACTATACCAAATTTTGTCGAAATCGAATATTGGTATTTTACGTAATAAGTGTGCGGACGAGCACATGGCGATGATAAAATAGAACCGTGATCTATAGACGCAATAAATATTATAGTGAATACCTTGACAAGGACCTAATGAAAGAACAGGGAAGTTGCTGATTGATCATACTTTTTAAAAGTTGACTGTATTGTGTTTTATTATATTTGGAGTTTGCCTAAAGCACATCAAAATGTGTGCGATAGTGTGTGTTTATCGTTGGAAACGTAACTATCGTAAAAGTTGGATTGTCGGGGGTTTAATGAAAATTTTTGATTTTAAGATTATGGATTATGTATCGATATCAATACTTTACGTTTTTTGGACAGCCTTAGTAATGTCAAACGCCAGCCATATTGAGTAGCCAGCGGCAGGCTTTATTGGTAACTATTTCATGTCCATATACTTAGAGGTCAATGATTCTATATTATTCTTTGATAGTACTTCATAGAAATAGGAATATTTAAAGAAGTGCAACAATGTTCTATAGCAAATTTAGTTATTTATATACCTTTGGAATCGGCAAATAACTTAACAACATCTCTTTGTCTCTTTTAACAAATGTTGATATTATGTACGCCGAAAGAGATAACTACATTTTTGTCTATGCCTAGTTCTCATGTTTGCCAAGAATCCATATTTAGTGTTAAATTTTTATAGTGATGTACTATTACAATTGACGGTATTTTATTTAACGTTCCCAGAAAAGAATATTTGGACAAGATAAGAACGTATAACCCTTGCCACTGAAAATATCAATCACAGTCTAGCTTAATAAGAATTACTTCAAGTGCTCACTTATAAGTAAAGAAAGTGGTTTGGATGTAATCTAATATTTTTTTGTAATGATAATGAATCTTGTTATAAATATAAAGAGTTAACTTATATAAAGAATAAACATATTTCATTCATTCATTTATTTAACGCCACAATGTAAAAAAAACGTGCTCGCGAAAATTAAACAAATATTCTTCCTTTCGTTTAATTACATTTCCCTATTTGGGTATTAGCCAATTGAGTAGCCCTATTTGAGTATAAGCCAATTGAGTAGCACAAAGAAAGTAAGGTGATAGTTGCGATTTCTTTTGGTAGGTAAATAATAATTCTTATCTATTTGCCTATACTTAACTATCAATCGTCATTAATAGATCATGTATCGATATCGGTACTCTACTTTTTCTGGACAGCCTTATAATGTCAAAATGGCAGCCATATTTAGTAGCCGACGGCAGGCTTTTTTCGTAGGTACCTATTTCATGTCCATATACTTAGAGGTCAATGTAGTACTTGAGCCACATGTCAGTCGTCTAAAATATAGTCATTTATCAGATAAATAGATTTTTATAAAATAAATAGTAAGTACGCTTTAGTGTATTCCCTGCTTCGACCCATGCTTGTGATTAATTTAAAAAATACTGCTATGAACATTTCTAATTAAAAATGGACTACCCAGAAATATGTTTGCATCGAGAAACTTGTAGTAGATTTGGTATGCATTTTTGTACACTTTATAAATTCTTGGTAAGTACATGGTGAAACTATCCCTGCAGTTGGTAGGTATGCATGTTTTTTAAAGAAGCAAGCAAACACCGCTACGCCTACGAATAGCGGTAATCATCATCCTAGCGGATTACCTGCGTTTTACTTTCATTTGTAAAAAAACTTAAATTTAACAAACCTCTGTAGTCTGTGGTGTTGGTGCTGACTGCATGAGGTCCAGGTTTCGGTACCTACCCGAGTAGGGTATATCAAAATGTGTTTTATCAATTTTTCAATTTACTTAACAAAAAGCAACGGTTCCATAGACTGTATAGGTGTTGGCAAACGTTTGCCACTTATAACATTGTGGGACTAAGTAGGTACTTAACACTTTTGGTTAGTAGTGGGCGACCTCGTTGTACATACTGGTACATACCTCCATAACTTCTTTGGGAATGCGGGCGGGAAGATACTTGTGCCTACCTATTTTTTACCTTACTGTTTTACTTATACTTGTAGCTAGATAACTACTTTTAATATTCGATATACTAAAGAAAATATAAAAGTAAGTCTCTGGATATACTTCCTTGCGTAATTACCTATTTTCCGTGGATTTTATAAAAATTTATACTACAGTAATAAAAGGCAACTTTGAAGTCTCATTTTCGTCCTTGTTAAATAATTAACCTAATGATTAAACCTACGCAGCTATATCAATCGAGTGATTTAGAGATTGACCTTTATCTTCATATCGTCGCAAAATATCTTTTTAATAATGTAAAGCTGTTTTAATTCATTAGCCCATTGTGTATAATGTGATTTACTGCTAATTGTTTAATTGCCCGATTATCCCACTGGTTTAGTTTGGTCTGAAGGTAGAAACCACAAGGACTCGTCTGGCTTTAATATTTCCTGCCACTACAACGTCAGTGCCGCGGCCGTCGGCGCATTTCGGCTTCGAAAGTAGAGTAGTTGGTAAAATTACAAATGCAAGCCTAATCAATCATGACATGTTATTAGTTTTACACAACACAAATAAAGATTTTTATTATTACGTTCGTAAATCCTTTCTTCACGATAGCACTCACTATTAACATTTTGTTGTTTAGGAGCGGTATGTTCCTATCTATTTCTTACAATCAATTTCTTCAATCCGTTTGTTTTTTTTGTCATCCCGTGTTATGGAAGTCCCAAAGTCGGGACATAACCTGAGACTACTTGGAGACACGATTAACGGCTACTCTACCCTCTAAACCAGAGCAGGACGATGGCAAGCATTGACAGGGACAGGTATGGCGGTGCCCGCAGGTAACAATCTAGGCGAGTCGTTACTAGACTCTGCCATCCAGTCTGATCGAACAGAAAAATTCAGAAAATTTTCCAGTGGGTAGTGTGGTCATCACAAAAACACCTAGATCTAATAACCTTCATATTTCAGGTAAATCGAGCAAACCGGAAGTCGCTTCCATGGACGCAGTTACACGTAAGGATGCTTGGGAAGGTAAGTTTACTCCTATGTCATAAATCGCATCTTTGTTTCGTGTCCGTGTTGACTAGGTAAGTACCTACATTAGGTTTCCCAGTTTCGATTGTCCGGGTTGGATAACTAATTTTTTTTTATTTTATTGAATTAGGCGTTACTTTGCGGAAATTGTGGCAAAAAATTCCTCCAAATGACACAGAATGTGTCAAGCCTTACTGACATTCCCTCCGCCCACCTCCGCTACCAGACCACGAATAATTGAAGAACTCGGGAAAAAATATAAATTGTCACGTCCTTCGCGTGTGACAACCCTACATAAAGTTCTCACCTCCCACCTTCGCGACCAAATCACGAATAGCGTCCGAACTCAGGAAACAAAACCACTTGTTACGTCCTTCGCCAACCAACACAAAATCATAAAACACAATAATAGGTCCAGAACATTGTCGAATGAACAAATAAATATATCGAATTCCCCATTGTTACGAATTTTAACAGCAATCATTACAACCAAGACGGTTAGTGCTAAAGTGTAGGTAATACTGCAACTCTGGGTGTCCACCTATTTACTTAGTCCTGCCGCCATAATGTGAGTTTCCTGTTTCAGTCCGGAGGGTAGGGTAGCCGGTAGACTTGCACAATTAGTGTAACACCTCGATGCGACGCATTTACTGCATTACTAGACTAATGACCATAATATGGCGGATATTATTAGTCGAATGCAGCTGCAGTAAGCTAAGGGGCCGCATTTCTACATGAAGGTGCGGTTGCAGTGATGCAGTGTAAGGTTTTTCAGTATAAAGTTTAAACCCGCATCACCACACACCGGAGCGATGTCCGGTGCTGTGTGTTATATGATAATACGAGTAATTCTGGTTGTATCTCTACTTACCTTTTCGGGGATACGGACGTGTACGTGTTCCTGTGCAATATTGCAAAATAAAAAAATATCGTACGTTCAACATGTGCTTCATTTACCATCCGGTTTAATAATAAACTTAAAATAAGTACTGATTAGATTAATAAGACGAGAGCTTGGGGACGTTTTTCATGGGAAAAAACCTCCCCCACCGAATAGAGAATTTCTTTGATTTGAGTGCTTGCAAGTGATAAAGTGCGTCGTAGTGAGTATGATAGAGATACGACAGTGAATCTTTGTGAATGTACAACAATTAAGATAGGTAACATAATTTATTGAATAAACTCCTTATACATTTTACCATGGCAATTCAGAACCATCATACTGCAAGAATCTTCCACTGTCCTTCTCTCTCAGCTTGTCCAATGTCGTGAATATTCCTGATATACTACAGTCGACTTCTAACGTCGCTTGTTTGCCCCCCATGTCTGTCTTCACCCAGCCAGGGTGAATCGATGCAACAAGTATCTGGCTCTCTTTCAAGTCAATACTCATTGATTTTGTTGCCGCATTCAATGCTGCCTGTAATTAAATGGTATTTTACACAATTGGCAAACAATCAAGCACACATGTTAGAGTTATCCTACAGAGTTGGCATAGGCGTATAGATAAGAAGTTCGTCGACTCTATGTCAAGCAGCTACTGTCATGTCTGATATTGACCAACTGAGGGAGACAAGAGAAAATGTAATTTGTGATTAGAGGATAAGTTACAGGAAGCGAAATCGCAGTGTGACTGATCAGAGGCACAAGGAATACCGACTAGGGCAAGAATTTATCGGATTTTTAGACTGAAGTGGCACGACCAACATTAAGTAAAAGCAGTGCATGTCTTACCAACGTTTTTAGATTATGTGAGATTTTACTTGGGCGCTATTCTTGGTAAAAAAAACTTACTTAATAGTACAGTTACTTTTGACTAGAACAAGCGGCCGCTCTTAATTGCTGATGTTAAAAAAAAACTCAAAAAATCGTAAAGAAGTTTCTTTGACAAATAAGAGGAAGTACTTACGTCATGTGATGTGATAATATTAGACAAGTTATTTTTACCTATTTCTTATACAACTCAGAAGCAATTGCACGCATATGTATCTCCAATACAATCTCGCGCGGATCTAATAAAGTACTCGTGTATTCTCAATAATTTCCTTTTAAACCAAACCGGCGAATCTCTCTCAAAGAAGAGAAGAATCAAACGTAGAGATTCCATTCCACACCCACTACCGGCTATCCAAGCTAAAGAAGAGACAGTTGAACTCGAACTTCGCCCAGAACTCTGTCATGATAGCATATCTGGCTTAAACCTAGAGAACGCCATTTCAATGATAGCGTAGTTGCGCAAAAAGCTGCAGGGCTGTAGGACATACCCACTAACGCAGAACAACCTGGATAAAAGAACACCACAACAGTCCTAATTTCCAAAAGTTAGTACTCAACTTAAATTAACCACAACAAACACCAAAAAAAGAAGATAATATGAATATAATATCTTATACTCCATACGGTGGTCCAAGTGTTAAAATTCTGGATGCAACATTTCAAGTTTCTTTCACTCAGCGTGCTAATGTTATTTGTTTTCAAACCTTTAAATGTTCTATATTCTATAGGCGCAAAGAGTGCAGCGCTTACAAAACTGTTGGTTAGACACACACATATACGCACACATGCAGGCCCACTCACACACAAACACACACACAAAATACAGAAAGGCAGACAGACAAAATCGCGCGCGCGCAATCACGCATTCATGCACACATGTTACAATATTGATATATCTGGATATGATTTTTACTTTCATTCCTTGAAAGTAAATTTCAGTTCACAAGTTATATTTATATCATAAGAATTGTTACTATTGTTGTATAATGTTACTCCCTGTTTTACGAAATAAATTATTATTACTATAAGCTGCTTAAGAACAAACTCAGGCAAGATTTCAATACCCGTCCGTTTTGAAGAAAGGGAAGAAGAATAAAATACAACATACAGAATGAAATAATAAAATAAAAAATACTATTTAAGAGAACTGGAACAAATAAAACACATCTCTTAGCTCTGCCACTCCCTTCCTTTTGAATAGATGCTTTATAAGTATAAACAAAATATATTATAGACCCCAGCTTTCATCTAGAAGAAATTTTTGTTTAAGAAATCCGAGAGGAATTTATGATGAAGAGGTATGACGATCAATATATATTTGTTTGACCAGGGCGCAAGCAGAAAGTCCAGGAAGCAAGTTATTAACTTTTATCAAAAGGGAACCCAATACTCTCTCACGCATCTACAGCATTGATGAGCCGGTGCAAAAATCGAAGCTTGGTGAGGAAAGAAAAGCCCCGCTCTACGTGGCAGGTGTCTGCAGTTCTGGCACTTATCGCAAAACAGCTACAGACCCAGAAATGCGTTTGCTGTGGTAGTGAATACCGCGTAAAAAAATCTTTCAGAGAAGAGCTCCTAGTTTGTGTCATTTATGACTGACCACATATCGATAAAAACATAAACTGTTTATTGTATAAGGGACAGGGGCACCGGAACTGACCATCTCATCAAAACCGTCTCAGCCGGAACATGATATTTCAATCGAAGGCGCGAATCCCAAAGCAGTAGCGACACTGACAGACCGAGAAAACGACCATGCATCTAAATGACCACAACAATAAATAAATATCTCAGAACAAGCTATACAGATCGAATCTAACCCCAAAGTAAGCAAATCATATGCATGTGTTATAGGTGTTAGTCAAAGATTATAATACATAGAAATACTTAAATAGATACTAGATAAATTTAATAAACACCTAGACCCGGAAATGCAGTCATCTAAATGCTTTTAACATAAATGCCTGCCCCTGTCAGGAATCGAATTCGAGCCTCGAAATTGGTCGGTGTAGGTAGGCGTGTAGACTAGCCAATCGACCAACGACCAAGGCAAAAATATACCAAAAAAAACAGCGGAAAGACTACAATCCCACATAGATGATAAGAGCGGCCAGTAAAACAACGTAATGGAAACAACATCTGCCTAGCCTAAAAGGGCTACGACGACGAGCCAAATGGTCCCACTCGTATCTCTTAGTGAAGGGCAATTATCTAATTAAGGTTGTAAAAAAAGTTATCGAATGAATTTTTAATGAGGCGCTTGGAAAACTCCGTGCCGGAACAGGACCAGTATCGGTCGATTTCAAGAGGATGAGGGGTAAGACACGCTGAGGATTAGACGTTGGAACGGAGGACAGTGGTAAGATCTCTCAAGGGTAAGGTCACGTCTATAAAACATAATCCTCTCTGCCTGCAAAAACAATTACTATATTTTAAAATTAGAGTACCTGGCTGACCGCGCGAACGCAAAATATTTTAAATTAACAACTTCCAAAATGAAAAAGAAAATAATTAGGTGATATGTTTTATATTTGTTAATAATCCCTCAGGCCAAATCAGAGGCATCAGCGAGTATAAGCTTTTAGACTTCACACGTGCCCTAAGATCACGACCACAAAATAGCGGCGTACCGGCCGGCACCATCAAGGTGTCCAGTACTATTAGGAAAGGTTGTAAATTAAGGGTCCATGTATGCTAAAATACATCAGCAGTATAATGTTTTTTTTTCATACAAAGCAATCATGGATCTTGGTGACAAAAATATACAAGATTAAAATGAATATGCTTTATAAGACTAGTGTTTCCAAAACACGATTCATTTCACTTTGCTCGATAGAAAAAAATCAAAAAGTTAACCCTTTTTTGAAAGCAAAACCCAACTATCTACTTCAATTGTAAAAATATCGACACCAGATTTAACATAAACATAGATAAGTACTACATATACCTAAAAGATAAGTGTTTCAGTTTTTATACTTTTTTCAAATTACTTTTTATATATAGTGTCAAAATTAGTGATTTGTCGCTTAAGACGTTTACTTTAGAGCGCAATATTTCATAGTAATCATGGAACGGGGGAGTGCGGCAATTGGCTCTTCTGGCTGACTAAGTATGGGGCCTTAATTGCTTGAATACAGTCTCCCCATAACATGATAAATATGTCTTTCAATCGTTATTCACGACTTACTTAGCCAATGTCAGATACGGGAATTAAGTCTTTATTTCAGTCATTAGTCACTATTTACAAAGTTATGTAAGGCTCTTGAGTATAGCGGTGGCTTCGTTACTTAAGCTCATTTAGTGAGATTTGTCGGTAGCGAGGAAATACACGATACTCTAATTTCATCATAATTTTTTCACTTGTGCACTTTATCTAAACAAAGTTAAACTAATTCCCAGTTAAATTAACTAATTTTACCCATAGTTAACACCAAATACAATAATTACGAAAAACATACGACCATCTTCTTTCACGATGGCGCCAAAACTCCCAAATGTTCTTATTTAATTATATTTGCTAATCTCTGTTTATACCAAACATATTTATGGTGCAATACCAAACTACAACTGGTATTTTAGGTCTGTCATGACTAATTTTACCGACGGTAATATTGGTAATACCTTCCTTATCTCAATGCAACAACTGCAAGCACACTGACGTGGCGTGAGGTACTTGAAAACTGAAATGATGTTGATCACAGAACAATATTACTCACAGAGATGTTGATGGAGCACTTAACGTATTATGTACAGTCAGCAACCGAAACACAGTACAGTATTACAATACTTACAGTATTTTAAAGTATTGTACGGGATTAGATATTTCGATTGTTTACTGCACCTAATAAGTAGGTATGTAATAATGAAAGTAATTTGTACCTTAGAACACCTATATGGATAGAAGCCACCCTTATCGTTTTGAGCTATAGATCCCAGTACTGAGCTCATATTAATGACTGCAGCCCTTTGTATACCCATGGGCTTGTCACTATTGACCGCCGACGCTTGCTTCAATAGTGGGAGGAAGCTCTGAAAACGTTAATATTTAAAACTGCAACCACGTTACTATACGTATAAAAAAACTCGACTGTATCATTCTTAACATACTTAGGTAAGGTTAACACTTAGGTGTACACAATATCGCTATTAATATTAAAAGTGCGAGTTTATAACATAATAGTAATTTGTATTTTTATTCATTTTATGTAGGGTAGGTATATTCCGTTTTCACTTCAAAACGGTTGAACTGATTTAAATGAATATTAGCATAAAATAGATTAGGTATTGGAGAAGTAAATAAACTAGTTAAAAGTCTCTAGGTTTCCGCGGGCACGGTATTGTGACAGTGTAAATGGTATTGTAATCTAAAGGATAGCGCCCACTGTTGACGGGGCGGAGCGTGTCTTGTCGGGGTGCATTGCATTACAAAGCAGACTGACGCGGGTCGGGCTGCATCGCTTCGGCGGATTTTTGTTGCTCAGTACCAGAGTAGAGCAAAAAAAATATAGAGGCGACTCGACGTTTGAATCGTCACATATGGAAAGTATCGGTGTCTAGTAGTTGTCATACGAAACTTTAGCGTTAAAATGACATTTGAGCTCTTTTTTTCTTATGATATTAGAAGGCAAACAAGCAAGTAATCCGCGTCGATGCGCCCCGGCCGTGGCATAGTGGCCGTTGCTCTATACAAAATGTATGCAAGCGATTTTGGCGGATTATTGGGCTGCGATACATCCCATCCCGGCCCATCCAAATTGGCGATATCCTTAAAGGTTACATTACTGTGTCTCAAGAGAGCAAAATTACCTACGGAATTTATGTAACCACCTTAATACCTTCAGAATTAAACTGGTGTATGGAACGAATTAATCTCTTTTAAAATGAAAAATTATACTTGATATCATATATCATTAAAAATATGTGTTGTGAAATTAAATCCGCAGGCAATTATCGCGTATCATTAGATATTATTTTATAATCAACACGAATTCCAAACAAACAAATGTTTTACGCGTAGAAGCGATTCCTGCATTTAACAAAAAGTTGTCGAAAATTAAGCCAAGAATATAAAGAACAATTAATTAAAATAGATTCGATAAAAGACTTATACCTAATTTAGAATTTCACTCTTGGTTTTTAAAAATTTCAGATTTATGCAAAACTTGTAGCCCGTGCCAGCTTCCCAAGGGTGGAAAAACTTCTAAGTTTTTATACGAAAAAAAACTTCCTCTTGAATCACTCTATCTATTTAAAAACCTAACTACCTAAACCTAAAACTAGTTTTAAATATCTAAGCATACATAGAAACAGACAGTGGACAGACATCCTCAATAATTTCCCTTTTAAATAAAGCCATACCTATATGTAAATTACGAGTGTCAGCTAGCGCAAAATAATTTGAGATCGAAACAATAAATACACAGGTAGGGGTTTTTCTGGTGCCCGGGGTGTATCTCTGCCTACATCGTCGGCGTAACGGGCATGAAGATACATCGTTACTTTTTCATTTCAAAAAGATAACCTGTACTCTATCAAATTTACTAAATTCATCACACATATTTTTTTAGATTACACTGAATTTAACTGACTCAGCGACTAGTGCGGAGTGTCTACAAGTCAATGTCACCTTAGTCACCTTCTGGACAAGAATGATAACTAATTTTATGCACCTAAGCGTAACAACTTGTATAAATTGGGTGAACTATAGAAACTCTGTCACGGAATCACTGTATGGCGTTAGATATAATATAGAGAAGAGTAAAACTAGGTACCCAAGGGCCTCCTGGAGCAGTTATTCGGGCGCGTCAGATTGTATGGAAGATACTTGTACCATGAATTAAAGATTCTAACAAGTGTCAAATCTCAACATTGAGTCGGCTTTTGATTACGCCAGTTACACAACTTTTTCAGGATTTTATGAAGTTTGTCTGTAGTAAGAACTTAAACAATCATATTCTAGAAATAAATAAATTTCATTTCAATAACATTTTGACGGTGCAAGCCATATACCTAACATGGAAATGTTTTTGATGAGATTATTGTGTTCAACAGCACAACAAATAACTCAAATCCGATTCCAATTTCCAATTTGCATAAAAAAGAGTTTTAAAAAAACAATTACAATCACAAAACAGGTGATTGTAATTGTTTTTTTTTAACTTAGAAGACGCTTACACACCGCTAACGGCCAATATTAATAATCAATCCTAATCCAGAATAGACCAAAACTTGCTGTCCAAGATTGATATTTGGATCCATTTTTATGTTATCGCTTGCTAATAACATATCTATTGAAAAGATAAATATGACAATTAGGTATAGGATAGGCCGGCGGATACGTAGCTATCTAGATTGCTTGAAATCAATCTTTAGAGATACATTATTAGCATTGGCCGTAAAACTACAAGCGTCACGTGACTTTATTTATTCTCCGTCATCTAATCGACATTGGGTCTCCATGACCCTGGACTGGCTAGACCTTTAGCATCTTGGGCGCCCCTACTATTATTTTACTTAATCATAGTAGGGGCGCCCAGATTTATTCAATATTAGAAATTATAGTTGCGAAGCCTGAGCTTAAAAAATCAGTATTTTTGGGATTCTCTGGTACTGGTATTGGTACGATTGGTTTATACAAGCAGTCGCGCTGTAGTCTGCTGTTAGTACGTACATGCTACAAGTAACAGACTAAGGAGGTAATGGTGGAAATGGCATATGGGAATTACAGGGTTGTTAGTTGACCGATTTTACTTATTCTCTGTCTATATAAAAAATATATAGTATAATATATATACAAGCGGCTTATCATTAAGCCTCAGGTACCTTTGGCAACGTATTATAATATTTACAGACATCAGTGGCTCGTATTTTGTTCCATTAGTAAATCAGTTTTCGTACATTCTTCATAAATACCTACCTACCTA
>NJDD01002016.1:33266-53211 GCA_002245505.1 Calephelis nemesis | reverse complement strand
CGCTGACCCCTTTAACCTAATCTTGGCTCTTACTATCCAGGTAGAGAGGCAGATCATCTTTTCAAGTTAGGAGACCCGCAACAACACGGACGGGTAAAACGCAATTCAGATACAAATCCACCTAAACTTACTGACGTGTATGGCAGGTCCACAGATTTGATTCCATGCATTTTTTTAAATGGAATTTCGGCATACAAAATATTTTCTTACGGAAGAAGGAATTCCACTAACACATCACACACATTAGTTTTAGTTTTGTCACAACGGTTCTATGCATTGAGTGGGTACCTATACATTTAAAAAAGCAAATAAAATGTCTCTTATCTCCGATAGTTAGAGGTACAACCAGGGGGGTTACCATAAGCTCTTAAAACAGTACTATTTCAAAAATACTAATTGTCAGTCGAGAAAGACAACCTTATGACGTATACCATAAAGTTGCTTATAAAGGCAGACATTTAGCAAGATGGAAATAATACTGCTATAAGCGGTCATGGTAGGGCCCCAGGGCACCGAAGCCGAAGACACTAAAGTCCCACAGTGTGATAGGTGGCAAGTCTGTCGCTAACCAGACAAGGCTATTTGACAAGTTTTTAAAACCTATTTTATTTTAACTTTTAAAAAATTAGGTATATTAAAATCAAATAATATTAAAAATAAAAGGGTTTTTTGGTTGAAAAATGTTGACATGGCCGATTAAATATCGGCAGTTTTACCCTACGTAGGTAATATTTCACTTTTGGTTTAAATCATGTTTGTCTTAAAATCTATCATATACTATGTACCTATTCAAAACAAGTTTTAAACAACTTCGAACAGCCGTGCGGCTTATTGTGAAAGAGGAATCTCAATATACCGTCACACAGTTAAACTATTAACTAGTATGGAGGTTGATATTACTCAATCATGTAATATGTGTATTTTACTTAAATAATAATTTGGAGGTCCACGTAGTATGTAAATATATACTAATATTATAAAATAGTTGCTGACCCGGCAGACGTTGTTCTGCAATGAAAAATTGGGGTGAGTCACCCTTATTACTAAGGGATATGAAAAGGATTCACCCTCATCACTTAAGGTTATAAAAATAGATGTTGGCCGATTCTCAGACGTACTCAATATGCTCACAAAATTTCATGATAATTAGTCAAGCCGTTTAAGAGGAGTACGGGAACGAACATTGTGACACGAGAATTTTATATAATACCATATAATACTAGCTGACCCAGCAAACTTCGTATCGCTTGACATTAATGCTTAGACAGTAGCGCAATCTGTCGGATCCGATGTGAAACATTCTAAAATCAACAACTAATTATTATTAAAAATTTAATTAAAAAAACATTTTCCAGTGGACCAAATTGTGAATCTAAACCATTCTCGAACTCTCTCTCTAGAACACATACAAAAAGTTTCATCGACATCGGTCCAGTCGTCTAGAAGGATTTCAGTGACCTACACACTCACAGAAGAATTATATATATATAAAGATAAGTTATACCAATATTATTTGATTTTTTGTTTGTTTGACATGAATAGGCTCCGAAACTACTGGACCGATGCTGAGTGACATAGGCTTTGTTTCATCAAAATCAATGCATTAGAAGCCAAGTTACGCAGGCGAAGCTGCGTGAAATGGCTAGTTAGAAATAAACTAAGAAACTAATTAAACTAGCTTATAGATTTCAATTCGTCAGTAATCCAAAATAATGACGGCTTCAAATACAATCAGTACAAAGATGATATTCAAAATTGAGTAGGAAATTATAGTATAAGAAGCGACCGCATGGTTTTTAGGTTGATGTTATTTAAAATAAAAATCACATTCGTTTTTGTAGATTATTGCTATCAAGCAAACTGAATTGTAACAACAATTATAATTATGTATGATGTATGTATCTATTACACAGCGTTATTTTTTTAAAGGACCGGGAAATTTTTAATATAAGGGGGTAAAGGCATATATAGTAATGCATTTTAAATATTTTTGCCAAATTTTAATATTTACTTTTATAAACATTCATTTAAAACAGTCCGCAAAAATGCTTCATTTGTTGTCACGTGGTACGAGTCATGAAATCATCAGCACAGTGTAAATATAAATTTGAGAACTTCTGTCGGGTTCAGAAGCGTCTCATTGATGAGCGCCACGTCTATTTCTTCTTCTTTTTAGTATAAGTTTTAGTGGCGTGGTGTTGTTCTTCAGGCCACGGGCATTCTAGTATAGTATCCCGTAATGGCTTATCTGCCATAAACGGAAACTAATTTATTGAGCCATACCATTCAGTTTGACCGTCATTGTGTCATCGCCCGACCGAAGCGCCCCCTGCACATCTTGGAAGATCTGTATTACTTTTTCAAGCAATGCCAACCTTACTTCGTCCGGAGAGTACCACCACTATCCTCCTCCCTACGGGTCTTGGTAGAATGAGGTGATGCTGCAGTAGCTGTTGTTGCTGTACCGTTGTTGGTGTGGTAGATGAAGACATTTTCTTGGCTTTGTTCTTCTTCTTTTTTGGTTTCTTCTTCGTCTGTGGCTATCCAGTCCTGCTTGTAGGTTCGTTGGCAGGCGGTCGGAGAGTTGAGACTTCTGTTGGCTGAGTTGACGGGTTGGCTACGTCATCAGTATGCGAATACGACTGCAGTCGGTGGGAACCAGTTTTATGCTTTGTTTACGTTTTGACCATGCAATTTGTATTTAGGTCGGATAAAAATAATATTTTTTTATCTTTGTTTTTTCATAGGTCGAAAGTGTTATCGACTCCAAACCGTTTCTCAAAATTAAAAATTCAATAACAATAAGTATACGATTGATGACATATTTCAAAATATCTAATCTAAACTAAAACTGGAAAATTTTATAAAAAAACATATTCAAATATCTCGAAAACGGTTAGGTAGGATAGGGTATTTCTCAATCAAATCAATTAGAAATGATAGAAGCTTTACGCCCTTAACGGATCTATGTCGACTTACCCTGTACCCCTGTGTTATACCCATTGTCTTAAGTTTAAAAAAAATAAGTATAGGTATTTACCCAAATGTAAAATGTGAATATTTTTATGTTCTCTGGAAATATTTTTCAGCTCCTAAAACAAATTGAGAATAATTTAAGTATGTACGAAAATTTTAGCATAATGGATACGTTATAGATTTACGGAATTGTAAGAAGTTTAGTTTTTATATTTACAAAACAAAAAAATATTAAATGCAATACATTAGGTAAGATGATAGTTAAGAGATAAAAATGAATACGTAATCTATATAAATATATTTTATTTTGTCAAGTTTGTTGTCCAAAAGTTTATCTACATAGCTTAAGCTAGGACAAAGACTTCGCCAGCGCGGTATTAAATAAATATCCTACAATCAAACATCGATCAAGTCACATATAACATACAAATAAACATTTTTTTTGTTGCTTCTATTATCCCCTTGTTGACCCCTGTACAGAATACGCATTTACCTCCCTGCCTGACATCTCGTAAGAGGCGAGCATAGGTTGAATGGATTAATAATAACACTAAGTACCTAATGATTGTGTTTGGCATTATCATGTTGCGGTTAACAAAATACGGTAGGGTTCTGTAGCATGCACATTAGCCAAATACCCCGTCCTGTCAGCGATGCATATTATATAACATCTGCTTGTTCGCTGTCTTATGTCCTATAAAACATCTATTGAAAACACAATAATTGGCCCTGTGCTTTATACGTATGTAAAACGAACAGTCGAGAATTTAGTTAAAATTGGTTGGTAATAGAAATACATCTCACTCTCTCTCTCTCCCTCTTTTACTTTTTTTTATAGTATGTATGGACATCATCATGGTCCGTTTTTAAAACATAGTGAATTAGTAAGAATTCAAAGAAATATCTTGATAGCAAAAAATTGCGTTGTCACTCTAGCTATGTACATGTACCTAGGTTCTTTAATCTATAGCACTTCGTCATCGATGGCTGTGATGGCGTCATCAGCTGTCGTCTGTCATGGTCATGTCATTATTGTCATCTCTTTCTAGCAACCACCATTTGTAAAAGAGGAGTACAATATATAATACACGACACAGAGTTCTCTAATTTATTTGTGTTCATAATAAGTTCGAAGTGAAGTGTATAGTGCTTCTAATAAAAAAATATACTATCAGTAATAAAACTTAGTTTTTAAAATGGCACCAATAGGTAAGTAAATTGTAACAAATCTTACCTCAGAATGATTGCGACAGGTTGCAAATATATTTTCGAATTTGTTATTTTGTGTGAGATATTTCACAATTCCTAGGCCTAATCCTCGGTTAGCACCTGTGATTAGTACAGACCGCATTCTTTGGATAGTACTTGCTGTCTATTTTCTGTAAAATAATCAACAAAGTGTGAGTTTTTGACATCCAAATTTGATAGAAAGCTATCTTCTTGAATCGTTGTGAATTGTGATAACCTGTCTCTGTCGTTTACTAATGTCAAGAATAAAAATGACAATATTGAATAATTTTCGAAGAATATCTAATTTTATAAAACCAGTCAATCGACTAGAAGGAATAATAATTATCACAAAACGTACTTTTGCGAGTAAGTGGTCTTATAATTAATTAATTCTTGTAATGAGCCTGGAAGTAATAACTTAGACATAACCTACATTTTTTTTCCCAAGTGTAATTTGTTTTTTTAAGTGCTTAATCATTTAGCCTCTGTATTCGTTTTGGGTTTTTTATAGTTTGAGGAAAACAATGCACTTTAAGCTATTACTTAGACACAGTGAAGTTATGTAAACAAAATGTCTAATTCTATACATTTTTATTCACCTAAATTGAGTACAATTTTGTTTCTATTGTTGCCTGTGCCAGGTGGATGGATTTGTTGTGGCCAAAAGACCAAGTTGGTAACTCCCTCAATTACTTATGATCAAGGTATCAAAGTATTAATATTCACAGGATATTATGTGCGGTTAATTGTTGTATTTACATGCACCTTTAAAGGGCTAATACAGTTCTTATTGTTACATATTGTTAATCTGAATTGCCTTTTTGTTTATTGTACATTATGTACAATGTATCTAGTGATACTGTCTAATGATGTCTAGGCAAACATTGTTTTCTTTTTAGTTGGGAACTTAGTTGGCATACGTACCTACATACATATATTCACGCCAAGTTCCTTACGAGGTAGGCAGAGAGTATAGAGTGCCAGACCTCACGATCCTGACAAACCTGTCTTGCTTACTTCACATTCATTACCATTACTTGGCATATAACTTAGATATGTAGCTGTAATGTTACACTTACTTTTTACAAGCTTTTATTTAACTTGAAAATTAAGTATTTGTCTGGGTGAAACTTAGAGAGCCAGCTTTTAAGAGATATCCTTAACTAATTGAGCTTGATTATGGCATACATTTAATTTTAGTGACAATAAAATGGTTTGATATAATGAGGCTTCTGCCTGGTCATAGGAACTTATTTGATTTCCAACATTATCGTATTGTATTGGCACTTATTTGCTTTTGAGAATTAGCTGCTGGGAATAGCCGTAATAAATAAAAGCTTTTCACTAAAATATATTTATTGTTTAAAACATTCATATTATAGCTTTAGTGATCTCTAATAGATAGTTGTCAAAAGCCTAAGCCATTATGAAATTATTTGAATATCTAATGTGATCTTAAATATGAAAAATAATCCTCATTTCCCTTGGTGCATCACGTCATGTGGATGGATGAACAAATTCTCATAAATTTTTTTTATTTGTTAGTTTCCGTCTGGAAAAGGTTTATACAAGAAGAAAAATGTGTATTTAGTGGAAAAAAAATTTTAATACAAATGTTAGGAAACATAATCAATTTCAAAATTTTTCATAACTGTCACAGGCTGTGAATAAATGTCAGCTAAGATCATTTTTAAAAATTGGATAAAATTCATGTGGTGCGGGGTATCGTGGTAGGATATGAGATGTGGTACAAATTTGCCTGAACAGCTAATACAAAATACATGCAACCCTAAATTTTGACTCTTCTACTAATAACACTTATTTTTGAATAGCAATACAAGTGCTTTAATAATTGGATTAGTGATTTCTAAAACCCCTTGTGCACCTATGGAGCTGGATATAATGTTCTAGAAATCACCGATTAAATTCTACTCACAAAAGAAATAATTTATTGGTTATGTCACAAAATGAGTTACTATAGCTAACCCAACAAAATGTCAATCAGCTGACACATAAGTAAAATTTATATTTTCTTTAAGTTTTCTTAAATTTCTTAAGTATAGCAAAACACAAATAGTACTTAAAATACTTTGCGTAGCATAAATACATATCATATAACAAGAAAAATGCCTAGCTTAATATATCAAAATATTTACAATGTAATAGATATTCTATGAACATTGTCATATATAAAATTCTCGTGTGTTAGTGTAAGTTACCATACTCCTCCAAAACGGCTTTACCGATATTCACTCAATTTTATTTGCATATTTAGTAGAACTGCAAATCGGCTCCTATCTATTTTTCATACCCCTAAGTGATAATGGTGACTCACCTCAAGTTTTTTACGAGAATCACATTAAAACAAATAGCAGAACAACCTCTGACGGGTCATCTAGTGTAAATGTAAATATTACTGATTGTAGATTTATTATATGATTAATAATTACTTATGTGTAAAATGTGAAACAGTATTTATGGTTAATAATTTAAATGGCAGGGCAGGTTTGAAAAATGTATATTTACATATTTTTATTTAATAAAATATAACAACTGTATCATAAGCCCAGTCGTCTATTTCATGTTGCACTGTAGAAATATGTGATATCACTTTTGCACATTGTAGATGGAACATACGATTTTGATTTGGCTGTGATCGGTGGTGGGTCAGGAGGATTGGCTTGTGCTAAAGAAGCTGTAAATCTTGGTGCTCGTGTGGCAGTACTTGACTATGTGACTCCCTCACCACAAGGAACCAAATGGGGTGTAGGCGGAACATGTGTGAATGTTGGGTGTATACCGAAGAAATTGATGCACCAAGCTGCTATTTTAGGAGAAAGTATACATGTAAGTATTTTTTTTGTTTCATAAATATTTAATCTAAATCAAAAGTTTATAAAATACGAGCGACCCGCCCCGGTTTCACACGGTTATAATATATACATGTAAACCTTCCTCTTTAATCACTTTATCTATAAAAAAAACTGCATCAGAATTTGTTACTTGGTTTTAAAGATTTAAGCATATAAAGAGACATAGGGACAGAGGTAGCGACTTTGTTTTATACTATGTAGTGATGCACGCTTCCAATAAAATATATAGCTACTAGAAATTCATTGTCTTAAGGTTGTAAAGTGAAGGGAGGGTTTTTATTCTTTTTATTTGCTCCAGTATTATAAGAGCACTAACATTACGTTTGTTTTGTTTTTACTGGCATTAAATGTCTAACTAAAGTAACAACAATTGTCGTAACACTATGTACAGCAATATAATGATATATATAATGATATTTTAAAAAACCTTTGTGTCCTTTGTAGTTGTTCGTACTCTTCAAGACCTACAATAGACTCATAAAAAATATGTTTTTTTTCGCCAAAACTCTTGCGAGCTTTCAGAGTGACAGTGAAAAATTGTTAGACAAATCCATTCCGTGATCAATTTTAGGGTTTCGTTACAAAAAATAAAAACCATTATAAATCTGTCGTATTTGCCTTTCTATCTGTATGCCACATATATTTAATTCTGAAATTTTTAGGACTATATACATTATATTCAACTATATAGTTGAAATTTTATAAGTAGATGTGTTCTGTTAACTGTTTTATGAATAATTTTGCTAAATTTTGTTAAGAGATCCATTACAAAAATGATTTCTAAAAATATGTTTAATTATCAAAACTTTGGGTTTGATTGTTTCCTACATTTATTTGTCAGGAAAATTTTATGTATTTAAGTAGGAAGCTGTTATATAAAAAAATATTACCTCCTAATTATTTGTAAAATTTTAAACAAAGCAAAATTGCAAGAATGTGGTAGTTGAATTGATCATCTTTATTATTACTATCTCTTAAAAATATGTTTTTGTAGGGCATGGTAAGTGATCCAAATCCTGGAATCCAACCCCCTAAGCTCCTACCTCCTGTTCCTGATAGTCTGGTAATGTTACGTTTTTTCCTTCCATTTTATTGGTTAGTTACAATATTTTTAACATTAAGTTTATATCATAATATTTGGCCAAACAATTCATAACTTGTTCGTACATTGGTGATATTCCAGCGAAAGTGATTGGTGTAGCTCACTCAAACGCTTCTATGTTCTAAGTTTTTTTTTTACTTGAAACGTCAAAATACTGCACCAATTTTTTTTGTACGAATTTTTTTGTTTGACAGGGTCTATTATTTTTTAGTGTAGTTTAAAATCGAGCCATGTTTATTAATAATTTTAAACAGTTTTGTTCATGATGTGTAGAAACATACAGCTATCATTTTATATTAACTTTAGGATGACTTGCAACTTTTTGGTGTACTCAACCGCTAATTACTCTACTAATTTGCACAACTTAATCCAATTACTTTCTACCGCCTCGTTGGTCGAGTGGCTAGCGTACACGCCTAACTACATCGATCAACCGCGAGGCTCGTATTCGATTCCCGACGGGGCAGGCATTTGTGTGATGAACATTTAAATGTCTGCATTTCCGGGTCTGGGTGTTTATTAAATGTATTCTGGTATCTATTCAAGTGTTTTTATGTATTAGTATCGTTGACTAACACCCATAACACAAGCATATAATTTGCTTACTTTGGGGTTAGGTTCAATTTGTGTGACTTGTCCAGGGATATTTTATTTAATTACTTTCTACCGCTAACAAACATTTACCAACTATTATTAAAAATGTGAGAGGCGCTTAGTAAACATTATAAAAAAACAGGAATATAACTGGAGTAATGTGTTGTCCCTATAGTGTAAGTTTACCTACTAACTACTGCGCAAACTGTAAAATGACAGCGAGATAATAGTAGATCAAGAAAAACTCTCCTAAGAACTTCTTCTCTTAGTTAATTATAGTATTTTACTTGTAATATTAGTTAAAATTTGTACAGTTGAGACCTGTATTAAGATAATTTTACACCCACTTGACATTTGTTGTAATCTATCTCTAAACAAAATTTATCAATGTATTGACATAGCTTTAACAGCTATACAAGCAATAGTTTGTGATTGAAAACAATATAAAAGGCCACAACTACCATTACAATGTTAGCATTCTCAAATGCTTCATATTTCAGTTTAGAGGCTGTTGTAGCCAATAGGTTGTAGAACTATGACCTAGGTTGACATTCCACAGTCTAATCGCTTGGTTATTATCGGAGGCTGGTATCAAGAGTCTCTGAAGACAGAGTGTTTGTATGGAAAGGGTAATGAAAGTGGAGGAACCCAGGCAGGTCTGCCAGGATTGTGAGATTTGAAACTCGATATTTTGCCTACACCGTAAAGGACTTGGGTATATGTATGTATGTATGTATGTAGGCAATAAATTTACACAAACATCTTATTAACAAACCTTCACGAGTGCAGCGCACGTTTAACGTATTTTTTTACTGTGATTAGAAGTGAAATAAGCAGATGCATTTTCTGATGGTAAGAAATTCACTATGGACACTAAAAGTAATAATGCAAAAGAGCGTTTCGTTTATATTATTACCTTATACTATAAAAAAATAGAAGTTTAAAGGGCTATGAAGATTTAGGCTTACCTACTGTTTGGCAATTTGTTTTTCTTTTTCAAAATTTCGTTCACTGACAATTCTTTCAAAAATGGATAGCTAATATCAATACAAATAAAAAATATTCTTAGAAAAAAGCTCGTCAAGTGTCACATTACGAAGATAAAAACAACTAAAGTTTTACTATTAAAGGTTACGACTTGACGAGGTTCAGACAGGTTTACTAAGTTACATCTTTGGAAGCTCATATCTTCGAAATGTGACACTGTACGCGTTATTGTCTCCGATTGTTTTTTATTTGTATTGATATTAGCTATCCATTTTTGAAAAAATATTACTGAAGGTGATTTTGAAAAAAGAAAACAAAATGGCGGACAGTAGGTAAGCCAGGCTTCATACAAAAATTTCGTACTTTATGTACAACTTAAAAAATAAAGCGTAAAAAATTTTCGGGTGTTTAAGTTTAAACAAGTAAAGTACCTATTTCATAATGATTAAATAAGCGTGCAAACAATATCATCAACTTGTTGTGTCTACATAAATATACCTCCTTTGATTTTTTTGTTTGTGACTCTAAGAAAACAATCGTGACTAGCAAGTTGTATTATAATATTTAGGTTTCACATATTATAGTTATTTAATTTAACCACGGTCAAGTCACTTGAAGGACACACTTATATGTATAGAACATGTAGTTTAAATCTTAATTATCTACATAGGTATTATACGTGATGCCAAAACTTTGGACCCCTTTTTAAGAAAATTGCGCGGACGCAGGAGCATTAAAGGCACACTTATAGTTAATGTGTAGGAGAAGTGCAGAACGCTTATATTTTTTAATAATAATGCTTACAAAGAACATTAAATCAATAAATGAAACATTACTCACACTACCATGCATTTGACACACACAAACAAATATATTGATGATAACGATAAAAGATCACAGACGGCGCCCTAAAATTTTTGGAAACAAAGTAGTTGGTATTGAGAAATAAAGATAGCGTTCTAATCAACAAGCTATTACAATTTATTATGGTCCAAATTTAGTATGGACCAACGGGCGACCACTAGTAAATATTACATAGTAGTTCCCCGCGACCATTCCCTCGCATTGAAGCTACTTAGCGCTAGCGTAGGTAACTTTAGTGTGTATCGACAATGACGTGTACTTTTTACCAAGGGGATATCCGTGTGCCCGCCTATGTAATACAAAGAATCGGAAATTCTAACTATTACAAGCAATTGACATTAGACCTATTAGCATTTTGAATATTTATTCCAGATGATGTTCTGTCTGGCCATATCACCTAAATAGGCACCTTCAGTCGTAATAGGCTTTATGTGGCAACATAAAATACGAGAGAATTCTATACCGACACAAAACATTCTGTCTCCTATGGGGAAAACCGTGAATATGTGTAATTTGTAAATTGTCTGGGTGCGAGGTTTATAATTGAAGTTAATTAATTAAAACTAACAAAACCGGTTGCGTAATATTCCAATGTAATTATCAGCGTATCAATTATATGACAGAGCCGGTGTATAATTATTATGTTTTCATTATGAGGCGTACATAGATTACGTAAGGCGTTTTGTACCTTATTGTAGTTTTCCCCGTGTTGGTCCGGGCTCCAGTTAGTCAGTCCTTTGCAGAACAGACCATCTGCCCTCCTGCCAGGCAGCTCGTAAGAGGCGAGCATAGGCTTACCGTCGCTAACACCGTGACATCTCACCCGGATTGGTACCACCGCCTTACCTATTCCTGTCGCCATAATGTCATGACGTGTTCCGGTTTGGAGGGTAAGGTAGCCGGTAAACTTACTTTAGCTCGAGGCCTAACATCCCTGCCTCAGGTTGGCAACGCACCATTACCACCTTTGGTGTCTCTAGGCGGCGTGAATTTCTTACTATCAGGAAATCTGACTGCTTGTTTGCCTTCCAATATCATAAAAATAAGTATTTTATAAGATTACTAGCGGCCCGCCCCGGCTTCGCACGGTTATGAAATATACATAAACCTTCCTCTTCAATCACTTTATTTATTAAAAAAACCGCATCAAAATCCGTTACGTAGTTTTAAAGATTTAAGCATACAAAGGGACATAGGGACAAATAAAGCGACTTTGTTTTATACTATGAACTATAAAAAGACGATTGCTATATTTACCAACAAACCTAGACATAAAAAAATAAATTAGAAACGCCCCTAGAGATTCCATAAAAATATTACGAATCCTTGGAAAATTTCTGATTTCATATTTTATTTTGTGTCTGTTGGCTTATCTGTTTGCTGCTGCATCGCAAGGAACTACTGTATCAATTTTAATTACGTTTTTATATTTTTGCAACTTAGTACTGTCACACAACAGGAGTACGACAGTAGGGTAAAGATTCTACTTAAAATAGCCATGATCTAAATCGGTCTACTAGAAGCCGTCGTGCAGGCGAAGCTGGGGGCATCAAGTAGTAACGATATTCAATTTTAAAACTCAGTTTCTGTTCATCATACTAATATTATAAAGAGGAAAACTTTGTTAGTTTGTTTGTTATGAATAGGCTCAAAAACTACTGGACCGATTTTAAAAATCTTTCACCATTCAATAGCTACATTATCCACGAGTGACATACCTACATAGGCTTTGTTTCATTCAAATCGGTATAGCAGAAGCCAAGTTACGCTGACGAAGCTGCGTGAAACTGCTATGTAATATAAACATGTAAACTGGTACAGTTAATGGGAAGCTACTAAGTCTATTTTTTTACTTTTGACGCCAAAAGAGGTGTTAGAAGTTTGACGTATCTGTCTGTCAGTCTTTGGCATCATAACTCCCGAACGTTTCTTTATCGGGGTTGGAAAAAAAATTAGTGTAACATTTTTTCGTTACGCGTCACATTTTTCTTTGTTCTTATCCCTACCACGCGTGATTCGAAGTATACTTTCTCCAGCGGAGTAGGGATTGTCAATAAACTTTATTTAACCAATTTCTGTAAAGTTGCATAAAGTAAATTAGTTTTTGAAAAAGAATGTCATAAAGAAGTTTCACTTCTTACGAGTGTACGCTAGTACACGCACAATTTTTTTTTTGTATTAAAGGTAACTTGTGTGCGAGTGTTCTTACGGTTTTTAGACATGTTTGATGAAAATCAGTTGAGCCGTTTAAAAGTTTTGGGGGGTGGTTAACCGAATGTCATCAAAGTTTTTACTTCTTAAAGGGAAATTAATTCCTTGTGTCGGGTTTCATTTTTAATTTTTAATTTAATTTTCTATCAAGTAATAATACTTTTCTTTCAGTTTGTTTTCAATGACAAATGCTAAATCAATTTCGGGCAAATCACTTGATTTAATAACGAGAGCAAAGTTAGTCAAAAGATAAGATATTCTAATTATCAATGGTTTAAATGTTATAACTAGAAACTGAGAGCGGAGGTGAGTCACCGCCAAGGTCGGAGACGCCAGTCACGTTTTGTTATAGACCTCATCCACATTAACGCTACATGCGATTACCGTGACATGCAGAAAATTGTGTAAATTCATTTTAGGAAACAATATTATCTAACACAGATTTGTGTTTCGTGTACGTGGAACAGATAACAATGATAATCCGAATTATTTTAAGGTAGTGACTATAAGAAATTTATCTATAATATAATCTATACAATTATCTATACAATATGCCATAACTGCACAGGATCCTACGTCTAGCACCGAGATATATATATTTTGATTGTATATTTGATATTTCCGTCGTCGGCGCTTGGTAAAACTTCCAAATACTCATATTTGTAAATGAAGAAACACCTGTATAGTAGGTACTACTATTTAAATTATGCGCTTCGTCTTTACACTTTTTGGTTTTTTTACACTTAATACATTTATTTTTAAATTGGCTGACTTAATCTAAATTTAAGCGAAATGATTAGTTATGTAATAACAACTCTATATAGATATATCTTTAAAATACATTCGGATTTCCGAAGCCTGACGAATATAGCCGAAGCGCATAATTCAAATAAATAAATATCCCTGAACTAGTCACACAAATTAAATCAAACCCCAAAGTAAGCAAATTATATGCTAGTGGCATGGGTGTTAGTCAATGCAACTATTATATAGAAATACTTAAATAGAAATGTATTCTACATTTAATAAACACCCAGACCCGGAAATGCAGAAATCTAAATGTTCATCACACAAATGCCTGCCCCCGTCGGGCATCGAACCCGATGCTCGCGATTCGTCGATAAAGTTAGGCGAGTACGCTAGCCACTCGACCAACGAGGCGGTCAAAAAATACTACTATACATGGCGCTAGCGCCGCTAGGCAGATGTAGTCCAATGATTTCGGGCCTACTTTTTAATTATAATATACAGTGACAACTGAGAACCATTTAGGCTTTTTGCACACATTGTACCATTTTATGACCTACATTTAAAATGAATCACCTCTGTGGTCTAGCGGTCCGGGTGTTGGACTTGACTGAATGAGGTCCCGGGTTCGAATCCTGGGTCGGCCAACAAAAAGAAAATTGGATTTTTCCAATCCAATTTTCTAATAAAAAAAAGATGTTGGTCGGGATTGGAAATGTGCTCCGTTGGCGATAGGCTTGCCACCTATTACATAGTGGGATTTAATGTCTTCGGCTAGTCGTGGGTGCCCAGGTTGTGCCTCTGCCTACCACTTCGGGGATTTCGGCGTGAAGATACTTTAACTTCTAAAATGAACATTTTTCACCTTCACTTTAAACAAGCCTCCAATCATAGCTTTGTACATACTCTAGGGAGGATGATAATTATTGTGGTAATTTTGTTGTGCCTCTCTAAACTAATTTTAAGTTAACTCTATCTTCTTTCAACGCAAGTAACAAAAACAGAAACAAAGAAGAAAAAACAAAAGAGACAAAACACTATCAGTGCTGTTAGATTAGTCTGTGCAAGTCATTTTTACAGACGTTTAATCTATCACTCGGAAAATGTTGATTAAAAACATCTGCCTATAACCATCTGCCTTCCTGCCAGGCAGCTCGTCAAAGGCGAAGCATAGGCTCACCGTCATTAACACCGTGACATCTTACTAGGTGGTAGAGTTTCGTAGCGACTCGCCCGGATTGGTACCACCGCCTTACCTATTCCTGCCGCCATAACGTCAATGCCTGCTGTTGACGTGTTCCGGTTGGAGGTTAAGATAGCCGGTAAACTGAGTTTTGCTTGAGGCCTTACATCCCGGCCTCAGGTTGGCAACGCACCATTACCACTTTTGGTGTCTCTAGGCGACGTGAATTTCTTACCATCAGGAAATCTGTCTGCTTGTTTGCCTTCCAGTATTATAAAAAAAAGACACAATTTCACATGTTCGAACTATTGTTCTAAAATGTTCCATCTCTTTTGTATCTGTTTCATTTGAAAAAGCATCTAAAATAAGTTTAGTTTGTGAACAGCAGAATCACCACAAATGTATCGAGAAAGAGCTATAAGTATAACGCAGCTATTACCTAATTTTTTTCTTTTCAACCTCGGTTTCGATATCGAGAAATTGTTACGTTATTTGCGTAGGTTTGTCAGTTGCATCTAATCTGTTACCATGAGTTTACGGCGTTTCGCTAGCGTCTCCGTTAATCATTTGTATAAAAACTTTGAACAGCGCCTCTACTGGTAACGAAGAAAACTATTTTTAGAGCAAAAGCGCTATAGATTTCGATACCTAATTACGGAATGTAATCTATGGCAACTCGTTAGATTTTTTGATATTATAAAAAATATAGATGTAGTGCTCTAGATTTAATTATACAATTACTTCATTTGTTTACGAAAACGAATATTGTTGGTATAAACTGTTTAAATGTTATTTAAAAACATATACGACACTCTTTCTAAAATTATCTATTCTGAGACTAAATTATTTATATTCTCACAATTAATAAGATACTCACAAGAAATACAATTTCGTAAAGTTTCACAAAATGTCACATAAATATCGAGTAAACTAATTACTAACTGCCCTATGTTAGATGTATTGAAAGAATATAATTCAAATTGAAGGAGTACGTACACATATATCAAGTTACCAAACACTATAAAACTAGTTTCAAATTTATTTCTGCCGACATAACGTCATGGCGTGTTCCGGTTCGGAGGGTAAGGTAGCCGGTAAACTTACTTTAGCTCGAGGCCTAACATTCTGACCTCAGGTTGGCAACGCTCCATTACCATCTTTGGTGTCTCTAGGCGGCGTGAATTTCTTACCATCAGGAAATCCGTCTGCTTGTTTGCCTTCCTATAACTTAAAAAAAAAAACTAAAACAGCGATTACCAGATAAAATTAAACAATTCTAATGTAAGTGTAGTAAACAAATGAGCATGACCATTTTGTATTGTATAATACTGATAGGCAACATGTCAACTTTTTATGTAAAAGAAGATTGCCTATTTGTTTGTTTAAAATTACTTTTTTATGTGAACAAAATTATGTCTTTTTTGAGAAATGAATTTCTTCGAATTCAAACTCTTTCAATCTCAATTCTTTGTATCTTCAACAATTAATATATTCCTGACTAGCACTCGTCTCGGTGGAGTTGCCTACTAAAATCGGTATATTTGTACCAAAAATCAGTTTTTGCGATGTTTGACCAGGTCATTTATTCAGAGAATTAATTTCCTTGTTATAACAATCGACATCGTTTTGCATATTGCTTGGCTAATACGAAAGACCATTTATTTCGCTGCTTTGTTGAAAAGTTAACACTAAGTTACTAGTTGAAAATTTTAAATAGGTTGAGTAATTGCGATATTTAAAATATCCGAAATTTAAGAAAAAAATCCAGGGCACCCACGACTAGCTGAAGACACCAAGTCCCATAATGTGATAGGCGGCAAGCCTATCGCCAACCGGGCACATTTCCAATCCCGACGAACATTTATTTTTATTAGAAAATTGGAAAAATCCAATTTTCTTTTTGTTGGCCGAACCGGGATTCGAACCCGAGACCTCATGCAGCCAAGTCCAACACCCGGACCGCTAGACCACAGAGGCGACTGGTTGTGCCTCTGCCTACCTCTTCGGGGATATGGGCGTGAAGATACTTTTTTTTTAAGAAAAAAATAATTGTATTTCGGTATTACGATGTGAGTACACACCTGCAGATAGGTTCGAAAACACTGGTTAAACACTGTTACACACAAATAAAAACTGCTGAATCGATTTTCATAAAATTTGGTAAAAATATAGAGAGTGATTTAGAATAACATTTAGAATAGTTTTTATCCCGAAATAATGCTTCTGTGGACCAAGCGGGCAACTGTGCTACATATAAATTCTACTAAATAAAGCGGGTACTATATAAATTGACATAAGTTTCCCATATGTGATGAATCATTGGGTATATCTTGTTTTGAATATATAAGTTTATAAATAAATTGCTCGCGCTACGTCATTAACTAAATGATTTTTCCTTTATACCGGTTTAGCTTTATGACTAAGGTTTTAAGCTATAAGATAAAACTCGATCAAAATTTGTTAAGTTATTGACAAACATCAGGAATTATCTAGTGAGTTATATGAAGCAAGTTTATTTTTATACATATAAAAATATAATTCTATAGTTGTAATAGACAATAAACATGCATTTTAGATTAGAAGTGGTTTTTTATGTGATGAGATAGGGATAAAGGACACGACTCTCCTGATGGTAAGAGATAACCGTGATCTATAGACACCATAGATGTTGTAGGAGTGTTGCTGTCCTGTGGTCGAAGTTTTAGGGCAGTCATGCAGTTCTACCGGTTACATTGTATGGCGGCTCAATCAGTAAAATTAGTCAATTAGTAATTTCGTTGCCTACATAAAAGTTGTTTTATATTAAAATTGAATCATGAAACGCATAATATTTTTTAATGTGGCCTTTGCACTTTTTTAATTACATAGATGCATATCTTAACGCCAAGTCCCTTACATGGTAGGCGGAGAGTATCGATTGTCAAAACGTTTCTAGCACACCTGCCTGGCTTCTTACACATGAATTATCCTGACCGGTTTCGGAGACTTAAACAACATCCTTAGATAATATCCTAGCGATTTGTTTTGTTAATCTTTCATCTGGTGCATCCCCTTGCTCATTTTCACACCAATACTTTCTTTCAATGCCACTCATTCTCAGATCTCACTCTTACGAATGTGGTCAGCTAGCATTAAATGTTAGTTTTTTTTAATCAATTTAATAAATAAATAATAAATAAATAAATGTCCCTGGACAAGTTACACGAATTGAATCTAACCTCAAAGTAAGCAAATTATATGCTTGTGTTATGAGTGTTGGTCAACGATTATAATACACAGAAATACTTAAATAGATACCAGAATAAATTTAATAAACACCCAAACCCGGAAATGCAGACATCTAAGTGTTCATCACACAAATGCCTTCCCCCGTCGGGAATCGAACCCGAGCCTCGCGGTCGGTCGATGTAGTTAAGCGTGTAAGCTAGCCACTCGACCAACGAGGCGGTCGAAAGCGGTTAATATTATGTACATGCACTTATATTGCTTGCATGACAGTGTAATATTATAAAACTAGCGCCCCGCCACAGCTTCGCACGTTTATCTATTAAAAATCTTCTTTAATCACTTTATCTAATAAAAAAACCTCATCAAAATCTGTTTCGTAGTTTTAAAGATTTAAGCATACAAAGGGACAGAGGAAGCGACTTTTGTTTTATACTATGTAGTTGTGAAGAGTTGAATTAAAAACGTAAACTTGTAAAACTATCTTTAATAATTACTTAATCTACCTTTAGTTTCAATGTCTCCTACTTCTAGGTAAAGTTAGAGAACAACTTTTATTTTATATGCATATTAAAATTGTAACCAATTTAACGTGTAAGATACTATAATACTGTATTTAACAAATAAAAAGACTGGGAACGTACACTTTACAATCTTCGACGTTCGCGCGTACGTATTGTACGTACCAACGTACTGTCGTCCATTGGTAGGTACGTTTGTATCGATACAAATGCAATGATCCTAACCAATGGTTACGACAGTCGAAGCTACGGCCGCTTGCGTTAAGCTAACCGACCTTCACGCCGTGTTTATTAATAAGACAAATAGGCATTTTTACGCGCAGACAACGTAAAACCCGTTATTGAAAAACGTAGACTAACGTAGGAGTAAAAATTAGATGATATATAGGTACTAACACTATATAATATCGGCTCTGTGCTCTAACGGTTCACGTGTTGGACTTGCCTGCATGAGGTCCCGGGTCGGGCAACAAAAAGAAAGTTTGGTTTTCCAATTTTCTAATTTAAAAAAATGGTGCTCTAGATTGGATATATGCCCGGTTGGCGATAGGCTTGCCACCTATCACATTGTGGGACTCAGTGTCTTCGGCTAATCGAGGGGGCCTTAGTTGCGCCTCTGCCTACCGCTTCAGGTATATAGGCGTGAAGATACTTATTTTTGTATAATATCAAACTGAACCTTGGTGTACTTTACGTCGTGTTTATTGGTAATCAGACAAAGAGTGAGTCTAACTTGAGTTTAAAGTTGTCTGCGTGTAAAAAAATGCCTATGTGACGCCGTTAGCTACAATATTGATGTTGGTGGTAATTACCGTTCCACATGATAGCTTACCACTCATTGTAAATTATAAATAAATAAATATCCCTGGACAAGTCACGCAAATTGAATCTAACCCCAAAGTAAGCAAATTATATGCTTGTGTTATGGGTGTTAGTCAACGATATAATTACATAGAAATACTTAAATTTATACCAGAATAAATTTAATAAACACCCAGACCCGGGAATGCAGACATCTAAATGTTCATCACACAAATGCACAAATGGGGCAGCCCCGTCGGGAATCGAACCCGAGCCTCGCGATTCGTCGATGCAGTTAGGCGAGTACGCTAGCCACTCGACCAACGAGGCGGTCGAAATTGTAATGAGTTTGCAAATTTGAAATCTTACTACTCACTGTAATGAAACTCGATAAAGATCAGCGCTTATGTCATTGTTCCACCATTTCGATAAGCGACAGTAGGTAGTTTTAGGGTCTGTCTACACGTACGTTACCATATCGCAACAAAAAAGTAGTCAAGCAGTCGTACGTATCCATGGGTAAAAAGTATCTTCACGCCTCTATCCCCGAAGCAGTAGGCGGGGGCACAACCAGGGCACTTACAGCTAGCTGAAGACATTAAGCCCCACAACGTGATACGTGGCAAACCTA